>CM061267.1:36142500-36152500 GCA_030848825.1 Tadarida brasiliensis | reverse complement strand
CACACACACACACTCACACACCAGAAAGGAGGACAAAAGCAGTTTCCTGACCAGATCTTGATACTGTGTTCAACACAATCATGCTGATACTTTGACATTCTGGCCTTATTATTGCATCCATGTGCTAGGCTCATGTGGACTTTTGCACTAAGTTGAGGCCAGTTGAAGAAATTTCTCAAAGTGTACCGCCTATGCTGTGGGTCTTCCAATGGGAAGGCAAGAGGTGGGTCTGATGAGGAGCAGTATTAAAGGGACATTTGGAACCCAAAAGATAGCCTGGAAGTAAAAAGTGCTGAAAGGGCAAGTGAAGGAGGATTCGTGAGAGATCTGTGTTATGCTCAGGAAAAACAGCAAGGGATCCTAGGGAGTTGCTGTGGGCGGGAGACTGAAGATTGAAGTAAAATAAGCTTGAGGGCTAAGGGAAGATAGGTGGCAGGAAAGGTGAAAATGCCATCACAAGAGAAGTACATACGCAGAGCTCTCATTAGCCAGGGGATCAGTGAAGGCTATTGCAAGTAGTCCAGCCTTTGGGAATTTGACTGTAAGTGGACCCAATGCATGGAAGCTTGCAAGCTTGCACAACTCAATCACTAAGCTTTTAAAATAAAAAAGAAGGAGGTTTTGCCTGCTAGGCAGTTTTCTATGTTCTTGGAGATCTAATTATTTCTTATTGCTTTAGCACTTTTTACTATTAAATTCTCTATTTCCTATACTAAAATATTCCTGGTCTCAAGAATTTGAAGATATTTTTTCTTAAGGCAAGGACAGAAAAAGCATGACAGAATATACTTACTTAGTGTCTCTTGTAACCTGTAACCATTATTTATTTTTGTATTGGAACTTAGGTAATATTCTTTGGTTTTTAAGTCCTCCTCTCTCATATGTAAGGTATATAAATAGATATAGTTCAACACATTGCAAAAAATATTGTTTTTGTATTATAAATGAAAGCTAATTCAGTTTGTCAGAGGTTATAAAGTAACAGTTTGAAATAAACTTTCCCTAAGCTTCCTTCTTCCCTATTTAAAAACAAATATTAATGCTATAAAGGACTTATTTAAAACATTTAAAAAGTCTAATAAATTAAACTAACATTACATGTTATATACTTAAAAGAAAGACTGACCATTTCACATAGATCTTGAAAAGTAAAACTTGATATACATTTTCACTGTTTGAGAAATAGAGTCTATATATGGTACTTGTATAAATGTATGAGACTAAATTAAGACATTAGAACATAAAGATTAATTTAAAATGTAATTTTGAAATGTATATGGGAATAGTTTACCAGAATGATAAATATTATCAAATCCCTTCCAATTATACTTGTAAACAGTAATTATTAAACTATAAGATGCAGAATCATAATTTTGCAGTAAAATACATCTATATAGTTATCATTCTTTCAAATTTTCTGTTGTACTATATTGACATGAAATAGCATAGAGATTAAACACTTTGATTTTATTATTTTGTACTATTTCCATAATGAAATTTTTATGTACTTGTGTTTTAAAACTTAGTTTAATTTTAATCCTGGAGCCAAACATAACATACTGCGTTGCTAAATTAATAGCTGATTGAAGTGAAAGATAGGATTTCATTGGTTCTACTCTACGTTTCTTATATGTTTGTCACTGTTGAAGATCTAACAATATTCTGTTTACTGAAGGCAGTCATGATTATTAATTTTTTAAATTACCATGTTGAAATGTCTTACAACTTTGTGTATTTAACATACTAATATTTTTGAATAAAAGTTAGAACTTTTATAATTAAAGTTTGTTTGTTTTCCAAGAAGTTATCCTTAATTTGTAATTAGCACTTTAGACATGTTTTTTATACAACTGAAAAGCAGTGGCAAATACTTTTAAACAGCTTAATTTTCATTTACTTAACATAATACTGCATGTTATAATAAAGATTATATCTCTTGCTATAACAGCTGATAACATGTCCCAAATTATGCCTAAAAGGACATTCTGTTTCAATTTTTAAAAATAAAAATATTCATATGCTTGTTCAATTTTTATTCTTACACATTCAAATATGTCCTTTATATTTGGCATTTTGATTTATTAGGCAATCTTAGCATTAAAGACTTTTAACAAAGCAGTAAGAGATTTCAAAAGCAATGTGCCTAGTATCCATGATGAATTAATTCCACTAGAGCACAAAAGTTTTCATTAATGCTAGTGTTTTAACAGAAGTTTTATATCATAGTCAAGTTTTCAAAATCAGAATTTAGCTGATATTTTGAGGTAAAGGTATGTGATTTTTTTGTTGCATATAGGTTTTTCTCATATTTAACCCTTTATTGTGTGAATCTGCAAAGAAATATTTAATTCTATTTAATATTGATAATATTTAATGATTAAAATTATTTGAGAATATATTATAACTTTTTAATCTTATGGTGTACTTTTATTTAAATGCTACATTCAAGATATTTTGGATTTAATGTATATATTTGGTTAAATAAATTAAAACTGGAAGAAACCAGACACCAGACATAAAATATCTTTTAATATCACTATAATTTTAAGAAAATTTCACCGAAATAAATTGTTATAAACTTTTTATATGTACTATTATTTATTCTTAGTTTTCAGGAAGTCATTTTTGTGCATTTTTTCATTACATGATAACATGCCAAAATTGAGGTTTAACATTAAAGCATCAAGATTATAAGATGAAGTGTCTGTGTATGTTGGTCAGGGAGTGCAGAGGGAAGTAGAGGTTATTTCTCCCTTCTTATCATCCTTGACATATACAGTTTTTATCTATCTATCATCTATCTATCTATCTATCTATCTATCTATCTATCTATCTATCTATCTATCATCTATCCATATACATACATATGCATACACACACATCGGGGGGTGGGGGTGAAGATGGTGAAAAAGATGAAGTCAGAGAGTACCATAGGAAGAGTGAGAGAGGCAGAGAGAAAAGATGGGAGAAGTCCTCAGAGAAAAGTTGAGTAAGCAACAAGGACCAATAGTGTCCCTGGTGGTGGTTGAGATAACAGTTAACAGGTCAGGTTTCAAACTGTTGAGCATTGTAGTGAATATGGAATAGGATATATGCAGGTTTCTGTTATTGCCTGGCAAATGTCTATCTCACATAGTACAGTTTTATACCAATGAAACCTATAACTCTAAGAGGAAAAATAAAACCAAGAAGTCTAGCATTCAGTACTACCCTATCATAAAGTAAGGAGGTCTAATTGAGCTATGTCTTTATATCCTGCTATTTGTACAAATAAAAGACTACATCTTGATGCAAAATAAACACAAAAGCACTGTTGTGACTATAACAGGGAGTCATATACTAATTTATATAATAAGTGGTTGTGCACGTTTTATTCAAGAATATGGCTGCAAGAAATGGCATGAATTGCTGGGTGTGTTTAATGCTGGATTATAGCAATTTGAAACATGTCAAACACATGGCTAATGCCTCATGCTTCACTCATTCTTGCGTAAACCTGCATAGCCACCATCCATTATACCCTTGGTTACAACACAATTCTGCAAGTAAATATTGTTACACTAAGTAACCTTTCAATTCAACTTGTTTAGGAAGAAAAAATGCAATCTTGTGCAGTCAGTTCCAGTGTCAGTTTAATGTTTCAAAAGGGAAGTGGTGTAGAGAATAAGTATCTGTACAGTGACTTGCTTTGAAGAAGAAGAAGGAGAAGAAGAAGGAGAAGAAGGAGAAGGAGAAGGAGGAGAAAGGAAAGGAAAACTTGATGCAGGAGAGAAAAGTAGAACAGTATCATTTGAGATATGAAGAATTATTTTCTGATGTGGCTGAAAAGGTGTGTATAATGAAAGATTCAAAGGTTTAGCAAACAGTTCAGACAAATGTTAAAACAACGACTCCCAATTTCACCTTTCCTTTTAATGATCTGGAATTTATTTTCACAGATTTTTGTGAAATGTTTGTGGTAGGATTGAGAAGAATGAATAATTTAGTTTGATATATTAGGGACTACAAACACATTCATTTTGAAAGATGTGCTGAATTTGTATTTTAGAAGGTAAAGAGCACCTCAGATTGTGCTAGAAATATTTCCTCTAGTGGAAAATAGGTGTGTAGATGTGAATAGTAAAAACTTAGTAAATACTGGAAAACATCTTCATTATCTTTGTGGATACATCTCCTTTATAGTGGACATACTTCAAGCTTTCTTCTTTGGATGAAATGTCCGTTGTAATCATCTTATTACACAGTTGTCCTGCTTTTGTCATATTAATGTTGAGTCCGAAGCTTCTGTTTTATAAATAAAAAAGTTCTAACGCTGTTATTGTTTTTCTTAAGCCTGATTTTACTAATTCGTAGATGATTGAAGTTAAAATGTAAATCACAATTTGTACTCTAGAGTTTTATAAAGTCAAAAATTCCACAAGGAACAATAACATCCTCTGGTTAATATGATTTGGAAGTTACGTATGTCTTTCTTCATAATTATAGTTAAGTTTTAAACCCATAACTCTCTGCTTGTTGATTATTCTTAATTGTTTGATGGCCTTGGTTATAACACAGAATTCTTTAATTTATCTAATTGGTACTGACAGTAACTACCCAAAGGTTTCTATCAAATACTTGCACCTGTCTGCCACATTTGAAAATAGCTTGAAAAAAAATTATTTTTTGTGTTGTAAACTCCACCCAGAGAAAGGTATTTCAAATAAAATTGGATGATGAAGGAATAGTGTACACATACATACATACTCTAGCTGTATTATCAAAAGTAAAATTTAAATGCTGTATTTAGAAATTATGTCTATCTGTTACCACAGTTGGAGAGGACCCAAATTATAATTTTCATGTAACTAGTAAAGGCAATCAGACCTTTTCTCTGAATATTTTAAACATTGTGCATGTAAAATTTATGCCTAATTTGAATACTTATTAGTTGCCTAATCTCAGAAAGGAGTATTAGCTTTGTTTTTTCTTATAAAATTCATCACTGTGTATCAGTTTTAATTTGTATGATTTTTCTTTGTTAATGTTCAATAAGATGTTTAACAAAACCAATTTGTGCATAAATACATTTGGTTCAAAAATTGTTTACTATGGTTATAGCAATTGCTTCCTTAATGATTATGGGATATTTTTGTTGTTGCTTTTTTAAAAAATCAGAATAGCTTTCACTTTATATATGTAGTTTTTGTTATACTAATTTGCTTTGCTAACCCAGCTACTTATGGTCTTTTATGAATAAACAAGTCTTTTTTTAATTGATTTTTTCAGAGTTATAGAAATAATGTAATAATTTAGGCTTGAAGAAAATAACTGTTAAAACTATTGTTATTACCATTAATTTTAATAATTATAGTAGTATGCAAAAAATTCTCTGTTGGATATGTATCTCTGTGTATGTCTGTGTCTATGTGTGTATAGGTGTACATGATCACATTTTGTAAGAATCTGAGGAAGAAGATTTCTCTGTGACATGTAAAGATATTAAGCTTACATTTGCTTTATAATAAATGCATTTAAAAATTTTAAATAGACAAAAGTCTTAAAATATGACCAAGCGTAAAGTAGTAAAATCATATAGTAAAAAAAACAACAAAAAACTAGATTGAGATAAGATTAACGTCCTTCTTTATTTAGGCTAAGCCCACTGCCTGTCCAGCATTGCCATTAAAGTCACAGTGCAGCCAGGTTGTTTCTGAAATTCTATCTGTAGAAGTAAAACGGAGAGTGCATCTACTAGGTTATGGTGTAGGATTCAGATATCTTTAAGGAGCCAAAACTGATCTTTCTAAATCACAGATTCAGGATGTACTGTGAAATTCTGGTTTGTACAAGCACATTGGTTCTTTATTTACTGCAAGTTTCCACTGATCTTGGCAGGACATCTCATTGCTAACCTGAAAGTACAGTATATTTATGCAGTGAAAATGATAAAACATTTATTACTGTAGAGAAGGTAATATGCATAATTTATGCTGTTTTTAGCACAATCATTAGTGATATTCTTGATAGATTTTATTTCCAGCTTTCATATCTAATACATGCCTGGAAAATTAATTTTATATCTTTCATTTATTTGCCTATGTTAAAATTGAGTTTTAAGTCATCTTCAAGTGAACAGTTTGATTGCTGCTCATGCATAAGCTTAATTACTTCCCAGGAAAGACAGTACTAAATGTTTTAAACGTCAGAAAAATAAATGAATATGAGCTGTTTGATTAAAAAAAATAGGCAATATCTGACATGTTTGCAGCAGGAGCTTTTTCTTAAAATGCCTCCAAGGCAAAATTTTATTTAGTCACAAAAAAAGAAACCCATTATACAATTTATCATTGGTTGAAACCATATGATTTGTAACACCCTTACAAAATTTTAATTTTGTATGATTAGCTGTGCATCATTAAACAACAGCATTGCATAAGATATGCTGTAAAATTCTGACAGAATCAAGATAGTGAATATTTAAAAGAAGGCTGTAGAGTCATCCATGGTTGTCAAAGGTAGATAATAGGAAACATAGAACACTAGAGTGTGCAATCGTGCCTTCATTTAAACTGGTTTTATAGGTACACTTTAAAATGTGGTCGTTCATAAATGCTATTGACCATGCTATGTGCATGGTATGTTACTTTGGCTGTTAAATGTAACCGCATTAAAAAAATGCTTATAGAAACCATAATTTCAGTGATTAGTATCTGTTATGAAAGCTGAATTTATATTGCTTTTCTTTATAAATGACAATTCAAGGCTTTTTAAAAATATATTTTCTTCTAAAAATGCTGTCTCTATAATTGACAGAGAGGGACATCTTGATAATGGAAGTATGAAGGTGTAACATGTGTTAATTGATACTTCTTAATCACTTTTAGGTATTAAGTCATGATGCAGGAATCTGCGACAGAGACAATAAGCAACAGTTCAATGAATCAAAATGGAATGAGCACTCTAAGCAGCCAATTAGATGCTGGCAGCAGAGATGGAAGATCAAGTGGTGACACCAGCACTGAAGTAAGCACAGTAGAACTGCTGCATCTGCAACAACAGCAGGTAAGTTTTGTTTTTCTCAGTGATTCCTTGAAACAAATAAGCCTGTTTTCTTGAATATGGAAAAAAGATATAGCAAATTGAGCTTGTGTTGAGCTAAAGGATACTGAGAATTTATTATTATTTGGAACATGATTGAAGTATGAGTAAAGATAGGATTTTCAGATTAGTTACGTCATACCAGCACCAGTGTGCCCTTCAGGTATCGGGCTATTAATTAAGTTCACAGGGTGATCTTCCGAAGGTTCTGTAAAGCTTTGTAACAAATATTTTATAGCTTATAGTTTACTGTCTAACATTGTGCTGCAGAATGTGATACTTAGTTTTCCACCAGAGGGCCACATTACTTGATACTTGCTTATACGATGAATTTATTCCAAGTCTGAGCTAAGGTGAAAAGGACCACAATGACTTTACACAACACAGATGCCTGCCCATGATAGCTGCAAATATTAGCTATTAATTAGTGGAACTTTGCTGAGAGATTGTGAAAGATGTAAACAGTATAATCATTTATGTTGCTTTTCTTAAAAACTCATTTCAAGATATTTTGAATATACATCTTTTGATAACATTAAAGAGCACTTTATTTTCTGTTAATGTCTCATAAAATACAGTTGTTCTTTTTAAATCTAGAAAAGGAAGCAACTGCTCAATAAAGATATACTATTAAGTAGCCTATTCTTTTTATAAGACAGATTCATTTTTCCCTATTTTGTTTGTCAATGAAATATTATTTTTAGCTAAAGAATAGCCATTCCATTCTTCACTGATTCAACTCCTTGGAAACACTGACAGAGAACAGAAAGCTTTCAAAGCATATATTTATATTAGGCCAGAGTGAGTATACCTGTTTGAAAATAAAATTATATTTGTTTTAAAAATAAAAGTTATTTCTTTATCTCTCTGAATTGCATTCAGACAAAATGTGAAAGAACATTAAAATGAAAATATAATGCATTATTATTAAAAGATATTTCATTTTTAAGTTAGTATATAATGAGAAAGAATGCATCTCAAAAGTTAAAGCAAGTTCCCACACTAGTAAAATTTAGTAGAATCATTATACCCTTTTCCTAAGTTATCTTAGAATGTATGTACTAAATAATGTCTTAACCTTTCGGCACTGTTTTCAAGAATAATCCTTTTAAAGAGCTAGACATAATGCTTTGAATAGGTGAAATTATGTATCTTTTCATAGGAAGATCATTTTTATTTTTTTAAAATAGTTTGTTTTAACCATCTTAGGAATTAAATGCCTACAAAAGTCTCAGAATTACCCTATTTTATAGTTTATTTTAAAGAAATGCAGTTTTTACTATAGCTCTTTTCTTCCTTTAATGTCAGGAAATATCATACCAGTGGAGTGCTATAGTAGTCCTACTGACTCCCCTAAGTAAGAGTCCTAAGAATTTATAGCCAAATTTTATTTTCACTCAGAATACAGTAAACTGCATTTATAAAGGCACATGAAATGAATAATTGAAAATAAACATTTTAGTTTAGTACTGAGAAGACAACAGGTTCTGAAGGAAAATACAAAGAAGTAACATTTTTTTTTTCCTTTCAGAGTTTTGATTAGTTATTTAATACAAATAAAATAGGGTAAAATCATGGCTATACTTCCTAGTACTCTGGAGGCATTTTATGGTAAGATCTGTAAGGTGTGTTTATCACCTGAATTTGAAATTTACTTTGTTCTACACAGTTTATATAAACTGTCAAGAAGTAAATACAAAAAGTTATGTTCTTTATATAACTTAGAAACTTCAGTTATGTATTGCATGTTTGTGGAGTGCCCTCTAGAAGTGATTTAACACAATGGCTAAAGTGAGCATTTACAAAGGACACTTCAAGATGTGTCTATAGGAAGAAATGTAATAATGTAATAAATAAACATGGAAAAACCTTTGTAATTGTCTCTTCCTTTGGTTATGTTTTAATTATATTAATATAGTTAGATACGTAATGTTATTGCATTTTTGTCCTTCCATGATTATATTTTAGAATGGCCTTTAAGTTCATTAAGTATTGGAATGTCTTTTCTATAAAATTAATGCTATTAATGATAACATATTCAATATATTTTAGAAGAAATTAAAATCATGCAAAAATATGCAAGCAAATTCATAAGAAGTGAAATAATTTTACAAATTTATCTTTACTTGGTGTTATTTAAATGTAAAATTTTGAACAGAATTAAATTATTTCTTGTAAGTCTGATGATCTAATTATTATTGCCTAAGGTTTCTTATTTAAATATAATTTAGGAGGCAGTGAGTGATGAAAACAAAGTAAAATTTTGTTTGCCATGAACTTCTGGCAGAATATCATCTGTTCTTAAGAACAGAATGTTTACCTTGATTTTTATGGCTTTCTTATTTTTATAGAGGTGAGAAGTTTGACTTAAAACATGTTTGTGTTTGTAATAGATTGTAACAGATACTTAATGATAAATGGATTGGTAAAATAAAAGGGATGGATAAATTATACCTAGAGTTTTTACCTAGAATTTAATTTTTTAATATTAAATATTTCTAAAATCTGTAATATCTTTAAATTTTTATTTAGAAAGGAAAATGCAATTTAATGTAACGATTATGTTAGAACACGAGTCTTATAGTGTGAAAATCATTTATTTGCATTGGTTTGATTTTTTTTTTTATCAAAACTGTGTTACAGAGTTATTTGCCATTCTTCTTCTCTTGTTTTCACCATCCCACAAATTTAAGAGTAAAATGACCGCTTCATTATCTTAGAAACAATTTTACCTGTCATATAGTATTGTTTCTTATGAATGGCTTTATTCATTTCAATAAATTTTCCCATACATTTCTGATTGGTTAATACTGATGAAGGTGGAATATTTGTAATAGTATAATGGACATGATCTTTGTTAGTATGCTCTGCTGTTTGCTGTTCACTGAAAAAATTAGTAATATAAAAGCCTTCTTCTGAT
>CM061267.1:35890000-36137500 GCA_030848825.1 Tadarida brasiliensis | reverse complement strand
TGAGAGAGACACATCGAGTGGCTACCACCCACATGACCCCAACTGGGGCTGGGGACAAACTGCAACTGAGGTACGTGCCCTTAGTGGGAACCGAACCCAGGACTCTCTGGTCCGCCGGCTGACGCTCTAACCTCTGAGCCAAACCGGCCAGGGTGAGAAATCCTTGTTTTGTTCTAAGATTATAAAGTGTTGACCCCTTCTAAAATTAGATTAGTTTTGGCTATCATTTTTAATACTCAATTTTGGTATATTTCTGATCCCACCCCTTTTAATGTATGTGTGGAAGGTTAGGTGCAGACATTTGGTTGTTATACCATATGGATACTTAATAGTAAATTCAACATTCTTAAAGTTAAATAAAAATATGAACAAATAAGGACTAGAAATGTAAATGTAACTATTGAAAGAATAGTCATATTTTAGTACCTTGCTTTAACTGTTATGTAACATGTATGTGAATACATTATAAATAATATAAAAATATATTAAAATTAAATATATGTACACGTTTATAATTTGAAATAAATACAAACAACTTCATAATGGATGCTTAAAATGATAGTTTACAAAGGTAAAGCCAAAACGCATAACCTGGCATTGAGGTGCCTGACATACTTTGCATTTAACTAACAATTGCAATGAAGAGGTTCCAGTGGAACCATATCAAGTTTCTCATTGATTTCAATGAGAAATACATATTACTGGCTTTTATCATCATATATGGATATCCACTCATGAAAACATCATTACTATAAAATTTTTAATTCATTACATTCTCCTTAACACCTATATGTGGTTGATGATAAGTGGTTGCAAAGATAAATTCTTATTAAAAAATCATTACAAATGACTTTTAATATAACATTTTTTTCAACTTATACTAAAACATAACTAACAAGGGATAATTGATTTTATGTACTATAATAGAGAAATGCATAGTGCAGATCATGTGAAATGCTTCATGATAAATTTGAGTGATGATTACCATTTTTTAAAAAGGTTATAATGTGGTTTTCTAATTTTTCAAAGCTATATATTCCTCATTTATTAAAATATGTGTTAATACAGATAATAATAGAAAAATCTACACAAAAATTTACCTGCATGCTTCTATGTCGTTCTAGCACTAAATATATTTTTTCTTAATTTGTATTGTTTGTGTAGAGAGATAGGCAGGTGAGGATAGAAGAGATAATTTATGGTAAAAATCTGACCAGCTATAGTTTTATTATGTGATTTTCCTTTTCTTACAGTAGAACAGCTGTTTTGTTAGGGAAGAAAAAAAAAATAAGATGTATAAATAGGCTTCCTGGTAAAAAGCCAAGAGTATTTAACTGGTACTGCCAAATTTTAATACCTTCCATATATATTTGTTGTCCCACAGATTTTATAAAAACTTCCTGGAGCCCTGGCCGAGTGGTTCATTTGGTTGGAGCATTATTCTGTACATCAAAAGTTGTAGGTTTGAGTTCCAATCAGGGCACATACCTAGGTTGCAGGTTTGATCCCTGGTTGGGGTGTATACAGGAAGCAACTGATTGATGTTCCTCTCCTGATGAAAATCAATAAAAACATACCCTTGGGCCCAGCCGGTGTGGCTCAGTGGTTGAGTGTCAACCCATGCACCAAGAGGTCACTAGTTCGATTCCCGGTCAGGGCACATGCCCAGGTTGTGGGCCTGATCCCCAGTGAGGGGCATGCAGGAGGTGGCCAGTCGATGTTCTCTCTCATTGATGTTTCTATCTCTCTCTCCCTCTCCCTTCCTCTCTCTCTAAAAAAATCAATAAAAAAAAGAAAATAATTTAAAAACATATCCTTAGGTGAGGATTAATATATATGTATTTTAAATTCCTGGAATGGTTTTCATATGTATGTGTTCAATCCTTAGAAATTATTTATAATATTATTAATAAAATTTAAAGGTCATTCTTTTAATTAATATGTACATTTTGAAGGAAAAGCTTTGTTTTGTTTCTTGAAATTTCACATGGATTATCCACTCCTTCAAACTATAAGTCTAAAACTGTCCCAATCATAGGCAAAACTCTGCTCTATAACTGAATAAACATTCATAATGTTCTCATTGCCTTAACTTGAATTGTAAATGTGGAATTTGGAAATCTGTGTCTGTTGTCTCACTAGGTTTGACAACTATGAACCAGTCACTTTTCACTAAATTGCTGGAAAAAAAAAAGTTGATGGAAATATTTTCTCAGCTTTCAGTATACAAGATATTCGTGCTGTGTCAGAGTTAGATATGCTGTGAGGACTCGGAGAAGAGAAGGGAGTGATTCAGAGTCAGCCTGGATTGTCAGGGAAGATATTAAGAAGTATATTTTATTTAAAATTTTTTTTTCTGGTCCCATGGCTAAGTTTATTGTATTTCTCCACTTCTTTTACAAAATTAAAAACTTTAAAAACCAGGCCCAATTGACAGCATGAGTACCTTTATTCATGGAGATTGAGTCTCAGACTGGATTTATAATACTAGGATATAAGGTATGGGATATGATGGTAAGACAAGGAACTAAGGGCAGAAGAATGAGGAGGGAAGGAGCAGCCAGGAGCCACATTTCTTGAGTTACAATTAACACTTTAAGAAGGCTCAAGCTGGAGAGCGAAGTGAAGGCCTACTGAAGTTCTGTGGTGACCAGCAGTTTCCTCTGGGGAAGAAAGCAAAGGCCAAGATGCCCTCAGATCAGTTAAGAGACCACAACCCACCCTGGCCTTCTGTCCCATGGCCTACCCAACACTTCTCCTCATCTTAAATTTGTGCTCTGGGTACCACTTTCCAGGAGTCTCAGGACAAGAGTTCCTCTGGCAGAGGTCCTAAGGCCTTCCTGCATGGTGTGGCAAGGTATAGGAGGGAAAGGATGCCACTCAGAGAGTCAGAAGAAGAAGGCAATTTGGGAAGCTACAGTCTTGCAGCCATTGGAGGAAAAGAGTTGCTAGTCCTCAGGGAAGAAGTGGTGCTGTCCAGCACTGCCTGGATAACCTTATCCCTCGGCTGCAGGCAGCTGGGCCAGCTCCTTGAGCATGCAGTGCCACAAATGGTGCCACTTGAGTGGTAGAAAGAGCACCAGAGCATCCAGAAGATGCTCTTCATAATGCCCAGAAGCCATGATGTGTGTTGTCCAACAAAGCCTGGGAGATGAGTGGCTTTGACTTTTGTAGATGGATCTCCTTGCAGTCCCATCAGCTGTGCCATGCCTCTAGCAACACTTGATTGATCTTCTCCTCACCAGTGTTACTGATGAAGAGGATGATAACTTTTCCATAGTTGGTCCTGTACACACCCAGGAGGAGCCCAGAAAAACTTGTAGAACCTCCATTAGGCCTGGGGCCAGCTTGTCCATCTCATCAAAGAGGAAGAGGGAGTGACCACAAGCAATGAGGTTCCCCTGGACCAAGCTCTAAGATTCTTTGTGCAGCTTAAGATCCTTCTTTTAATTGGGTCATGAAGATAAAAGGAGGATCACTGGGCAGAGAAAGGGAAGAAGGAATTCTAGGTAGAAGAAAAAGGCACATAAAGACAGGCAAGTGTAAACATGGACAGAATATTAGGAACTATTTAGTATTTTGACGCAAAGACTGGGAGATTGATTGGAGTTGAGGTTGGAATGGTAGATAGACAAAGTCTAGGTTTTGGAGGGTCTTCTCTGTTATGCTCAGTGGTTTTGACTTTTATTCTTAGGTATTGGACAACCATTGAAGATTTTTAGTTAGAAATATGATGGCATAATTATATTTTAGATGATAAAATAGTCTGAGCTAGACAGAGGAAGTGCAGAAAAAGAAAGGAAAACAATTTGAAGACATAGAGTCAATAATAATACTTGGCCTGAGTGTGGGCTGTGAAGCATTGAGACAAATTATAAAACAAGGCAGAGGACCCTCCTTGGGAAAAATCCCTAAGGAGCAACTGTAACTTATTGCCCAGTCTTGTCACCACCAGAAGTCAGGGTCTGGGAACTGCACTATTTGCCAGGGAGGGGACTGTCACCTACCCAACCCTGGGTGCTGCTGGAATCGTGAGCTGGACAGAGATTGAGAAAGTTGCTGTTTGGCAACAGAGCTGGTAACACTGGGGTTGGAGAGAGGCAGCTAGGGCAGCCTGGCTGCAGAGGCCATGGCAGGAATGCAGCGACAGGAACCCCAAGGGTAAGACTAACCAGAGGTAATGCATGAGTATCCGGCCATCATCCAGTTTGGGAAGTTTGTTGGATCTGTCTATGCCAAAGGAGCTACATAGCAGAACTCAGGGCCAGTGGAAGGATTTTACCAGTACAGCCAGCAGTGAATCTGAAGGATTTTATTTTCAGGAAAACTTTTGGCTGATAGCAGGACAGGGATGGACAGTGGGGCCCAGGGAAAGCAGATTAGTACTGACAATCTTGAGTGCAGGGGAAGTGTCCCTTCCCCACCAGAGGAACAGCAAGTTCTACCCCACCCTGCAGCCACCTGAGGCAAGGGAGAATGGCTCTGGGCTGGAAATCTGTACTCCTGCAGCTGGTTCTGGTGGCACTGGGGACTCGGACATTTGACCTGGTCTGAGACTGGGCTGAGGCCCCACCCAGTAAGAGCCAGCCACGATGAAAGATTTGAGTGACATGTGGGGCTGATTCTTTAATTTCTTAAATCTCTTCCTGCTTGAGGTGGCAGTGAGGGGGTGCCAGCAAGCCAGGAACAGCTGAGGCATTGGAAGGAGAGGAAAAGCCTGTCCTCCACCACCTACAAGCTACAAACACCACTCCCAATGCAAGTCTGTTTAAACCATCCTGGCCAGGACCTACATACCCCTACAGAGCCCAGTTTCATGGCAGAAGAGAGAGCAGTTCAGAAGAACAGGGACATTCAAGATGTGAGACCTGATGCTGACCAAAGGTCTTGGCTTTGGAGGCCATAACCAATGGACTCCTAGGGGCTCCACCTGACTCACATTGGCTTGCTCCAGCAAATCTCCTGGGAGGCCCAGGACCAACACACAATGGAACCATGTTCAACATCAGAGCAAAACTCAGACAGCTCCACAAATAGCAGATCCAAAGCACTTGTTTAACAGTTGGTAAAATGTGGTTGGGGTCGAGCCCCACAGTTCTCAGCCCTGAGGCCTGAACCCACCCCAAACAGGACAAAAGAAAACAACATCAAAATACAACAGAAGGACCCATATAAGACATACGGGATATTCCTAGAGGACACATTTCAGAAGATCAAGGATAGTACACCACTGGGTCCCACAAGAAAGCCATTTTACCAAGACTGGGAGGCATAAAAGTCTTATCCAATACAAAGCAAAACACAAAGAAACAACAAACATGGGGAAACAAACAGGCCCCAAAAGAAAGAACAGGAAGAAACTCTAGAGAGCTAGATAAAATTGAGGCAAGGCATTTAACAGAAATAGATTATAAAGTAATGGTTTTCAGAATGCTGAACAACATGAAAAAAGACATAGAAACTATGAAAAACAACCAGTGGAAATGGAGGATGATGTAGTTGAAATAAAGAATAAACTGAAAGGAATTAACAATAGGTTAGAAGAAGCAGAAGGTCAAATTAGCAAATTAAAACACAAGGTAGAAATTGACCCAAGACAATATGCTCAATTAATATTTGACAAAGGTGGCAAGAGCATACAGTGGAGTCAAGACAGCCTCTTTAATAAATGGTGTTGGGAAAATTGGACAGCTACATGCAAAAATGAAGCTAGACCACCAACTTACACCATACACACGAATAAACTCAAAATGGATAAAAGACTTAAATGTGACTCGTGAATCCATAAAAATTCTAGAAGAAAATGCAGGCAACAAAATTTCAGACATCTTACGCTGCAGAATTTTCACTGATACAAAGGAAAAAATGAACACATGGGACTACATCAAACTCAAAAGCTTCTGCACAGCAAAAGAAACAACAATCAAAGTAGATAGGGAAACCACTATATGGGAGAGCATAATTGCCAATGATACATCAGATAAGGGGTTAATTTCCAAAGTATATACTCACACAACTCAACAAAAGGAAGACAAAGAACCCAATTAAAAAATGGGTAGAGGACCTAAAGAGACACCTCTCCAAACAGGACATACAAATAGCCAAGAGACATATGACAAAATGCTCAACATCACTAATCATCAGAGAGATGCAAATTAAAACAACAATGAAGTATCAATTCACACCTGTCAGGATGGCCACCATCAACAAATCATCAAACAACAAGTGCTGGTGAGGGTGCAGAGAAAAAGGGACCCTAGCACACTGCTGGTGGGAATGCAGACTGGTGCAGCCACTATGGAAAACACTATGGTGTTACCTCAAAAAATTAAAAATTGAATTGCCATTTGACCCAGTGATCCCACTTCTACGAATATACCCTAAGAAGCCTGAAACACCAATCAGAAAGAAAATATGTACCCCTATGTTCATAGCAGCACTATTTACAATAGCTAAGATCTGGAAACAGCCCAAGTGTCCATAAGTAGATGAGTGGATAAAAAAGCTGTGGTACATATACACAATGGAGTACTTTGCAGCTGTAAGAAAGAAAGATCTCTTATCCTTTGAGACAACATGGAGGGACCTGGAAAGTATTATGCTAAGCGAAACAAGCCAGGCAGAGTAAGACAGATATCACATGATCTCACTTATTTGTGGAATATAATGAACTAAACAAATTGATGAACAAAGTAGACCCAGAGTCATGGAAGTAGGGCACAGACTGACAGTCCTCAGAAGGGGTTTGGGGGAGGGAGGGGATAAATCACAGAACTTATATGCATGTATGCATAACCGATGGACATAGACAGCAAAGCTGAGGACAGGGTGGGAGGGGATGGGGAGGAGGGAGTCAATGGGGAGAAAAAGGAGAAACATCTGTAACAAAAATAAATTAATAAAAATAAAAAAATGGAAAGACAAAGTAGAAAAATATCACTCAATCAGAGTAGCAAAAAGAATAAATATGTAAAATGCATAAGGACAGTTTAAGGGAGATTTAGTACAACATGAAACAGAACAACATCTGCACATAGGGATACCAGAGGAAGAAAAAAATAAGCAAGGAATAGAGAACCTGTTTGAAGAAATTATGACAGAAAACTTTCTTAACCTGGTGAAGGAAAAAGCCATACAAGTTCAGGAAGCACAGAGAGTCCCAATCAAAATGAACCTAAAAAGACCCAGACACCAAGACACATCATAATTAAAATGGTAAATATAAAAACAAGGAGGAAAACTTAAGGGAAGCAAGAAGGATACAGTCAGTTAACTACAAGGGAGCTCCCATAAGGGTGTCAGCTGATTTCTCAAAAGAAACACTACAGGTCAGAAGGGAATGGCATGAAGTATTCAAAGTAATGAAAAGCAAGGATCTGAAACCAAGAATACGCTATCTAGCAAGGCTATCATTCAAAATTGAAGGTGAAATAAAGAGCTTCCTAGACAAAAAAAAAAAAAAAAAAGAAGAAGAAGAAGAAAGAAAAACCTACAAGAATGTATTACTGTCAAACCAGCATTGCAAGAAATGCTAAAGGGATTGTTGTAAGAAGAACAAATGGAGAGAGAGAGGAACATAGGCATAAAAATAAAAATGACAATAAATAATTACCTACCAATAATAACCTTAAATATAATAGGAATAAATGCTTCAATCAAAAGACATAGGGTAGCTGAATGGATAAGAAAAAATAACCCATACATATATTGTGTACAGGAGACCAACTTCAGAACAAAAGACCCACATAGGATGAAAATGAAGGGTTGGAAAAAATTTTCCATGCAAAAGGAAATAAAAAAGAAGTTTGGGTAGCAATACTTATATCTGACAAAATAGACTTCAAAACAAAGGCTATAACAAGAGACAAAGAAATTCACTACATTATACTAAAAGGATTGACCCCACAAGAGGATATAACCCTTGAAACATATATGCACCCAATATAGGGGCACCTAAAAAACAAAACAAACAACAATAACAAAAAAAGATTTTGGTGGACTTTAAAGGACAGATTGACAGGAACATGGTAATAGTAGGGGGTTTTAACACCCCACTGTCATCGCTGGACAGATATTCAGACAAAAAACTAACAAGGAAACAGCAACTTTAAATGACACACAGGATCAGATGGAATTAATCAATATTTACAGAAAATTTTATCCCAAAGTAATAGAATACACATTTTTCTCAAGTGCACATGGAACATTTTCAAAGATAGACCACATATTAGGACACAGAATAAGTTTAAACAAATTCAAGATCACTGAAATCATATCAGACATGTTCTCAGATTATATGGCATGGAACTGGAATTCAACTGCAATAAAAAAAACTCAAAAACATTCACACACATGGAGGCTAAATATCATGTTATTAAACAATGAATAAGTTACCAATGAGATCAAGAAATTAAAAACATCTTGGAAACAAATGAAAATGAACACAAACAACCCAAAATCTATGGGACACAACAAAGCAATCCTAAGAGGGAAGTTCATAGGAGTACAGGGTTACCTCAAGAAATAAGAAAAAATTCAAACAAATGATCTAAACATACAACTAAGAGGACTAGAAAGAGGACAACAAGAAAAGCCCAGATTAAGGAGGACAGAAATAATCAAAATCAGAGTGGAAATAAATGATATAGAGACTAAAAAAAAAAGAAAAAGAAAAAGAAAAAAAGAAAAGAAACAATATCAAAGATCAATGAATCCAAGATCTGGTTCTTTGAAAAGATAAACAAGAGTGATGAAATTTTAACAGGATTTATCAAGTAACAAAGAGGACCCAAATAAATAAAATCAGAAATGAAAAAAGTAATGTTGACACCACAGAAATACAAAGGATTGTAAGAAAATAATATGAACAACTATATGCCAACACATTGGACAACCTGGGAGAAATGGACAAATTTCTAGAAACATAGAATCTTCTTAAATTGAATCAGGAAGAATCAGAAAACCTGAATTGACTGATAACTAGTAATGAAAGTGAAGTAGTTATCAAAAAACTCCCAACAAACAAAAGTCCTGTACCAGATGGCTTCACAGGAGAGTTTTACCAAACATTCAAAGAAGAAGTAACACCTACCCTCCTCAAAGTATTCCAAAAACTCAAGAGGAAGGAAGACTTCCTAACCCTGTTTACAAAGTCAGTATTATTCTAATTCCAAAACCAGAAAGAGACACTACAAAGAAAGAAAATTATAAGCCAATATCCTTGATGAACATAGATGCTAAAATCCTCAATAAAATATCAGCAAACCAGATCCAGCAATACATTAAAAAGATTATAGACCATGAACAAGTGGGTTTTATTACAGGGATGCAAGCCTGGTACAATATTCGCAAATCAATAAATGTGATACACCACATAAACAAAATGAAGGACAAAAATTACATGATCATATCAATAGACAAAGAGAAAGCATTCGACAAAATCCAGCACCCATTTGTGATAAATTCCCTCAGCAAAGTGGGAATAGCAGATCACTCCTCAACATAATAAAGGCCATAAATGACAAACCTACAGTCAACATCATACTCAATGGGAAAAAACTAAAAGTGTTTTCCTTGAGATCAGGAACAAGACAGAGATAGCTGCTTTCATCACTCTTATTCATCATAGTACTGGAAGTCCTAGCCACAATGATCAGACAAGAAGAAAAAATAAAAGGCCTGGGTTAATTTCTAAAATATAAAAAGAACTCATACCACTCAACAAAAGAAGATATTTAATCCAATTATGAGATATGCAAAGGACCTGAATGCACATTTTTCCAAAGGGGACATACAGATGGCCTATAGACATGAACAAATGCTCATCATCACTAATCATCAGAGAGATGCACATTAAAGCTACATGAGATATCATCTCCCACCTGCCAGAATGACTGCTATCAATAAACAAACAAACAATTGCAGGTGAGGATGTGGAGAAAAGGGAACCCTAGTACACTGCTGGTGAGAGTGCAGCCACTGTGGAAAACAGTATGGAGTTTCCTCAAAAAGTTAAATATGGAACTGCCATTTGACCCAGTGATCCCACTTCTAGGAATATATCCTAAGACTCTTGAAACACCAATCAGAAAAAATATATGCACCCCTATGTGCATAGCAGCATTATTTCTAATAACTAAGATCTGGAAACACCCCAAGTGCCCATCAGTAAATGAGTGAATAAAAAACCTGTGGTATATTTACACAACAGAATACTATGCAGCTGTAAAAAAGAATCTCTCTTACCCTTTGCGACAGCAAGGATGGACCTGGAGATTATTATGCTAAGTAAAATAAGCCAGTCAGAGAAAGACAAATATCACATATCTTACTTATATGTGGAATCTAATCAATAAAATAAACCAATGAACAAAACAGGTCTAAAAGCATGAGTACATGAAACAGACCAACAGATCTCAAAGTGGGGTGTGTGTGTGAAGAGATTAACCAAAGAACTTGTATGCATTTATACATAGCCCATGGATACAGACAATAGTGTGGTGACGACCTGGGGTGGGCAGGGACTGGATGAAGTGTGGCAAAGGAAAGAAATTGGGACATCTGTAACACTGTCAACAATAAAAAAAAAAAGAAAGAAAGAAAGAAAAAGAAAACGCTGAGGTTTTGAAAAGTGATTAAGAGAATCAAACTACTAGAGTTCAATACTGATTATTATTAGCTATGAGTTCTTGGGCTAATCACTTTGATTCATTTTTGTTATAAACTAAAGGTAAACATAAATAATAGGATTATTTTCAGAGTTAATAAAATTATTTTTATAAAGTCCTAGCACATCTACTAATTTATTCCACAAATATTTTTTGGGAACCTACTATATTAGGCACTTTGTTAGCAGATAAAATATTGAGCAAAAACTAATATGGTTATTGCATTTATGAAACTTATGTAGTGGTGGATATAGACACCAATAAAATAATTACATACATAAGTATAAAACTGTAACCATGACAAGTACATCATAGGAGATATGAACAGGACTTTGCGAGCATAAAATAGAGGCAGTGATGGTGATGAGGTGAGGTGGTCAAGGAAGGCTTGCGGATTTGAATAATGAGTACAAGTTAAACAGATAAAAATCAAAGGGGAGAAGGCATTTCTATAGTCTGTCATATAACAAGCATATATCTAAATGCTAGCTAATAATTAGAAAATATAGGTTCATTTTTTATTAGCTTTAGTTTATCATTTATTTCCTATTTCCTTGTATAAGGAATTGATATATTAGTAGGATAGCTTGTACAAATGGTTCTTATGTTTAGATGGGTAATTAAGAAAAAACTGGTTTTATGAAAGATTTCTTATTCTTTACTCACATTACAATGCTATGCAACACATCTTCAATTTATTGACTTTTTTGATTCAACATTGATTTCTTATTTGTTTATAGACTGAAGGAATCTTATTGTGAATACTTTTCGGTATTTATTGACACATACTATATTGTTATTAAAAGTGTTTTGTGTGTGCTTTGAGTCTTTTCATTTTCATTCAAATTTCCTAAATCTTGTGTTATTATGAAATGCAGACTATGGCATTAAAATAAACCTTAGTAGCCTTTAAGAATCTTTGTACTCCTTGGGCAGCAAGTGTTCTCCAAAGTCAATCAATAGTATATGAAAGAGATGACTAACATGATCATTACCTTTTAAAAATAGTTTACTATTATTATGGAGCATTATTTGCCTTTGTTAAGTAAGAAACCACGTCTGCAGCAACTGATTTCACTTCTTTCATGAGGTCTTCCAACCAGGCAACTTCTGTAATGTGGAGTTAAGAACATACTCTATTTAATAGATTAGTAGAGTGTTACATATATGGTAAGTGCTCAATAAAAATTAGCTGTAAGAAATATTACCAGGTAATAAAGTGCTTTTTACTTATATTGTCTTTACATTGTCAAATGTGCAAGTACCTGAGTCAAACTTCCTGAAAGAAGAGAAGGAGGACCGACCCTTAACACTTCACTCCTATGTCTCTATAGACCTATAAATAATATGCCTAAGCCTGTTCTGGTTTAGGTTTTGCTGTTCTGTAGAGATTCTCTAGATCTGTTCAGTCCAGTTCAGTAATCATTAACCAACCACACATGGTTAGTGAACACTGAAAAGTGGTTATTCTGAATTAAATATGTGCTATAAATGTAAAATACACACTGGATTTAGAAGACAATACAAAAGGGAGAATGTAAAATACCTCAGTAATAATTTTCATATTGATCACTCAATAAAATAGTTGTATTTTGGAATATATAGGGTTAAATAAAATATATCACTAAAATCAATTTTACTTTCTTATCTTTTTAAATGTGGCTACTATAGCATTTAGAGTTACATATGTGGTTCACATTATATTTCTATTGGACATCACTTGTCTACAAGGCTCTGGAGTGAAGTTAGAAGCACTGTAGCTAAATTTGGGCCAAGAACCAATTATCTTACATTCTAGTTATGTATGGCTCTACCATAAATTTTTTATACAACTCCAACTAAGCCTCTGACTGAAATAGCCCCAAATTAGAGTATTTTGTTGATGTTTCTGTTTTGTGTGTCTCTTATAAAGCAAAAGAGGGGCCTCTTGAAGAGTACTGATACATTTCATTCATCAGGTGCTAGTACTGTGTTTTAGTAATAGGGTGTCATGAGTTTCAGGTACATACTTAATTCAGAAACAGAAGAAATCTGATATGCCTATTTAAAGTCATATTATCATTTGGATAAGCTCAAATGAAACTAGTTTTATGAATTAAACATATATTCATTACTACAATTAGTTTTGAAACAGAGAGAGGAGTAAAAAATGAGTATATGGATGTTTTATTGATCAAGATAACATCACTATGTAGATTTTCCCCATTCATATGATTTAACTTATTTCAAACAGAAAATTACTGAAAAATAATTTATATACAAATATAAATGTCTTAAAGAAACATCTTTAATTAAAAATAAATTTTGTGTGAGAGGATAGGAATTTTTTAAAATGCATAACATTTGCTCTAAAAAATGAAATGAAAATTATACCTAAAAATAAACTTTGTAATTGCTGACCATAATGCTGGTCTTAGATGCCCACTATAAAATATATATTTAACCATCTAACAAACAGTAGCCTAATCAGTTGCTACCCATTTACTAGCAGTGTTAGAGCAACAAATATAGCTTGACTTTATTTAAAAAAAATTTTTTTTTTTATCCTCACCCGAGGACATTTTTGCATTTATTTTCAGATAGAGCCAGAGGGAGAGAGGGAGGAAGAGAGAGAGAGAAACATCGATGTGAGAGAGACACATCGAGTGGCTGCCACCCACACGACCCCAACCAGGGCCAGGGACAAACTGCAACTGAGGTACGTGCCCTTAGCATGAACGGAACCCTGGACTCTCCGGTCCGCGGGCTGACACTCTAACCGTTGAGCCAAACTGGCCAGGGCTACAACTTGACTTTAAAACACCAAAGCTGGAGATGTTCATGTGACCTGAAGAAGAGATATTTGATTTTGCTTTTTAAGGTGAAAATAGTTGAAATTTAAGATGTGAATATGTAATTGTTTCAGTGAAATTAAAGCATTTAAAAAGACAAAATATATTGTTATAAATTAATTTAGTCTATTCCAAGTAAGAATATGAGAAAAGAACGACCTTGATGGTAGTCCTTTGGGTTCATTCCATGCTTTATACCATCATAGCTATTATAAGCTAGACACCGAAATGTATGACGTGACCAGTGAGGCACCCATGTTGTACAGTGTTTTTAAACTTTTCAAAATGATTTCAAATGGGTCATGTATTATATGTGTAAATGCTCAGTAGATAAAATATGCATTGTCTCAATATTTATAGGCAATTCTCATAGATCTATAAAAATAATGAATAAAATTTATGTTTTCTGTTTTGTATTATGCATTTTTCTCATGTTTTATACCTTCAACTAGAATGTAAGATGTTGGAGGCCAGCAGTAAAGCATATATAATTTACCTTTATATTCTTAAAAGAACCCAGTGTTATTATAAATGCAACTTGTCAGTGGTCACCCTGTTTATAGTAGATGCTGAATAAGGATTGTTAAATAAACATGAGAACTTTTGTGTGCCTGACTCTGACAGTCAGTTCAAAATCCCTCTTTGAAATCAACCAAGAGACCCAGTAAAGTCTGAAAAACAGAGCATTTAATCAGTTCATGGATTAAGAGCTGGCAAATATGGACTGATACCCAATAGTACTGTGTCAAGTTCAGCTTCTCAGTTCTTAAATCACTGCACCTTTAAGGCTCACACTTAGTATTCTGTGAAACACTTGTCAGCCACCTTAATCATTTCTCCTCCTCAAGATTTGCCCTACCCTTGCTTTCTCACAGGCATAGCTTTGTTCACTGGTGTATTGATTATTTTCTAAAAGAATTATTGTAGCCCGGCCGTGTGGCTCAGTGGATTGAGTGTCGTCCCATGGACTGAAAGGTCCCGGTTTGATTCCCAGTCAGGGCACATGCATGCCAGGGCACATTCCTGGTCAGGGCTGCATGCTGAATCCCCAGTGAGGGGCGTGTAGGAGGCAGCCAATTGATGTTTCTATCTCTCTCACTTCCTTTCTCTTTTTAAAAAAAAATCAATAAAAAATATTTTAAAAAAAGAAATTACTGTATTTTAATGCAATCTTGAAAATACTGACTTCTCTAAGATTCATTAAATTATACTTTATTTAACAGTGTGTACAGTGTTGGGACTGAGAACAAGTACTCAAAATGTATTTATAACTGGTAAATGTACAATATTTATTTTTAAATTGACAACTTTATCTGTATATTTCAAATTCTCTAGATTACTTTTGTGATCAGAAAAAAAATAGACATTTAAAATAATCAATGTAGTTCATAAGGTTAACATGTACTACGTGATTATAGTTAATGTTTAAAACATTTTACAGAACAAAGAATGGGAAAACTGTGTTAATAATGGTTATCTCTAGATAACCAAGCTAGGGGTAATTTTTTTTTTCTTCTTCTACATTTTAAATTTCTACAATTACTGTGCATTCTTTACTTTAGAGAAAATCACACATACTTAAAAAATAAATAATTGTTATTCTTATGGAAGCTCAATCAGCACACAGAAAACCAATTTTCTTTTTTTGGAACCAGTCACTTTTTTGTCTATCCAGTTATTTCAATCAATAAGACAGGTCTTTTAGCTCACTCAAAATTGTAAGAATTGCTAAAAACTATACCTCATACATTTCTATAGTTACTAAAATCCCACCAACAGCATATTTGGGGATCAAATATTATTTAGTTGACACTGCTGTACTTTGATTATCTGTGTACTTGTTAACTCAGGCAAGACTTTGGCATTTCTTAGAACTATTTAAAGAATTAAAGAAACTTTTTAAGAAAATGAGTTTGTGCTTTTTAATTCTCTGTAAATAATAAGAGGTTTGCTGTAGGCATCAAGCCTTAAAAGTATTTGGTGACTCTTTTCTAAACAAGACACAAATTGGCCTTCAATAGTCTGTAACTTAAGATCTATTCCAACTTTACTACTTATTTCCTTTTATGTCTATTATTTTTCTTTTTAGTGTGATGATTTCTAATTTTGATTTTATTTAAAATCAAAGAAAGTAGACCATAGAGCTGAGCTGTTCCAAAGCCAAGATTATGTTTAAATCCTATTTTGTGGCTTCTCATCTAGTTTTCAACTGTGTAACTGGTCTTCTTAAAGGACAGAAAAATGCATATTATGTAGATTGAGATAAAGTATCGAAGTAATAAGGCCCATTTAATCATATGCATTTTGTTTAAAATTTTGTTGATAAAACAATATTCAGAGTTTTTAATTTAAGCCTTAAAAGTATTTTATAAGATTATATGAACCCTGGCCGGTTTGGCTCAGCGGTTAGAGCGTCAGCCTGCGGACCAATGAGTTTCAGGTTCGATTCTAAGGGCATGTACCTTAGTTGCGGTTCGTCCTTGCCCTGGTTGGGGTTGTGGGGGAGGCAGCCGCTCAGTGTGTCCCTTTCACATCGATGTTTCTCTCTCTCTCTTCCTCTCTCTCCCTCCCACTCTATCTGAACAAAAGTGGAAAAAATGTCCTCGAGTGAGGACTTAAAAATAAAAAAAGATTATGTGAAACTCATAGTGGTTTTATGACCATAGTCCTGTTGTTCTTAGTGTTCACATATGTATGTGTGTATTAGTAATTCTCAGAGTTTAAGAAATTACCTTCAGAAAACATACCCTACTTAAGTGCATAAAACTCCCATCGAGAGATTAACTTTTTATGTTCTACTTTTATCAGGACTAGTCCCACTTATTTGAAGAGAATTACACGTGTGAAAATCCAGTAGCCAATCTGGCATTGTAATTAGATTCACATTTCACACTGGCCTATAATATTTTCTGAATCAAATACCAGTATCTAATATAATGAATTTAACTATATTTTTGACTTTTTTAAAATTAAGAATTAAATAATAAATTTAATATTCAAAGACACTTTTAGCATCATTTAAAAATGTGCAAATTTGCTTTTTAAACATTTTTACTCCCAGGTTTTTTGAGATGATGTCAGTTTTATAGACATTGATAATTTAAGTGCAATTCTAAAGTTTCTGCAAAACAAGATTAGAAATATTGATATATCATCAAGTTTTTTAGTAAAATTCACATTTGTCTCTGAGTTACTTTTTAAAATTTTACTATCATAATTAAATACATTATATATCTTCATCATTCATTCATTTAACTTTTATTGTGTAGTGTTTCTGACGCAGTTTACAAACTTATGTACAGAGAGCAAATAAAACGGCAAAAATATTTCCACTCTTGGAACCCATAGTCTATTAATATTAAATATACTAAAATGAGGAGTAAACAATAAAACTGAGACTGTAATTGAAAAAAACATACACACAACTATTTTCTATATAGTCATTCTTTGTATGCTCTTTAAATAAACCAAGATTAAGATAGTTCTCTTTAGCCCCAGCAGGGTGGCTCAGCTGGTTGGAGCATCATCCCTTACACCAAAAGGTTGTGGATTTGCCCTGGCTGGTTTGGCTAAGTGGTTAGAGCATGGTTAGAGCATTGGCTGATGGACCTAAAGAGTCAAGGGCACATGCCTAGGCAATGGGTTTATCCCCTGACCCAGTGCTGGAGGCAAACAATCTCACTTGATGTGATGTTTCTCTCTCTCTCTCTCTCTCTCTCTCTCTCTCTCTCTCTCTCTCTCTCTCAAAAAAAAAATCAATGGAAAAATACCCTTGGGTGAGGATTAAAAAAAAAAAAAGGTTGTGGGT
This sequence comes from Tadarida brasiliensis, assembly GCA_030848825.1. Taxonomy (NCBI): domain Eukaryota; kingdom Metazoa; phylum Chordata; class Mammalia; order Chiroptera; family Molossidae; genus Tadarida; species Tadarida brasiliensis. Next base: position 36,120,194 of record CM061267.1, on the reverse strand, counting down.
TTGATTTTTTTTTATCAGGGCACATACCTAGGTTGCTGTTCGATCCTAGTCGGGGCGCATACGGGAGGCAACGGATCAATGTTTCTTTCTCACATTGATGTTTCTCTCTCCTCCTCTCTCTCCCTTCTTCACTAAAAATCAATGAAAATAAACCCTCGGGTGATAATTAAAAAAAAGAAAAAGAAAAGGATAGTTCTGTTTAAAAACTACCTCCCAATTCAAAGACATGACTATAAATAGATCTAAAGTAAAATAAAAATTGATTTAACAGCAGTGTTCTAATTTAATAATCTCATATTTTCTGCAATGTTTGGGGTTCATCTCTATTTAAATATCTTATAGTCTGTCAAACACAGTGTAACCCAAACAGACTCATTATTCTTTCACCCAAATGATTCTCTTCCATTGTTTGCTGTCTTGTTAAATGGCACTTTAATCCAACTCAGTCACTAATGAAGGAAGAAATATAGGATTTTTGGCCCACTTCTCTTCCTTATTCTCCAAATCCTATCTATTGCCAATCATTTTAAATTCTACTTCTTGAACATATACATATTTTTTATTTTTGTCTGCTCTCCACTGTCCCAATTGCCATCACCTATTCTACCTCTTTCTCTTACCTAATAGCATCAGTATTCTTTCCCATTTGCTTTCCCCTGTTTAACCAGGTGATATTTTGAAATCCATATTTCACCATGTTATTTTCCTTTTCTCCTGAGCGCTTCCCATTGATTCTTGGAATAAAGTCCACTGTGCATGACAAAGGTTATTAAATGCCCCATGACTGGGCACCTCAGGACATACCTGTCTCTCCAGCCTCATTTATCCTTTATTTTGCCCTGTGCTTTCACTGTTCTAGGCACAATGAACCTCTTTCTGCAATTGCAGCTAATCAAGTTCTCTGTTGCCTGCCTCAGATCCTCTAACAGGCTATTCATTTAGTGTGGATCACACACATACCACACTAAAATCTTCCTCTAAATTTCAGCCCCCTAACCCTTTACCCTTGACCAGTAGAATTCTTACTTATCTTTCAAATCTGAAATTTAAAGTCATTTTAGGGAGGCTGTATTTACCTGTTCCCCACCCAAACAGAAATACACACTCAACTTGAGTAGATTTCCCCTTTTATAACATTCAGGACATGTGATTATTTATTTCACATCTATTATTCTAGTGAGGACCATTTCTCAGAATCCTATTACAGGGTCTGTCCAACATGGCAGATGCACAATAAATTTTTTGAATGCATGTGATTGAATGTATCTGAGAGCTAGAATGAAACTTATTCAGTGATTTCCAGCAGTTGAATAAAAAATGTTTAAGGTAGGTTAATCTTCATGATGTGTTCCATAAGAATGTATTTAATTTGTTCACTATTACTTATAGATTGAGTATTAAATACATTTTAAATAGGCAAACTCATGGTAATGTTTATGTATGTATGTAGTAACTTGGAGGGGAGAAATTCCTTCAGAACCCATTATTGGTAATTTTATGATTTGTGTTTTAGTTGTAAATGTTTTGACATGGTATAGGTAGCTGAGAAAAGCAGTCTCTGTTAAATGGAGTCGTTAAGAGTGTAAAGAAAATAAAAATCTTATTTTTTAAAATAACTACTAATATTAATAAAAAGCCAAATGGATTTCTTGGAAATCTGGTAAATAAAGATGGATTCTGAAGCTTAGCCTTTATATCTCCTTTGATTCATGAGCTAATGTTCAAAGCTGAGTTACAAGCTTTAGTTTATATTGTACCTGAGGCACAGGCAGACTCATACAATAGCTGCACTTCAAGTGTCACTATAATATACTAAATGTAATAAAATTACATTTAAATAACATAAAAATATAATTTAAACAGGGGAAAATGAAATTTAAAGTTGAAGTTAATGCCTTTTTAGGCTTCGCTGTTGGCCTTTCCTGCTACACCCATTCTAGCGCTGCTGCCTTCTTATGTTAACATTTGGTAGTACAGTACAGCTGCAGAGCAATATATAAAAATTTAGCCACTCTATTCTCTGGATAAAAAATGGTCATCTAACAAACAACTTTAAACAAGGTGACATATCTCATCAAGGTGAGAATAAACTTGGCATTTAATTACCACCATCCTGTAATTCCTTCCTTTTCTTTTTAGTCACCATTTTATTTTTTGAGCTCAGTTATATTTTGCAGTACACTGACTGGATTGTTAAACTTATTTTAAAAGCAGAACAGGATAAATGTTTGTAAGTAGAGGAGAAATAACTGTAATGAAACATTTTTAATATATACTTTAAATTTAGAAAACTACAGTCAAGAATTTAATATACAGCCCTGACCGGTCTAGCTCAGTGGTTAGAGCGTCGGCCCATGAACCAAACAGTCTCGGGTTCAACTCCAGTCAAGGGCACATACCTCAGTTGTGATGCCATTTTGGAGGCAACAGATCGATGAGTCTCTCACATCGATGTTTCTCTCTCTCTCTCCCCCTCTCTCCCTCCCACTCTATCTGAAAATCAATTGAAAAATAGTCTCAGGTGAGGATTAAAAAAATTTTTTTAAATATACAAATTGTAAGTTTATAGTCTCGGCAAATATTTTACTAAAAGTATTTTGCTTTCAGGCCTGTTTTCCTCATCTCTAAAATGAAAATAACAATAGTATTATCCTTATAGGATTAATGTTGGAACCAATTAAGTTATTTTATATAAAGGATGTAGAAGAATGTCTGACACATGTCAAAAACTATATATTCATGTTAGCTATCATCATATTTATATTATTTTAAAATTTATTCAGAGAATTTATACAAATGAAAATTTCCTTAAGTAGATAAAGGATCTATAAATATCAAAGATAATCATAGCTTTTACTTACCTAAGTACTGATTTATGATAAACTAAAATATGTAAAACATTGCATTAATTTATTTTAAATTTCAAAAATCCAAATAATGCTTTATTTTAAAAAATATAAACTTTTACTTCATCATTATATTTAAATGTAACTGAGAAACAGTGTAAAGCACACTTGAAACTGCTTCTCTCTTTCTCCCCCTAAAACATAGTTCCTAATAAGAACATTTTTTCCCCCTGCAAAATGGATGAATTTTGATGCAAGTGTTAGAAGCTGAATGTATCTGAACCATGGATGGGTAATTCTGTGAACGGGAGCCAAGAGCTATGAAAACAGATTTCCCTTCAGCCTTCATTTATCACCACCTCTCATCTTAAAAAAAAAAAAAAATTTAAATATCATTCTTCTACAATCTTATATTGGTTATATTAGTTTCAGGTGGGTGTGCATTATAGCGATTCAACATTTTTATACTTTAGAGTTTGATCACTCCACTAATTCTGGTAATTATCTGCCACCTGCAAACTTATGTTATAATTAATTAATTAATTAATTTATTTATTTATTTTTGCTAATCCACACCCCAGGATATTTTTCCATTGATTTTTAGAGACTGGAAGGGAGAGAGAGAGAGACATCAATTGGTTGCCTCCCGCATGTCCCTAACTGGGACCGGGGATTGAACCTGCAATCCAGGTACATGCCTTTGAGTGATATCGAACCTGTGACCCTTCATTCTCTGGGCTGATGCTCTGACTGATGAGCCAACCTGGCCAGGGCTATCATATTATTATTGACTAAATTGTTCTTCCCTTTTTCATCCATTCCCCCAACTCCTCCCTTCTAGTAGCAGTCCCTTTGGTCTATGAGTTTGTTTTTGTTTTGTTGGTTTGTTTTGTTTTGATTTAGATTCCACATATATACCATATGACCCAGCAATTCCCTTCTGGGTATTTATCCATATAAAACGAGGACAAAATTTAAAAAGATGTATGCACCCATATGTTCATTGCAGCAATATTAACAATAGCCAAGATATGGAAGCAACCTAGGTTTCTGTTGATAGATGAATGAATAAAGATGATGTGGTATATAGACATGATGGAATATTACAAAACAATATAAAGGAATGAAATCTTGTCATTTGTGACAACATGGATGGATGGGTATTATGCTAAGTGAAACAAGTCAGACAGAGAAAAACAAATACCATATGGTTTCACTTATATGTGGAGTCTAAAAACATCTTTTTGTATTTTTATTTTATTTATTTATTTATTATTTATTTTTATCCTCACCTGAGGACATTTTTGCATTCATCTTCAGATAGAGCGAGAGGGAGAGAGGGAGGAAGAGAGAGAGAGAAACATCGATGTGAGAGAGATACATCAACTGGCTGCCACATGACCCCAACAGGGGCTGGGGACAAACTACAACCAAGGTACGTGCCCTTAGCGGAACCGAACCTGGGTCTCTCTGGACAGCGGGCGGATGCTCCAACCACTGAGCCAAACTGGCCAGGGCTCTTTTTTTAGATATAGATTCTGAGTACTCACCAGTCTTCTGGCTTACAAGTCAGAGTTTTTAAAAGTTCTTGCTCAGCCAGTGATATAAGTAATTCACTTCAACTTTCCAACTTCAATTGGTTATAATCTCAACCCATATGTCTCTATTTGTATTCAATATTGTTACATATCTTTCAAATTGCTACATATATCTACATGTATTATTTGTCTGATATAAGTAAATCTCGGTGAGCCAATTTGTTTAATTTTTCATGTTAGAAAATATCTTTACCTTACAAATAAATTCACATTGTCATTATTTTATTAAGGAAGCCCTTTGTTCATTAAAAATATAATTCATCTTATAAGCATAAGTATACCAAACACCCAGGTATATGTTTATGTACTAGATTACAAATTAACATGAAATGAAATATGAGTCTAGTGTGCTTGATTTCAGAAATGTTAGATTTTTAGGTAACTGCAAATGTTCACATTTACATTAAATTATTCATTTGCAAATATCAATAAGCTTTATAAGCAAACATTTGTTTGAAACTCAATTCCATTAGGTTGTATGACTGATGTAGATTTTTGACACCCTTACCAATAATATATGTCTTCTCTGAGTGTACAGTTTTCTTTAAAGCATTAAAGTAGACTTGGCTTACCCAGGGAAACTATGAGATATATGATGTGGAGGATTTGTTCTTTAGACACATGAAAAATTGCATTTGGAGATGGGATATGAAGTTTCTGGAGTTTAAAATCCATGAACACAGACAATAGTATGGTAAAGGCTGGGGGTTGGGTGGGGGCAGGATGGAAGAGATCAATAGGGGAAAAGGGGGGAGATATCTGTAATACTTTCAACAATAAAGATAAATTTTTAAAAAGACAATTAACAGGTCAAAATTAAAATACATAACTTGATGCCTGGCCGGTGTGGCTCACTGGTTGATCATCGACCCATGCACCAAGAGGTCGCTGGTTTGATTCCCAGTCAGGGCACATGCCCAGGTTATGGGCCCAATCCCCAGTGGGGGACATGCAGGAGGTGGCCAGTTGATGTTCTCTCTCATCGATGTTTCTAACTCTCTCTCCTTCTCCCTTCCTTTCTCTCTAAAAATCAATAAAGAAAAAAAAATTATATAAAAAAAATAATTCTTCAAAAAATAAATAAATAAAATACATAACTTGAGGGAGAGGGATAAAATTTGTTTAAATGTGAGTATGTAATTTCTCCTATATCTGTTCAAGCAGCACTGTGATATATATTTTTTAAACTTATCTTTATTGTTGAATGTATTACATATGTTCCTCCCTTTTTCCCTTATTGATCCCCTCCTCCCCACTCCCACCCCCTTCCTGTCTTTCCCCACAGTATTGTCTGTGTCCATTGATTATGCATATAAGTTCTTTGGTTTATCTCTTCCCGCCTCCCACCTCCCTTCCCTTTGAGGTTTGTCAGTCTAACAACCAATTTGTACTTCTAATCCGTTCACCTTTTTCATTCATTCCCCATTTGGCAACCAACAAAATGTTCTCTGTATCTATGAGTTTGTTTCTGTTCTGCTTGTTCATTTTGTTTATAGATCCAGTTGTTGATAGATATATATTTATTGCCATTTTATTGTTCATATTTTTTATCTTTTTCTTCAAGAAGACCCTTTAACATTTTATATAATACTGGTTTGGTGGTGATGAACTCTTTTAATTTTTTCTTGTCTGGGAAACTCTTTATATGGCCATCCATTCTAAATGATAGCTTTGCAGGATAGAGTAATCTTGGTTGTAGGTTCTTGCTTTCCATCACTCTGAATATTTCTTTTCATTCCCTTCTGGCCTGCAAAGTTTCTTTTGAGAAATCACCTGACAGTCTTATGGGAATTCCCTTGTAGGTAACTATCTACTTTTCTCTTGCTGCTTTTAAGATTCTCTTTGCCTTTAACCTTTGGCATTTTGATGATGATGTGTTTTGGTGTGGACCTCTTTGGGTTCATCTTGTTTGGGACTCTGTGCTTCCTGCACTCATATGTCAAGTTAGGGAAGTTTTCCGTCATTGCTGTTTCAAATAGGTTTTCAATTTCTTGCTCTCTCTCTTCTCCTTCTGGCACCACCATGATTCGAATGTTGGTAAGTGTGAAGTTGTCCCAGAGGCTCCTTACTATCCTCATTTTCTTGGATTCATTTTTTTCTTTTTGCTGTTTAGATTGGGTGTGTTTTGCTTCCTTATATTCCAAAGCGAGGATTTGCCTCTTGGTTTTATCTACTCTAGTATTGATTCTCTGTAAATTATTCTTTATTTCAGTTAGTGCTTCCTTCATGTCTAACTGTGCATCTTTTATATCTGACTGGTTCTTTTTTGTGCTTTTGAGACCCTCACTAAGTTCATTGAGCATCCTTATAAGTAGTGTTTTGAACTCTGCATCTGTTAGATTGTTTATCTCCATTTCATTTAGTTATTTTCCTGGAGTTTTGTTCTTTTCTTTCATTTGAGACATGTTTCTTTGTCTCCTCATTTTGTCTGCCTCAAGGTGCACCCCTTGTGTGGACTGTACACCCTTCTGTTGTAATTGAGTCTTGATTGCTGTTGGCATGTCCATGGAAGGGATTTACTCAGGCTGATTAGCTTCAAAGACTGGCTGTGCCCACTGACCACTGACCTCAGACTACCTTGGTGGATCAGCTATGTAGGGGCCCACCACACAGAGCAAGACTTACTTCAGCAGGGCTCTGGTACCCACTGAGTCCACACCTTGAGTATGTCACTTGTGCAAGTGGTTGGGTGGTGGTGGTTCGCCATGTTCTGAAGCTGTCTACTGGGTGTGCTGGCTCTGAGGCAAGGTCAGCCACTGCCTATGTTCATGCCTGGGGCCACCGGGCATATGCTACAAAGCGATCTGCAGATGGCTGTTTCTTGTGCTGGGCTTGGAGGTGCCCAGGAAAAACAAAGTTGTGAACCAAGGCTGGCTGCTTCTAGTGCCAGGCCTGGGACCACTTAGTGAGAGGTATGGGGCTCGCTGAGGCCAGCTGCTGTTTTTTTGAGAGAATTTAGGAAAATATGAAACAGGAGCCAAGATGGGCCATTCCTTTGGTAAAGCCAGTGGAAACAACTTGGGTGGGCCTGAAAGTTGGGTGGGGCAAGGCCTCAGCGAATCACCAGGGTGGGGCAAACAGTAGAGCCAAGGTGCTGGAGTCCCAGATATGGTGGCAGCCTGCCTTCCCTGTGGGGAAAGGGCTCACGAAAGGAACAAGAGCCTCCGCCAGCAGGTCTGTCCGGGAGAAAGCTGCCTCTCTAGTACTCGCCCCAATGCCAAACAACTCAGTTCTTGCTGGTATATCTCTAATGCCTTTCAAGCTGCCTCCCCAACGCTGGAGCCTGGAGGGTGTGAGTCTGAGTAAGTCTGTGCTCGGGGCCCTTTAAGAGGAACTGCCTGGGGTTCTAGCAGCCCCAGCCTCCTGCAGCCTCAATTCCTACTAGTTTTTACAGCCTGAAGTTATGAGGACTTCTCTTCCTGGCCCTGGAACCCTGGGCTGGGGGTCCTCGTGTGGGACAGGGACCCCTCACTCCTCAGGGAGGACCTTCACAGCCGAGGAAACCCTGCTGATTTTTATCCACCACACATGGGTGTGGGACTAGCCTGTCTGTGCCTCTGCCCCTCCTACCAGACTCAATGTGTCTTCTTTAATTTGGTAGTTGTAGGACTTCCATTCAGCTCGATTTCAGGGGGTTTTGAATGATCGTTGTTCTGTAGTTTACCAAATGTAATTTTAATGTGGTTGTGGGAGGAGGCGATAATGCTTTTACCTATGCACTATCTTCTTAACTCAGCACTGTGATATTCTTTAGACATTCTTCATTAATCTCTAAAAATGACAGATGTCAGGTATCTTTTGTGATGCACATTCAGAAAAGTTTCCATCAAGAGGTCAAATTGTTATGATGTTGGTTAGTAGCCCTGTCTCCTGTGGCATTAGCCTTATATGAAGTGTTTCCAAAGCAAGATATTTTTTGTAATGCACATCAGTTAAATAATGTGTTTGGGAACAGCTTTATGTCGAATACAAAGCTGACGGGATTCTTTATGATTGAAAAAAACTATTTTTCTTATTGAACACAACCAAGTTCATTGAGCAAACTTACCCTCATAGTACATGGGGAATGCATGCTTTGACAGAGAACATATATGTGGGAATCATGTTAAGTAATTAAAAAGTATATTTGTCATTAATATTTTACTTCATTTAAAATACAAACTTACTCATTTTTTTAAGATATAGGTATCATTTTAATATAAACAAAGCTTTTTGTTTGTTAATCCTCACCTGATGATATTTTTTCCATTGATTTTTAGAGAGAATGGAAGAGAGCGAGGGAGGGGGGGGGAGAGAGAGAGAGAGAGAGAGAGAGAGAGAGAGAGACATTGATGTGAAAGAGACATTGATTGGTTGCCTCCCACATGCAGGGCCAGGGATCAAATCTGCAACCCAGGTACATGCCCTTGATCAGGAGTTGAACCCATGAACCTTGGTGCATAAGCCAATGCTCTAAACACTGAGCCACACTGGATCAGGGCTAAACAAAGTCATTTTTATTTTTATTTATTTATTTTTTAATCCTCACCTGAGGATATTTTTCCATTTATCTTCAGATAAGGTGAGAGGGAGAGGGAGGGAGAGAGAGAGAGAGAGAGAGAGAGAGAGAGAGAGAGAGACATCTATGTGAGAGAGACACACTGATTGGATGCCTCCTGCACAACCCCAACCAGGGCCGGGGACGGAACCGCAACCCAGGTACGTGCCCTTGACTGGAATCGAACCTATAGCTCTTTGGTCCACAGACTGACGCTCTAACCTCTGAGCCAAACTGGCCAGGGCTAAAGTCATTTTTAAATAAGAAAAGTTTACTCTTGAAACACAATGTTTTGTTTTTAAAATGTCTTAAAATAATATCTGACATAAAGTCTCAAGGTTTGTTTTATAATCAACTAATGTATTTTTCTACATATAACTACAATTTGAGATGAAATAAAAATGGAAAATATTGCTAACCACAAATTACCTATTTTTTTTAACAGAATTTGGGAAGGAGTTTAAGGAAATAACAGATGTTTGAAATGACCTCTTGACACATGGTCATTTATGAAACTCGAATCCTAGAAATTTGGTGAGATAGAATGAAAATATATTGGCTTTAAAGTGGAGCGATTTGGGTTTGAATTTTACCTTCAACAATTATCAGCTTTTGACCTTGGGCTAGTGACTGAACTTCTCTTATCTTTAAATTATTGTTTGATGAAGTGAGTACAATGCCATCAGTTCCAAGAGGATATTAAACAAAAATAAAATACCCAGTACTTCCTGCAATACACACTCATTGAATGGTTATACCTTGCTGTTGTCCTTATCAGCAAGAAAAGAAGTCCCTTCCTCTCAACCTTCTTTACTTATTCATTCATTATATTCAGCTTTCATGTATAAGACTTAACAAAATAGATGTGTGGTTGTACTCCTTGAATTTATAATCCAGCGGAGAGAGATACATCATGTACCTAACATGATATTTGGTGTAGGATATCTGCTAATGTAGAAATAGCAACAATAGATGATTATTCATTGCAATTAGTGCTCTAGAGAAAAATAATAAGGTTTTGTGGAAGAGGAATGCAGAGGGCATCTATATTAGATTGAGAAAATGATATTTAAGCTAAGACAAAGATGATTAGGAACTAGTCAGGAGCAAAATGGTAGCATGACAGGTGTGTTTGGGGGCAATCAAGAGTTCAAATGGGACATCAAATATCTGTAGAAAATCTAAATAGCAACATTAAATAAGCTGTTTATCATATAAGTCTAATGATTAGAAGACAGTCTTTATTGTGCTAATCCTAACTCCTTCTCTAGGAAAAGTTATACTCCTGCTTGTTCAATTTTTTAAAATTAAATTTATTGGAGTGACAGTGGTTAATAAGATCATATAGATTTCAAGTGTACATTTCTATGATACATGTTTCAATTCTGAATCTTAGTTTTGGCTGTATATTTGCCATTGATTAGTAGTGTTATATTATAGCTAGGTTACACCTGAGTTCTTTTTTTTTTTTATTAATTTATTTTTGTTACAGATGTCTCTCCTTTTTTCCCCATTGAAACCCTCCTCCCCATCCCCCCAGAATAATACATTTAAGTCTAGCATTCTGCTCTCCATATTTTTCTCCTATTAACTAAAATCCAAATTCGTTAAAATGTTTTAAAATGTATTTTTATTTTACTTTATTTTATTTACTTATTTTATTTTATTCTCTAACTCCATAACTTCACTCATCGCTGGTTCTTCTTAATTACCTAAATTAAATGTTTTTTTTTTCAGTGATTCTTTATACAAATAATGTTCTCAAGCAAATATTGTGCCCTATAAGAGTTTAATTATTACAAATCATAGTTGATGGTACATTTCTTGATATTGATACTTGGTATTCTCTCCATATATACAAGGTGGAGCAAAAGTAGGTTTACAGTTATGAGTACAAAAAACAGTGTTTATTCTTGTATTATTATTTATTAATTATTGTATTATTTTCTATATGAACAACTGTAAACCTATTTTTGTCTCACCCTGTACAATAATCAGAGATAAATTTTAATACTATATTGTCATATTGATGTATACAGGTCTGATAATTTTTGTTTGCTCTTCGCAGTTAGCCTTTGTGATATTTTTCTTTTTTCCATTTTTTTCCTAAAGGTAACAGTGACAGTATCTCAATTGAAATTCTTTCTTCGACACCACCCTAGAAATCTTTTCAGATTGACTGCAAATCACTGATTCAAACCAGTGGCATACTGTATCAGTCATGTGCCATTAAAAGAAAATAAAAACAAAAACAAAAAAACATTGGCAAGACAATTAGATAAAGATGAATGAAAGGACTTAAATGTACATCTGGGCATATTATGTTAACATACTCTAAGACATTTGTAAGTGCTATTTCTCTATCAAAAAATAAAGTTATATTGGTGTGTTTCATAAAATACGTAAGAGCATAACGTGTGAGCTGGCTGGTGGTGCTCAGTTGGTTGGAGCATCATCTTGTACACCAAAGGGTAACGGGATAGATTACTGGTCAGGGTACATTCTTAGGTTGTGGGTTCCGTCCCAGTAGGGGCATGTATAGGAGGCAACCGATTGATGTTTCTCTCTTCCTTCTCCTCTCTCTAAAATCAATAAACATATCATTGGGTGAAGATTTTTTTAAAAAGAGTATAACTTGTGTTACTTGACTAGAGATTTGAATATTGATTATTGATTGATTAGCATGATATTTTCTAATGACTTTATATGAAAGTTAAATTTACTTTCAAATCTGTAGTATGTCTCTTTAAGATAATCAGTTACATTTTAGATAAAGCCTGCTTTCTAATTATCACAGTGAAGACATTTTACCTCTCCCAAATTTTTGAAAAGTGTTAGTTAAAGGCAAATGCGTACATTAGTATATATTTTAAGTATTCTACAATGTGTGTCATCTTGCTGACCTGAATATGAAGATCATCTAAAAGTGATCCTTAATAAATTCCTTTGATTTAAAAAAAATATATTTTTTCTTTATTGATTTTTTTAGAGAGAGAGGAAGGGAGAGGGAGAGAAAGATAGAAGCATCAATGAGAGAGAACATCGATTGGCCACCTCCTGTATGCCCCCCAATGGGGATTGGGCCCACAACCTGGGCATATGCCCTGATTTGGAATCAAACTGGCGAACTCTTGGTGCATGGGTTGAAGCTTAACCAGTGAGCCACTCTGGCTGGGCCCTTTGACTTTTTTTGCTTGGTTTTCTACTTCTTCATCACACGTAGCAGACATGTTAGATGTCTAACTTTATTGTAATGCGTTAAAAGCCTTTGCCTTTGCAAGTCTAAGAGACTTATGTTAACTACCTTCTCTTTCAATAGTTCTTGAACAAATTAAACTGTTTAACGAACATTTAAAGTTGCCTTTAAAACTATTTGTTCACTTATTTAAAATAAATACTGAGTTTTTCTTGTCTTCAGAACTCTGTAATAGTTCCAGAAGAAAACTAAGTCCAGATTCACTTGGGGAATTTTAAGTCTAGCCAAGTGAAAGTATACATCAGGGGTTTTAACTATGATCAATACAAAGGAAACTGCAGCTTTGATTATGAAACACTGTTGGAAATCATCTATTCCAAGTCCTTGTAAATTTCTTATAAATTAAGAAATTTCCATTATGTCAATAATGGAGTTGGGAGAAAACTTGAGGCCTTTGCTTTAGAAATAGGCATTGGGTTTAAATCCTGCTCAGTCATTGACTAAGTGGTTAAGTTGCATTTAAATCCTCTGATTTTTTTGTTTGCTATCAGTACAATATAGATACTATCTCTTCTTTACTGAGACAGCATGTGAAGGCTCCTGACACAGAATCTGGTACGTTATTGGAGTTTAGAAAAAATATGTTCTTCTTTCCCAATTCCTTTCTACTTTATCACATCGCTACCCTCTCTTCCAAGACAAATTGAAATAAAACAGAATTTCTTTGTACATTCCTTCAGCAAACATTGAGAACCTGTGTCAGATGGCAGGGGGTTAAATTTGAGGAAGGTAGTTCCTTTCCATTGGTCTTTTCTTACTGGACTGTTCCTAGAGCAATGACACCTGATGAGTCTTTTGTCCCCTGCTTTCTTTAGCAGTGATTTTTTCCCTGACTCTCATTCTGCTTTTGACCATTCTTTATCTCTTTGTGGGAATCTCTTCCCATATCCACCTTTAATGTTGATGGTTCCCTAATGGTTCTTCCTCCTTCTGCTATTCTTCTCATTTTATGATACCTCAGTAATCTCATCATTATAACTGTTATTTTACTTTGACCGTTTCCCTGAGTTTCAGATGTACATATCCATTGTCTAGCAAACATTTCATTAAGATATTCCCTAGGAGTTTTATATTTTATGAAACCCAAACTGAATTCACTAAAATCTCTTCCTATCTTCATGTTTTGTCTTCCTAGATTCTTTAGTTCAATTTATGGTAACAAGATCCAATCAGCTAATCAAGCCAACACTTGTTCATTCTTTCACTCCATTTTATTTAGCAGTCATAAATAATGTCTTAATACTTACCTATATATAGAACCATTTACTATCATGAAGGCTGTGCATTGCATAAGGAAACTTTACCTAATGGATTGTAAATGTGATTTATTAATGATTTTCAAGAACTGTTGGTAAAGTGTCTTGTATTTATGAATTCAGTATATTTTGACAGTTTACCAAAAGAGGAAAGTAAAGTGTCTCATGGAAGGAGTGCCTTTTGGATTTTAGACAAAGTACCAAGTGGACAAGCTCTGTTACCTCCCTTCCTCTCAGCACCCCCCGAAAACTTGCCATAGAAGTAGTTAAGGAACATCTCTTGATCAAACTGTTACTCTCATAGTTAACTGCCTCTTCGCCTTCACTTATGCTATCAGTCCCTCCTCCAAACCCACAATTCATTTGCCATGCTGCTTCAGGGTACTCCATGTAAAAACAAATTCAACCCAGTATTATGTGGGGTGAGATTTGGGGAAGGAGTGGGATGAGGTCTTAAGTAAAACAGTTGATAAAAGTGGAGAGTGGGATAATGCTAGGTCACAAAGAGGTTTGAAGGTCATGCTATGAAGTTAGGCAAGAAGATACGATCTATAGTATTAAAACATTAACCCTATGTACTATGAAACAATGAGAAAATCATAGGTACTATTATTAGGCTGACTTTTGTTGAAAACAACTCTGGATATTTACCAGCTTTATTATCGTGGGCATTTACCACAAAACTTTTGAACTTTAGTAATTTTATTTTTCAAATTGTTGGTAATGTTATTTACCCTCAAATATTGTTGTGAGGTTAAAAAAGGAAAATGTAAAAAGTGGGCGCCTTGCCCTGGTCAGTGTTGCTCAGTGGTTAGAGCATTGGCTCAAGCATCAAGGGTGTCTCTCTCACATCAATGTTTCTCTCTCTCCCTCTCCCTCTTCCCCTCCCTCTCTCTCTTTCTTCCTCCCCTCCACTCTCCCTAAAAATCTATGGAAAAAATATCCTCAGGTGAAGGTTGACAAAAAAATTAATTAATTAATTAATTAAAAGTGGGTACCTTGAGCCTAACACATTACAGATTTTCAATGCACATTTACATTTTTTCTATTTAAATAGTCTACCTCTAGTAATTTTGATAAGGTATGATCTTTCATATCATTATAATTGATTTTAAGGATATTAACATGTGGCATTAAATATTAAAAAAACATAAATTAGATGTAGACTAACACTATTTTAATAAAAGAATATTTATTTCTCTAAAACGTAATCACAACATTCCTTTAAAATTGTTCTCTACTTTTTAAAATAAACATATTGATTTTTAGAAACTTTTATATAAAATATTTACATAAAATATTTTCATAAAGTGATATGAATCTGTAACTTTTTAATTTAAGTATCTGGGTTAAGTCCCCACAAAATTTTCATGTTCTATATATTATGTGAAAAGGGCTTCATGAGTTTATAGTTTCAAAAATGTAAACAGTTTACTCACCTGAATAAAACAAAAGCACAAGTTCCTTTTATGAATATTATGCTTATTCTCAATCTCTTTCTCATTGGGTCTTTTTTATAAAAAGAAGCTTCACTTAAATAAAAAAGTCTTACTTAAAAAAACTGCTATTAATATTCCTAACAAATGTATATATTTTAAAATCTTCACTCTTAGCCTTCTTTTATACAGCATTAGATCAAATTATATTAAAAAATGTCTTCTTATTTCATATTATTGGAAAGATGACAATTTTACAAGGCAAGCAAATTCTATTCTCCATTTCCAAATATACTGAGGAACAAATATTAAGAAGCTTCCAAAAATAGGGAAAGTAATAACAATACTAAAAAGCATTTAAATCCAATGAAAATAAATCCAAAACAAAACTCAAGGCCATCTTTTCAAACTCAGTTGAGTGGCAAAACAATCTAAACTAAAATGTTTGAAACATACTATTAGCCTTGCTCATCTGTGACATATGGCTTAAGTAATTTGATACTAAGAAAAGGAATGTGTTATTAATATAGTAATATAGATATGGTTTTATATATAAAAATTAGAATTGATGGAGACAATCTTGTTACTTGTATTTCAATATACTTTTTAAAACTACCATTGTAAGAATTTTTGTAATTATATATGCCCTTGGGAGTATGTTATTCATGCAGACATCATCTGGCATGAATTGCCAGGCAAGGGGGGGCAGGGTTGGGGGTAGTGTGAGAACCATCCCTTATCTAATTTTCAACTCAAATTAAATTATTTAAAAGCCAATTATTGTAGTAGTATTTTAAATCATATTTGAAAGTGTTTCCAATTAGTTACAATTGCTTAACTGTGATCTATTATCTTGACTATTGCATTTATCTGCATTTTCAGTAAACTTCTGGTATTTTTCTAATTATTTGACTCTTCCAAAGGTTCAAATACACTATTTGAGTTATATCTATTGCTTTGTAACTAACCATGCTAAAGTTGATGGCTTAAAGTAACAATAATTTATTTCTCATTTTGGGGGTTGGGGAAGGGGCAGGGGAGATGTTGACTAAGTGTCTCCTCTACTCGACCTGGTAAAAGCTGGGGTCACTCATGCAGCTGGGTGGCTTCATCTGGAGTTGGGGCTGGGCTTGAACTTCCAAGAAAGCTTCAACCACATATTCAACTTCTCAGTGCTCCTCTGAGGCCTCTTATCTCCCCTAGTTGTCTCTCACTATTACCTACTGAGCCAGAACTTCCACTCAGCACAGCTGCTGGCTAACCACAGCAAAGGCAAAAATAGCTAATCCTCTTAAAGGCTAGCTCTCAACTGGCCTAGCAACAATCCCAACACGTTCTATTGGTAAAGATAAGTCATGAGGCTAGTGCAACTGAAAGGAGAGAGAATAGACTCCAACTCTTGATGGAGGAGGAGCTTGTACATATAGGGAGAGGAGGAACCACTAGGAGCCATCTTTGGCAATTGGCTGCCTTCATAACCATTGTGAATTAAAATAAAAAAATAAAAGGACTGAATACAGTCTGCCAGCTCCTCCTGTTCTCATATTATAAATAAGTTAAATCAGAAAATCATTACACAGTCAAAAGCAGAAGTTATATTTCTTTAGATTTTGCCCAGAATGTTTCCTATGAGTTTTACTGAACTTACATTATTCCCAATATTTTAATATTATTTTGGATTTCTGAATAAGCTGTTTTCAAATTTTCACTCAGTTGTTCAAATTAGTTATTAAAAAATGAAAGAAAAGCCTGACTGGTGTGGCTCAGTGGATTAAGCGTTGTCCCATTGACTAAGAGGTCCCAGTTTGATTCCCAGTCAGTGCACATGCCCCAGTTGTGGGCTTGATCCCCAGTAGGGGGCATGCAGGAGGCAGCTGATCAATGTTTCTTTCTCATATCAATGTTTTGATCTCTCTCTCTCCCTTCCTCTTTCTCTAAGAAATCAATGGAAACATATTGGAAAAAAAAAAAAAAGGAAAGAAAGAAGAAATAACTGGCTAGAAGCCTCCATTTTTGTATTTGTAAACAGCCATTCATGTCTTTAGAATAATTTTGCAGGTAATTTCAAAGTATGTGTGTGGTGGTTCTTGTTGTTGTTGTTCTTATTTGCCTCATTTTAATAGTTTAGCAATGAGGGTCACATTTATTTATTCATTAAGTGTTGATTGAGCTCCTGCAATATGCCAAACATTGTGTCAGGCCCTGGGCATCTAAATAGGAATAAGGAAGAGTCAGAACACTCAAGGAACTTATAAGGTTACTTATTTTAAGTGAGTTAGATTCCTTTAGTTAAATTTATCTGTCAAATTAATCTTCATAAGCCATTACTTAAAAACTTGATGTTTTCTGGAGCTTATGGAACAATTTAAAATATGAATGACCCAGTAGTTAGCCTAACTGGACTATAATTCCCTAGCTTCTGTGTTTTAAGCAAATGCACCTTTGTCTTGTTTCGGTTATCAAATTCAAGGAAAATGTGTTATCTGACACTTTAGAGAAACTGGGGTACCCAGTTGGGATATAATGAAGAGGTAAGAATGTTGACAGGAATATATGTCACTGGGTCTTAGCTTTTCATATACTAATTATGTAATCTTGGGGAAATCATATGATCTTTCTTGGCCTCAATGTCTTCAAATTTGTTTAAGTGAGAATTTTGGACTAGATGATTTTCATATCCTATGAAAAACACCAGTTGCCTACATTAAGTGTTAAGCATTATTTCCTTCATTTTTTCTTAGTTCTTTCATAGATGAAAAGAAAGCAAATGATTTGTACATATGAAATAGCTTTAGCAGCAGTCAAAAACTGTATCAGAGAGATAAGAAAAGGGCTTTATTATAGTTCTAGAATCTTGATGAGAGGAAAGAGTGTGGGAGGGTGAAAGTGGATGCTTGGGAATTACTTTTTACCCTGGAGATTTTGATTTGTATTCCATTACCCCAACCCTTACCACCCTTTCTTCCTTGAGTCTGCCTAAATAAGCTGCAGTTATCTATGAGAATGTGTCATCTGATTTAACTTGTGTCAGATGTGGGAAGAGAAAAAAAAAAAAAAAGGATAGAAAACAACAAGTTTCCCCTGGCACTTTATTTTATTAAAGGTTTAATATAGCCTTTCTGTTATTGCTTAGGTTCCCTACAAATGCTAAAGTATAATCATACCTATCTTTGAGTTTTAAAAATGGTGTTACTTAATGATTTAATCAGCCTGAATTTGCCTTAAAAAACCAAAATTATAGATTTTTCTTTTATTTACTTTGAATGTTTTAAACTTGATTTATCTGTTTCCATTGCATATTTATATTTGGCCTCTGAGAACAATGGCTTTTTGGTTGTCTGATTACAATAAGGTGTACTCTGTTGTATTTTGTGAACCATCATAGTTTTACTTTTAATTTGTGGATCATTAACTAACCCTTATTTCTGACATATTAATAATTAACCCTTCTTTCTGACATATTTATTAATATATTTGGCCATGCTTGTGTCCTACTTGTGTGTGTTACCTTTCTGAGGTGGAATCTTCTCTTCATTTCTGTATTTTTATTTTTATTTCTTTGAGAATCAAGATTACTATTTGTCTAAAACTTTAGGCTATTTGCTTTACTATGGTTTTTATTATATCTTATGAGTTACTCCTGTGTGTGTATATATATAACTCAGGTTAATCTTTGAATTTCAAAGCTCTCCTATGGCATTATCCTGTGACTTTGCCATTTTCCATTTCCTATCTCTCTCCCTTCCTTCTTCTTTTTTTTTTTTTAAATCCTCACTGGAGGATATTTTTTTCCCATTTTTATCTTCAGATAGAGTGGGGGGGAGAGAGAGAGAGAGAGAGAGAAACATCGATGTGAGAGAGACACATCAGTTGGTTGCCTCCCGCACGACCCCTACCAGGGCCGGGGACTGAACCGCAACCGAGATACGTGCCCTTGACTGGAATCGAACCCCCAACTCTTTGGTCCATGGGCCGTCGCTCTACCGCCAAACCGACCAGGGCCTTCCTTCTTTTCTTTCCTCATTCCTTCTTCCCTTCTTCCTTCTTTTCCCTTCCCTTTAATTTATCCAGCACTACTGCAAGTTTCTCTGCTAGATATTTTCTTCAATCTTTTTTATAAAGTCTTTTAACTTTCTCCCTCCATTTTATTAATATTATTTTAGCCAGTTTCCTTTAGATTCTTCCCAGATCTATTAAAAATAGTTTCCAGCTCAGAAAACAAGTCACCAGCTTCTCAGAGGTTAGCTATGGTTTCTATTTGTGCATGTCAGGATCATATAAGAGAACAAACCTTAGAAGACAGAAAAAGAATTAGTGCTGGGACACCTATTTTCAACACAATATCTTTTTTACTTTCTCATCCTTAAGCTGATATCTTCTTTTTGAGTTGAACTCAGACATATGCATTCCAAGATGATTATCATAGCTTTCTCAGTAATAGTAACTGATTGTCAAATACTACTAAAATGTATTAAGTAGGCTTTGCAGTAAATATATTGGTAATTTAGGTTAACATTATCATTGGGTCCTGTGATCTGAAGCCTTATAATTTGTTTACATTTATTAGTTGTCTTTTTTAAATCAATTGATATGAGAATAAATCAACACATTCAATTATAACTTGCTAGTTCTTCATTCATGATGTAATAGTATATGCATTATTGTTAATATAATTACCTCCTAATTTCAGTGGCTAGCATATGTAAAAATTTCATAAGCTAAAACTTTATTTGAATAAAGTAATTTAGGTATCACATTTTGAATATCTAGATCAGTGCTTTCAAATAAATATTTCTGTAATGATAGGAATATTTTAGACCATGGTGCCCAACACAATCACCACATGCGACTACTGAGCACTTAAAAGTGGCCAGTGACACTGAGGAACTGAATGTTTTAGTATGTTTAATATTAAGGAACTTGCATTTAAATAGCTACATGTGGCTAGTGGCTACCATATTGGACAGTACAGATCTAAAACCTTTTAAAAATGTATTTCATTATAAGTGATGCAACATTTAAATAGAAATATATGATCTACTTATTATGCTCATTTTATTGAAAATTTTACTTGGTTTATATTTTTTAAGTGAAAACACAAATTAGAATATTTAATGCAATCACTGCTAGTGACTAAAGCAGCTTGTTGAGGAGAGACGTTAGCTCCCTCCTATTATCTCTGTTATGGCTCTCCTACAGACCACCACATTTCTGTGAACATGAAGTCTAAGTAAAAATACAGTATGCATGTTGCAAATGTAGTTTCAATACAAATTTCCTTATGCTCAGAATAAGAAAGAACAAGGAAATTCTAAATGCGCCACTTGAGACTTAATCATTTACTAAGAAAGAGAAACAATTTGTTTAGCTTTTATTTTGACTATTTTTTTAAATCAAGAAGAGTGATTTTGGGGTTGAAAAGTACTAAATAAACACCATCATAAAAGAATTAGAATACACATTGGGGAAAGGATTGTTAACAAGTAGCTCCATGTTCCCAAACTGGAAAGAACAAATTTTCTCTCTCTGTAAGCTAATAAAGTTTGGAAACAGGTTTTGAACTGCTATCTAGACCTTATTAAATATGGAGAACGGAAATTTTGCCCAAAGAATAGTCCAAAGTGTGGATATGTAGATTCCCATTTAAAGAGGAGAGGAGGAGAGAGAAAAAGAGAAAAAGGTAGGTGAGTTCTCAAAGCTATAAATTGACTACAACAAATTACTGAAGAGATGATTTTTGAGTTCTAAAAACAAAGCAATCATCGCTAGAAGAACCAGGAGTTCACAGAGAACAACTCTTGTCCAACTAATAGTATTGTCTTTTTTGACAGAGAAAAAGAAAAAATGTGGTAGATACCTTATATCTAAAGCATTTGACAAGATTTCCCATAATAGCCCAAATTAAGATAAAGAAATAGGGAGTAGATAATAATTCAGTTGAGTAGATCATAATTAGTTGAACAACCAGTCCCAAAGAGTAGTGATTATCTGAAAAGTGGGCTCTGTTTGTGTGATAAAAAAAACTCTGTCTTTAGCCCTTTTTTTTCTCTCACCATTTTTATCAATTGGTTTGATTAGTGAACAACCTCTTTTCCATAAGAGCCAATTCAAGAAAAAGAGAAAAATAATCATAGGCTACAATATCAATAGAAAATTTTCCCTTTCTACCTACAAACATATGTACATATATATCTCTTTTTTTTTTTCCATTTTGTTTTCACCTGTCAATTGAATTGATTTACTTTTAATTTCCAGTGGTTTTATGCTCATTTCTGCATTAACATGATCTCATTATGGCCATCACAGTCTTGATTATATTTGACCTTTCAACTGAAGTATCTTCTTCTACTAAAATATCTTTTAGTAAATCCGTGAGCAGACTTCCTGGAAATAACTAGTTAACATTTTTGGATATAACTTTTTTCCTACAAAGTTGGCACCACAATGCATATATTTTCTTACAGATTATTTTTTAATGAAGGTGTTACTAACACAGTAAAATTTATCCTTTTTACTATGCATGTCTATGATTTTGATAAATACCTATAGTCTTGTAACCAATACTATAATCACAAATAGTTCTATCACCCCCCAAAATTTCCTTATGACCCTTTGTAGCCAGCCCCTTACCCACCCCCAGCTCTGCATTGTTTAAAAACTTGTTTGTTTTCTTCTGTTTTCCTATGTGGCTTTCCTCAACAATCATCTTCCATGCCCAAGCCCTGCTAGAATTATATTACTTAAATTTTCTTAATTTTTTTCTATGCTACCCAAATTTTAATAATTAACATATATTATTATTAAAAATAAACCTGTTCCACAGCATATGGATTCTCTCTTTAAAAATGTACAGATTATGCCCTGGCTGGTTCTGCTCAGCGGTTAGAACGTTGGCCTGTGGACCAAAGAGTCCCAGGTTCGATTCTGGCCAAAGGCATGTACCTTGCTTGCGGTTTGTCCCCGGCCCTGGTTGGGGTTGTGCGGGTGGCAACCAATCGATGTGTCTCTCTCATATTGATGTTTCTCTCTTTCTCTCTCTCTCTCTCTCTCCCTCCCTCCCACTCTGTCTGAAGATAAATGTAAAAAAAAAAAAAATATCCTCGGGTGAGGATTTAAAAAAAATATACAGATTATTGTTGACTTGGTTAAACTAGAAGATAACTTAATTCCTTTAAAAAAAAAAAAAAAGCTTTCCTTTTACAATTATATTGAGGATAGCAGAGTCACTAGTTCCATTCTATCCTTTTCTCACTACATTGGAGTTTCATGCCTAATTAACAAGCTTTAAGAGGGATTTAGACAAATTGTAAAGTATTCAAGTGATAGTGGCCAGGATGGAAAGTCACCTGTTAGAGTGGTTAGCCTATATTCTTTTTATTCTAAGGGATAGAATGAGGACTAATTAGGTCTAAGCCTCAAAGAGATAGAAGTAAGCTGAGTTCACAGAAGAATGTTTTAACAGAGCATTCCAAAGAGTGAGTTCTTTGTCGCTTTTGGTGTTCCAGCACATTTTGAATATTCAATTAATGGACATTTGTGGAGCAGTTTCAAATGGCACAAAGATGGCTAGTTCTTTACAACCTTAGATTAAAATTTTCACAGCAAATTCTTGCAGAAGATTAGTGTTTAGGGGGAGGCAGGGTTTTGTCACTTTATTGCCAGTCCATCCCTCTGTCTTCCCCATTCTTCATGGCTGAGCTCTTTAATGGCTCCTGACTTAATGACAGTATTGGAAGAAGTAAGTACTCAGGTTTTTCCATAGTCACCACCTTCTCTCCCATCTTTTATGACCTACTGCTAAGCCTGAGTAAGGACCATTCCTGATAGGCTGACCTAGGAAATGTTAGCTTTTAGAATTTCTAATCATGCCTAAATCATATTTATTGCAACTCTCATCTGGTCTAGGACTTAACTGCTAGTGTACCATTGGGACTCCTATCCTCATTCCTAGGTCTCAGCTCACTTCCTTCTTGAGTCTCATTCTGATAACCTAGTCCCCAGTGGTTCCCAAACTGAAATTCCTCATATGTGGTCAGTTCATGTAACTAGAATTTTGCTGTAGACTTATTTCCTTAATTATCCTGGAAGTTTGTCCCCTCGGTAAACTCTTGGGCCATTGCTTGCTCTTCCCTCTAGTTTTCATGACTGAATCTCTACCCCAGAGACTTCAGTCACCAGGAAGCAATCAGGTGAATAAATCAAGACAGCTGTGGACCAGCAGTATTCTAAGCACCAAATTTATCTTTGCTCAGAGGTCTAAGTATCAATAACTTCCCAGATTTTCTGTTACTATGCTTTCATACTTGTTAAGGCCTTATGCCACCTCAGCTTTGTCTTCAGACCTCACTTGAACCATTATTGGAGATGCTTGTCAATCTTTAAACTTTGATCTTTTGCCTTCTTAGATAAAACTTCTACAGTAATATCCTAGATCTTTCCTGGTATTGATCCTGATGTAGTAGATGGATTTAGTGCTGGGCCCTGCCTTGGATTTATTTATTTATTTATTTATTTATTTATTTATTTATTTATTTATTTATTTGTTCAACTTGTCTTTATTGTTGAATGTATTACAGATGTTCCTCATTTTTCCCCCATTGACCTCCTTCTCCCCATTTCTGCCCCCCTCCTGCCTTTCCCCACACTGTTGTCTGTGTCCATTGGTTATGCATATATACATATAAGTTCTTTGGTTTATTTCTTCCCACCTCCCAACCCTCCTTCTCTTTGAGGTTTGTCAGTCTAACAACCAATTTGTACTTCTTAATTTCTTCACCTTTTTCACCCATTGCCCCCAACCCGCCTCCCGTCTGGCAACCAACAATATTTTTCTGTATCTATGAGAGTGTTTCTGTTCTGCTTGTTCATTTTGTTTGTAGATTCAATTGTCGATAGATATGTATTCATTGCCATTTTGTTTGTTCATATTTTTTTATCTTTTTCTTCAAGAAGACCCTTCAACATTTCATATAATAATGGTTTGGTGGTGATGAACTCCTTTAGCTTTTCCTTGTCTGGGAAACTCTTATATGGCCATCAATTCTAAATGATAAATTTGCAGGATAGAGTAATCTTGGTTGTAGGTTCTTGCTTTTCATCACTCTGAATATTTCTTGCCACTCCCTTCTGGCCTGCAAAGTTTCTTTTGAGAAATCAGCTGACAGTCTTATGGGAATTCCCTTGTAGGTAACTAACTTCTTTTCTCTTGCTTCTTTTAAGATTCTCTCTTTGTCTTGAAACTTTTGCATTTTGATGATGATGTGTCTTGGTGTGGGCCTCTTGGGGTTCATCTTGTTTGGGACTCTCTGTGTCTTCCTGGACTTGTATGTCTGTTTCCTTCACCAAGTTGGGGAAGTTTTCTGCCATTATTGTTTCAAATAGGTTTTCGATTTCTTGTTCTCTCTCTTCTCCTTCTGGCACCCCCAAGATGCGAATGTTTGCACGCTTGAAGTTGTCCCAGAGGCTCCTTACACTGTCCTCATTTTTTTGGATTTTTTCTTTTTGCTGTTCTGATTGGGTGTTTTTTGCTTCCTTATATTCCAAATTGATGGTTTGCTTCTTGGCTTCACCTACTCTACTATTGAATCTGTGTAGATTATTCTTTATTTCAGTTAGTGCCTCCTTCATTTCTGACTGTACATCCATCATTTCTGACTGGTCCTTTTTTATGCTCTTGAGGTGCTCACTAAGTTCATTGAGCATCCTCATAAGCAGTGTTTTGAACTCAGTATCTGTTAGGTTGCTTATCTCCATTTCACTTAGTTCTTTTCCTGGAGTTTTGTTCTGTTGTTTCATTTGGGACCTGTTTCTTTGTCTCCTCATTTTGGCTGCCTCCCTGTGTTTGTTTCTATGTATTAGTGAGAGGTATGGGGCTAGCTGAGACCAGATACCGTTTGAAAGAATTTAGGAAAAGCTGAAGCAGGATCCAAGACAGGCCAATCCTATGGTAAAGCAACTAGCAGCAGCTTGGGTGGGCCTGAAAGTTGGGTGGGGTGGAGCCTCAGGGAATCACCAGGGTGGGGCAAACAGTGTGAGCCAGGTTGCTGGAGTCCCAGATATGGCGGCTGTCTGCTGCCCCATGGAAGGGCTCACCAAAGGAACAAAGGCCTCTGATAGCACATCTGTCCAGGAGAAAGCTGCCTCTCCAGCCCTCGCTCCAATGCCAAACAACTCAGTTCTTCCCCGTAGGACTCTGGTGCCTTTCAAGCTGCCTCCCCCGTGCTGGAGCCTGGAGGGTGTGAGTCCGAGTAAGTCCGTGCGCCGTCCCTTTAAGAGGAGCTGCCGGGGGCTCCAGCTGCCTCAGCCTCAGTTCCCGCTGGTTTTTCCAGCCAGAAGTTATGGGGATTCTCTTCCTGGCACTGGAACCCTGAGCTGGGCGCCTGGTGTGGGACCAGGACCCCCTCAGTCCTTAGGGAGGACCTTCCTAGTGGAGGTATCCTAATTTTTATCCGCCACATGTGGGTGTGGGACCAGCCCGTCACGCCTCCGCCCCTCCTACCAGTCTCAATGTGGCTTCTTCTTTAATTTCGTAGTTGTAGGACTTCCATTCAGCTTGATTTCAGGTGGTTCTGAATGATGGTTGTTCTGTAGTTTAGTTGTAACTTTGATGTGGTTGTGGGAGGACGGGATACCACGTTTACCTGCGCTGCCATCTTGACCGGAAGTGCCTACCTTGGATTTAAAAACTAGGTACTGCTGAAAAATCTTAAGATGGAACAGATATGTTGAAACTCCTTCAAAACACCAGATTCTTTCTTCTTTCCATATTAGATAGTTGCCAGATAATGAGTTACTACTGTAGATTTCAGAAATAATTCAACAAAAGCAATAGAGATATTTGACATAAATTGCATTAAGATTCGAGTTTAACAATTTCTTTTTGCTTTTCCCAAATTCAAAACATCACAAACAGTTCACTATTTTCCAAATAGGCAAGAAAAATTTCAAAATTGAGATTATGATTTTAATACCTGTGCACTAAACTTTGCACTACATGAAATTTGAGATTGTTATTGCTAACAAAGTCTGAATGGTGACTGTCTAGCATCAGCAAGGAAACTTACCACAGTCAGTTTATGGAGCTGAATTATTTGAAATTGCACTTGGTTTCTCTTTTCCATAGATTTCATTCTTCTTTTCCTGACAGTGCATGTGTTTGGTGACCTTCACTGTTTATTTAGCTTTTGCATACATTCCTTAGGATTTGTTTTAGATGTGCTTTTTTTTTTTTTTTATGGGGGTTTCTTATGTTTCTTATTATGCTTGGCTACTACTTAGAAGGAGTAGTGGTGGTGGTCTGCTTTGGAACAGCAGTCAAAACAAACGTGATACTCATTTTGAATTCTGGCTTTGAGTTTACATATAAAAATATAAGCACCATTTATATAAGTATATTGCTTGAACGGAATTTATTTTCCATTCTCCAGTTGTACCTAAAGAAGTGCCAACAAATTCTCAAATTGCTTAAGAGTAAGCATCAGAAAGAAGTAAAGTGAAGAGTGGGGATAAGCCACAAACTTAATAATCAAACCTGAAATAAGGGGAATGAAGTCAAAATATGGTTTACTTTCTTCATGTAATTTGGAGATATTTTAACTGAAAAGGGTTAAAGATCTTACTTATACCTTTTTCCTCCTTACTACCTTCCTTGTTTTTACTTGCGGTGTTGTTACAAATGGTAATCATGTTTCATGCCCCTTGATAGCACATACTAGAGTATGAAAAGGATGGGAATAAGAAAATAAAGAAATAAAAAATTAGAAGAATCAAAAGGAATTTGTAAACAAAAGATATGTGTTTATTATTTACAGCATTAAAAAACATTAATAATAAGATATTAGAAAGCATTAACTTTTAGAGTGGGTTCGTTTTGGAGGTCCTGTCTTGGATCTCCCTACTCTTTGGCTTTCAGAACATTTTCATCTCCCTGTGTTCTTCATTTGACCTCTGGCTGTTTGTTTTCTGTCTCCTTTAATGGCTCCTCTTTTTTATGCCCATTTACTAAATACTGCTTCTCCACCAGGGTACTGCCTTCAGTCTACTGTTATTCTTCAATGAAGAACATATATATACAGGTGACTTCATCTACCATCAAAATTTCAGCTGCCATGTATACATCAGTTAATGACCTGAAGTTTTCTATTTCTAAGCTGTGATCTCTCCCCAGAGCTTCATTTTCATTTAATTATAGCTGTTTATGGGATATCTTCCCTTAGTGGTAGTAGGCCATTTACATTGATCACTTACAAAATTGAACATTTATCCTTACCCTAAATTGTTTTTTCTCTAAAATCCAAGTTCTAGAAATAATCCTAGGAGTTGTCTTTGATTATTCAGTTACTCCAATGATTTCCCACACCCATCCAGGACAGTACCAAATTCTGGTATGTAGGTGCCACCACTCCACTAGTTTGAACTAGTAATTGTCTCATCATGACAATTGTAGCAGTTTTATAACTGGTCCCTCAGCTTCTGTTATTGATATTCTCAACTTTATGTAAATATAAAATGAAGTTTGCTCAGGTTACTTCCTTGCTTAAGAAAATCTTCAGTTGTTCACTAGTACCATCAGGATAAGATCCAAGCTATTTGACACCAAGTTACTCACCTGACCTAGTGTCTTCAAGCTCCCTAACTCAGAACTTAATCTTGAGCAATCTTGTGTGTAGTTCCCATACCACATAGTGCTCTTTGCTACAGTTTCTATTTTTGCTCATGTCATCCCCTACCAGGCATAATTCCTCATTCTTTTTAAATCTCAAATATTCTCTCAAACATTCTGTCTTTCAGAAAGAACTCCAAGCAATTCTTCCTAACCAAATTAGATATCATTTCTGTTTGCTTCCACACACAAAAAATGCTATAAATACAATTTATGCTCTATTAAAATTAACTCTTTATATATCTGTCACTCTCAAACTACTGTGATCTTTTTAAAGTTAGATTATTCCTCTTTCAGTTCTCATCAGTAAACATAGACTCTGAGATGGAATAAATGCTCAACAAATATTTCACTGACTTAATAAAATAAATGGAGTAAATGAAGACTAAATATTTTGAGGATGGTCCTTTTTGCTTTTGTATTTTGTACATTAGAGTTTTGAATAAAGCTGTTATTTATCCCCAGTGCTCAGTTTGCCTCTATCAGGTAACTGAGATGACTATTTTGATTTGCATCTCCTCCCTTTGACACTATCATGCCCTGTGATCTGCTCCTATTCCACTCTGCCTTGTCTGCCTGTTGGGTTGCCTGACCACAGACTCAAATGTCCTGAATGTAAGGCTTAGAAAATCAGAGCTACCACTACATATCCCCTCTTCCCTCTTCCATGTTGCCTGTGTGTGTGTGTGTGTGTGTGTGTGTGTGTGTGTATATATATATATATATATATATTTTTTTAAGCTATCAGTCAAGTTTTCAAAAGGAGAAAAATGTCACTATGATAGAATGTACTATGTCATATGCAGTATTCCACCAGAATATATTGGATTATAAGAGTAAAGCTGACTAGCTGAAACATAAGAATGGAGAAATTGCTTCAGAGCTTTCTTCACTTTCTGAGCAGCTCATCCTATTCTTGACTCTCTAATCACCACAAAGCTCATTGCTGTTGACCTTCACATAGTGGTAAACTTAGAAATATATCTAAAAATAAAAGTAAAAAGTTTATATTTTAATTGAGATGCATAGAGTAAGGAAACATCATGGCAGGAATATTTAAGCTCTATTTTTTTTTTATGATAAAACATTAATCTCAACTTAATTTTACTAATTGACATGTTGATAAAGTGGTGATTTAAAATAAAGGAAGCAGTCCGGCTGGTGTGGCTCAGTGGTTGAGCATCGACCCAAGCCCAAGAGATCACTGGTTCGATTCCTGGCCAGGACACATGCCCAGGATGTGGGCCTGATCCCCAGTCGGGGGCATGCAGGAGGCGGCCAATCGATGTTCTCTCTCATCAATGTTTCCATCTCTTTCTCCCTCTTCCTTCCTTTCTCTAAAATCAATAAAGGAAAGACACAAAATTTTTTTAAATAAAGGAAGCAGATGTTTTCTGATTAGGATGCATAAAGATTTCAAAAGTATGTACCTAGAATAGCTATAACTTCTCTTTCTTTAATTTTTTATGTCATAATATGTCAAAGGAAAATATTGTAGATCTGTAGTAATTTTATGAATTATGAGAGTATTAAAATAATGAAATGAAAGTGATTGTGATGTGAAAGGTGTTATGACCATTACTTATCTCCGATGCTTTGATTACTAAAACATGAAGCTATTCAAACTTTTTCTGTTTCGAAAGGAAATATTTAGAGTTTTGCTATTCTGATCACATCACACTTATAACAGTTGTACCTTATTCCTATTACGGAGTATGACTTTACTATAGATAACCCTTAGCTTTGAGGAGTTTATAGTTAAAATGTAGAGAATTTCTACACAATGTTGAGTATAGGGACCATGTTATGAACTGCCTTACAAATGAAATAAATTTTCAGTAAAATTTTTAAATGTTAGAAACAAACAAACACAAAGTCCTCTCTTGGCTCCATGTATGGCCTCTGTCTTTTATGCTCACACTGCATGCTCCCTTGTTCTTTTAGCTCCTACTTGCCTTACAGTTTCTTTCATATATCATTATTTCTTGTGCAAACTCTTCTTTCTGCTTGCAATGTTTCCTTTTTGTCCCCCACAAACACTGTCGTAAATATATACAAGCACATACTATAATAATTTCTATCTATTTTTCTAATTTTAACTAATGTATTCCTTCCTTTGGGATTATTCCTTAATACTCTAAACCAGATGAAATCCCCTTGTAATGATCATTCATGGCACTTATCACTGTTTCTGACTATACGTCACTTATGTGGTTGGTTGATTAATGCCTGTCTTTGAGATCAGAGACTATTTTGTTTGTCCGTTGTATTTTCAACTTGGCTCAGTTCTTGACACATAGTGGATGCTGGGTTTCTTCTTATTGGATGAATAGATAATGAATGAATCGTTGTTTGTTCTTCACACTGCTACCAGAGGTTTCTTGTTATTATATTAGTACAGTTATGCAATTATGGCACTTTCCCTCTCATGCCTTCTTTTCTTTCCTGTTTGCTTTTTTTTTTTGCTAATCCTCACCTGAGGGTATTTTTCCATTGCTTTTTTTTTTTTTTTAGATAAAGTAGAGGAGAGGGAGAGAGAGAGAGAGAGTAACATCGATGTGTCCACATCGATTGGTTGCCTCCCACACAGCCCTGGGGCTGGGGATTGAATCTGCAACCTAGGCACGTGTACTTTAATGGGAATCAAACTCATGACCCTTGGGTTTGCAGGCTGATGCTCTAACCGCTGAGCCAAACCAGTCAGGGCTCATGCCTTCTTAATGGTTTTACACAGCCTGTAGAATATTTTTTTCATGATATGTAAGACACGTTATTATCTTTCCCCCACATACAAATCCAACCATATTTCCAGTTCCCCTGTATACTAACCTCCCCTCACCATTTTTGTCCTTCCTTTGGGAAGAGGTTGTTATGTTTTTGTTTTCTTTAAAGTAGACCAGATGTTACTCTTCTTGTGCTCTTCTATCACCCTGCGATGTCCTTCTATTTTCTTTCTTTAATTATCAAAACCAATTTTTTCAAGGTTTAGCTTAGGTATGATTAAGTTTTTGAAACTTTCCCTTGTCCCCTGTCCATCCTATTCAAATGAACCACTTACTGTCCTGCATTCTTATGTTTGTACTTGTTATAGCACTTCATTCTCTTCTGCCTTGTCTGTCTGCTCCAATACACATTGTGATCTGTTCAGCAAAGTATTCCCACAAGTCCTAATACAATATGTAATATAGCTATTTAACCAATAAAAACAAATAATTTAAAATAATTTTTGTTTAGCATGAAAAAAACTGACTTAGCTATTGACTATCTTCTGGTGATGAGAGGTTTTGTATTTAGAGAATAAAGCATTTGTGTTTCTTTTCTGTCCCCAATCAGTCCCACCATTGACCTGTGCTCACATCTCATTTCCTACCGCAACATTACACTATGCACCACCTAATCAAACTAATACATACCTTTATATCTCTGTGTCTTTGTTCATTTTGTTTCTAAGTCCAGATTATACTTCTTTACTCTTGTACTTTTCTATTTATCAAAAATCTCAGTCATATATATTTTAAGATGTTTGTCAATGTTACCTTTATAAAAATGTCTTAATTACCCCCTTTTCATTGCCCACTAGAATTTATTACAACTTCTATTATAATCCTACAAAAATGTCTTGCTCCTTCCCTTAGAAGTTATTTTATTCTAGTTCATAGACTAGTTAATTATATATCAAAGCTATGTACTGCTCTAGTGGTGAATAAGTTTGCTTATTTGTGCACTACCCAGTAACTATCCTAGTGTTTGGGATATCAGTTGCTGAAAAAGTTAATGGGTATCCCGGTTTATTGAGACTTGTAGTTTGCCTTCTCTATTATATTTTATTTTTATTTTACTTAGAAAGCTTTGCTTTTTTAATTTTTTATTTAATGTATTGGTGTGACATTGGTTAATGAGATTATTTAGGTTTCTAGTGTACATTTTTATCATCCATAATCTGTATATTGCATTGTTTTCCCACCATCCAAAGTCAAATAATCTTCAGTCACCATATATTTGACCCTTTTTACTAACCTTCCACCTACCTTCCCACTGGTAACCACCATACTGTTTTCTGTGTCTATGAGTTTTTGTTTGTTTGTTTTACTTGTTTGTTCATTTATTACTTTTAGATTTATATACCACATATGAATGAAATCGTATGATTTTTAACTTTTTCTGACAGACATATTTCACTGAGCATGATATTCTCAAGGTCCATCTATGTTGTTGCAAATGGAAATATTTCATCTTTCTTATGGGTTAGTAGTATTCTATTATATATATGTACCACATCTTCATTGTCCAATCAGCTATTGAAGGACACTGGTTGTTTTTATATCTTGGCCACCATGAATTATGCTGCAATGCATATAGTGGTGCATATGTCTTTGTGAATAATTTTTTTTTTTCAATTTTTTGGGGTAGATACCCAGAAGAGTGTTTGCTGGGTCATATGGTATTTCTCTTATTAATTTTTTGAGAAGCCTCCATACTGTTTTCCAAAGTGGCTTCTTTATACTATATGCACAGAGAGTTAGGATATATCAAGCCCCTTAAACTGTTAAAATTGATAAAATAAAATAATCCAACAAAAAAGTTGTAAGTGTATCCAATAACTTAGTAAATAACTTTATATGGAGTATTTAAATATAAGGTAACTTTGTAAAAAAGTTCATTGTTTCTGCCTTGTTTTACAAACTATTTAAAATGTGAGTTTGAAATGGTACTACTATGTAATTCGTAGATAGATATATACTTAGACTTAAAAAATTAATTCTTATCAAATTTTAATTAGATAAAGTTTTCCTTTTTCTAATTGTCTAAGTTCTAATGTTCTTTTCTAAATTGCAAATGGTTTTGAGTTACCAATAAAATGTGTTTCTGTGTGTCTAGAGGGAAAGAAGTCATGTAAGTCTCCACAGGGATTCTCAATACTTGGTAATAGAAAAGTGGAAGAAAATAGAGAGGTAAATATGGAACACTCATTACTCTCTATGACAGGAATATTACTTGGTGCTTTATATTTATTTTATGTTTAATTTTCATGTTAACCCCAGAAACAAAAGTTTGGATTGATTAAGACACTAGCTCTCTAGCCCTGGCCAGGTAGCTCAGTTGGTTGGAGCATTGTCCTGATATACCAGGGTTGTGGGTTATATTCTCCAGTCAGTGAACATACAAGAATCAACCAATGAATGTGGAAGTAAGTGGAACAACAAATCAATGTTTCTCTCTCTCTCCCTCCCTCCCTCTTCCCCTCCTTACTTTCCTCTCTCTTTAAAATAATTAAAAAAAAAAAAAAAAAAGACACCAGCTCTCTAAGTTGTATTTACAGCTAATGAATATAAAGCAGTAACTCCAACCTGATATAGAATCTGAAATGATTTATACTTAGGTTCTGATTGGATGGACACTAGTCTGCAAAATAAATATCTTACCTGCCTTTAATTCCAGTAGCTTAAATATAGCCCCCATTACATAATATCAGCACAGAGGACAGATTCACTGCCAAAACCTTGGTCCAAGAGCAGAGGTAAGGAGGTAGACACAGAAGTATTCCCTGGAAGTGCCCTGGACTGAGCTATAGAGACCACAGTGAGAAGGCATCATCAGTCTACTTATTAAGAGCTCTCTCATTCTAACGTACTATGTGAAACTAGTATACTATGGTAGACTCAGAAGTTTATTTAGGGAGTTAGTTAAACTGGAATTCTTCTAGAATGCAAGTTAGGCCCCAACATTAAAAAGAATCTTGTAAAGAAATGCCTCTTATTTGTACCCAAAATGAATGCAAACTATTTTATCTTTCTCCTCTTCCAAACCATTTGCCTAAAAGGGAGACCTCTGTTGCATACATTGAAATGACTCCAAACCACAAGAGTCACCACCACGATAGCATTTGGGATTAATGTGGTAGATGCTGCCAAGACTTATTCCTCACAGTTCTGACACCATCTCAGCCACAACTGTAAGTCTAAGTAAAAATACCTCTCAGAGCTAACAATTTTACAAATTTAAGCCTGTAAGAGTAATTATGCATGATTAAACCTAATAGCATTTTCCCAAATACCAAAAGTAAAAATGTATATACATAAATTAGGCCCTTGGCTATCTTTTCCCCGAAGCCACGTTCACAGCCCTGTCTGCATCATTGTTAGACATGCTGAGTTCTGCTTGAAGAGCTATAGATCCTTTATATTTTCACCACCCTTTTGAAAAGTAAACTTCTCACTTGGCTGGTGTGGTTCAGTGGTTGAGCATCAACCCATGCACCAAGAGGTCACTGGTTCGATTCCTAGTCAGTGCACATGTCCAGGTTGTGGGCCAAATCCCCAGTGGGCGGCATGCAGGAGGCGGCCAATCGATGTTCTCTCTCATCGACATTTCTACCTCTCTCTCCCTCTCTCTCTCAAATCAATAAAGAAAAAAAAGTAAACTTCTCTCTTATGCATGCTTTAAAAACATAAGGTAGATGTAAACTTCATCTTTCTGATTTAGAGATTGAATGCTAGCTATGTGACACTTAATAGTATCACTGTACAATATATTCTGTGCATATGATGAATTCCATAATATCAGAACAGCAAATTCCAATGTGCTGATTACCAATACATTTAAAGTCCAAATAATATGGTAAGACTTCTCAGAATTACTTATAAAATAGTCAAATATACACAATTTGTCCCTACTCTCTTACTTTAGCTAATTATACTGGCATGTGTGACTAATTCAAATATTAATTGAAAGGCTAAACACATTAGCAAAATGAATTTAAAAATAAAACTTTTCTATGGCTTAATATTAGACTGATATATATTCTCTCTATATATAGCATAACAAAAGCTCTGTTTCTCACAGAGTTATTCTTCTCATTGTTAACCAGTTAAAATCAGACTGAATTATTTTTATTAATTAATTAATTAAAAAATTTTTTTTCCTATATTGATTTTAGAGAGAGAGGAAGGGAGAGGGAGAGAGAGATAGAAACATCGATGAGAGAGAACATCGATTGGCCACCTCCTGCATGCCCCTCACTGGGGATCGGGCCCACAACCTGGGCATGTGCCCTGACTAGGAATCGAACCAGCGACCTCTTGGTGCATGGGTCAATGCTCAACCGCTGAGCCACACTGGCTGGACTATTTTTATTAATTTAAATAAACTAGAGCTTATATTTTCAACCCAATTGAAAAGAAAAAGCAGATAATCAGTAACAATATACAAGATTTAATGGTTGCTGTTTAGGGAATTTTTAACAAAGAATATGCTGTAAACCATTATGTACCTCACTACTCATAAACCTTTACAATTAAATTTTTAGGTCCTTTTCCAATCCATGCAGTTGTTCAGCAACTGACATTCCCCTGACTATTTATACCTACTTTTTCCACAAATGTCACTGCTTGTGCCTCCTCATCCATCAGTCTCATATACTCTGGTATTTCTCCCAAACTGGTATCTTTTGGTTTGCTCCAGTCCTGTTTCACACACTATTATTTTTAAATTGTTTTCTAGGCATATGGATAAGTCATTGGGCTGGGGGTGGGGTGGGGGTGGTGGTGTGGGTGACTTGAATTCTTACTCAAGAGAAAATTATGACAAGCTTGAAAGTACAACTTTTACAATCAGCACAGATTCAGGAAATGAGTCCTTCTTGGTACTATCTCAACAAAATAGCTGGAAAGCTAAGTTTAATCTCTATGTATCTAAGGCAGGACTTTCAGACCACAATAAAACATGCATCCATCCTTCTTCCATCCATTTATTCATTCACTTATCATATATTAATACAGCACTAGAAATCAATGTTTGTCATATATATCACAACATATATTTATTTTTAAAACAATGAAATAGTGTTTACAAAAAACAGTGAAACAATTTATTTTAAGGTCACCCATAATTCGCCACTACAAAATGTACACATATGTGTTTATTATTTGTCCATTTATATACATAAATCTTGAAGTTTACAGATTACATTCTTCAATTATATTTAGTTACATTCTACAATTTCACATTCTTCAAT
Organism: Tadarida brasiliensis; assembly: GCA_030848825.1. Classification (NCBI taxonomy): domain Eukaryota; kingdom Metazoa; phylum Chordata; class Mammalia; order Chiroptera; family Molossidae; genus Tadarida; species Tadarida brasiliensis. The sequence continues at coordinate 36,084,590 of CM061267.1, read as the reverse complement.
CTTTAAATTTTAATGAAGTCCTCTATGTGCTTTGAACAGTTTATAACAATTTCAGGTGTGGGGGTAAAGTTTTAAGTCAGTTTTCATTTCAAAATATGCAAAAGAATGGACATTTTATGCAGAAATATCATGCTCTGACCCTTTGTAAGATTCTATAGTAATCAGTAAATAGGGAGACTGAATCTTATGATAGGGCTGTGAGCTTGGCCATAAAATAAATTCAATGAACTAGTGGCTCTTTGGCATTACCCCAAGGAATTTGAAGAAAGATTTCTGTCATGGTACCTTAAAAGTTAGACATTTTCAGAATATTTAAAAGTAATTTAGAAATAATTATGACTGCTTAAAGTAGTAAGATTATTTTCTCATTAATATTTAAAAACATTTTTTTATGTTGGAACAATATTCAGAAGAAGAGATTAAGGGGGTAAAAGTATCTTAAATTGCCACTGAAAAATCAGATTAGGAAGCATCTGTCCTAAGAGAACTTAAATATTTTTAATTAAATCACCTAATTTTTTAAATGAGAAGACTGAGGTCTGAAGAATTTAAAAGACAGGGATCAAACACATATCTTCATTGTGATTAAATGTATAAAAAGAAAAATTGAAACAAAACTTCTTGACAACTTAGTAGTAGGTACTAGCTCATAACTAGTTTTGTCCCAGGATTGTTGAGTAAATTAGTTATTTTTTGTTTGTTTTTCATCATATAACAGATTCTTGCTCAGCATTTTACATTTCTTATTCCTAATAATAAAAAAATATAGATTTTTTTACTTAGTTATTACTCTCAGTACTTTAAGACAAATACATTTCTATAAAGACTTGAACTGTACCTTATTATAAAATATGGAAAGATATATGCCATGAGTCCCTTCTAGTAGAATAAACACTAACTATACAGAAATAATGTCAGAAAAATATTTTAGGATAAAAACAATAAATATGTTAAAACTAGCATAGACTTGTAACAAGGGGATGAAAGCTGTATCTGTTTAATTTACCTAAGGTAGAAGATAATCTACCTGTCATTTTCTTTTTTTTTTTTATGAAGTATTACAGATGTCCCCCTTTTTTCCACATTGACCCCCTCCTTCCCACTCCCACTCCTCTTCTGCCTTCCCCAGCCTAGTGTCTGTGTCGATTGGTTGTGCATATATGCATATAAGTTCTTTGGTTTATCTCTTCCCTCCCCTCACACCCCCCATCCATCTGAGGTTTGTCAGTCTGTTCCCTACTTCCATGATTCTGCATCTCTTTTGGTCGACACCTTATTTTGTTCATTATGTTCCACAAATAAGTGAGATCATGTGGTACTTGTCTTTCTCTGACTGGCTTATTTCACTTAGCATAATACTTTCTAGGCCCCTCTGTGTTGTCTCAAAGGGTAAGAGATCTCTCTTTCTTACAGCTGCATAGTATTCCATTATGTAAATGCACCACAGTTTTGTTTTTTTTATCCACTCATCTACTGATGGGCACTTGGGCTGTTTCCAGATCTTAGCTATGGTAAATAGCGCTGCTATGAACATAGAGGTGCATATATTCTTCCTGATTGGTGTTTCAGGCTTCTTAGGATATATTCCAAGAAGTGGAATCACTGGGTCAAATAGCAATTGTATTTCTAATTTTTTGAGGCAACACCATATTGTTTTCCATAGTGGCTGCACCAGTCTGCATTCCCCCAGCAGTGTACTAGAGTCACCTTTTCTCCATACCCTCGCCAGCGCTTCTTGTTTGAGGATTTGTTGATGACTGCCATTGTGGCAAGTGTGAGGTGATATCACATAGTCATTTTAATTTGCATCTTTCTGATGATTAGAGATAATGAACAGTTTTTCATATGTCTCCTGGCCATTTGTATGTCCCATTTGGAGACGTGTCTATTCAGGTCCTCTGCCTGTTTTTTAATTAGATTGTCTTCCTTTTGTTGAGTTGTTTGAGTACTCTATATATTTTGGAAATTAATCCCTTATCCAATGTATCATTGGCAAATATGTTCTCCCATAGAGTGGGTTCTTTTTTCATCTTGATGCTGGTTTCTTTTGCTGTGCAGAAGCTTTTAAGTTAGATGTAGTACGTTTATTAATTTTTTTCTTTGTTTCTCTTGCCCTAGGTGATGTATCCATGAAAATTCCATTACAGATGATGTCTGATATTATTCTGCCTACATTTTCTTCTAGGATTTTTATGGTTTCATGGGTTACATTTAAGTCTTTTATCCATTTTGAGATTATTCTTGTGTATGGTGTAAGTTCGTGGTCTAGTTTCATTTTTTTTGCATATAGCTATCCAATTTTCCCAGCACCATTTATTGAAGAGACTGTCTTTTCTCCATTGTATGCTCTTGCCTCCTTTGTCGAATATTAATTGTGCATACTCTCTTAGGTCAATATCTGGGTTCTCTGTTCTGTTCTATTGATCTATATATCTGTCTTGTGCTAGTACCTGGCTGTTTTGATTACAATGACTTTGTAGTATAACTTGATATCTGGCATTGTGATCCCTCCTACTTTGTTCTTCTTTTTCAAAATTGCTGTGGCTATTCAGGGTCTTTTATTGTTCCGTATAAACTTTTGGAATATTTGTTCTAGATCTCTGAAATATGCCCTTGGTACTTTAATAGAGATTGCATTGAATCTGCAGATTGCTTTGGGTAGTATGGACATTTTAATGATGTTTATTTTTCTGACCCATCAACATGGTATATGTTTCCACTTTTTTATATCTTCCTCTATTTCTTTTTTCAGTGTCCTTTTCTGAGAACAGGTCTTTTACCTCCTTGGTTAAGTTCATTCCTAGGTATTTTGTTGTTGTTGTTGTGGCAATGGTAAATGGGATTTTTTGTTTGTTTGTTTGTTTGTTTCCCTTTCTGAGTGTTAATTATTGGTGTATAAGAATGCCATCCATTTCCGGATGTTTTGTATCCTGCAACTTTGCCATATTCATTTATTAAATCTAGTAGATTTTTGATGGAGTCTTTAGGGTTTTCTATGTACAATATCATGTTGTTGATGACTAATGAGAGTTTCACTTCCTCCTTTCAATATGGATGCCTTTTATTTTTTCTTCTTGTCTGATTGCTGTGGCTAAGACTTCTAGTACTATGTTAAATAAGAGTGGTGAAAGAGGGCATCTCTGTTTTGTTACTTTTCTTAAGGGAAATGCTTTCAGGTTTTACCCATTGAGTATGATGTTGGCTGTAGGTCTTTTTATATATGGCCTTTATTATGTGGAGATATGATCTTTGTATTTCTACTTTGCTGAGTGTTTTTATCAGAAATGGGTGCTGGATTTTGTTGAATGCTTTTTCAGCATCTATTGCTATGACCATATGGTTTTTATCTTTCATTTTGTTTATGTGGTGTACCACATTTATTGATTTGCAAATATTGTACCAACTTGGTCATGGTGAATAATTTTTTTAATGTATTGCTGGATCTGATTTGCTAATATTTTGTTAAGGATTTTGGCATGTATGTTCATCAGGGAATTTGACTTGTGGTTTACTTTCTTTGTAATGTCTTTATCTGGTTTGGGAATTAGGATTATGCTGGCTTCATAAAATAAGTTTAGATGTCTTCCTTCTGGTTGAATTTTTTTGGAATAGTTTGAGGAGAATGGGTGTTAGTTCTTTGAATATTCGTTAAAACTCCCCCGTGAAGCCATCTGGGCCCAGGCTTGTGTTTGCTGGGAGTTTATTGATTACATCTTCAATTTCTTTAGTTGTTAATGGTCTATCATTTTCTTAAAGACACTGTCCCAAAGTACTTTTATAAATAGTCTGGGCTTCATCAGGAAGAGTTCTAGAGAGAAACAGGTATCCTGAGTTCTAAAATTATAGTATATTTATAGCTAGAGATTTATGAGGTATTGAAGTTGGCAGACTTCAAGAAAGAAATATAGTAAAACATTTTTAAAAATATTTTTTTCCTTTATTGATTTTAGATAGAGAGGAATTGAGAGGGAGAGAGAGATAGAAACATCGATAAGAGAGAACATCGATTGGCCACCTCCTGCATGCCCCCCACTGGGGATCGAACCCACAACCTAGGCATGTGTCCTGACGGGAATCAAACTGGCGACCTCTTGGTTCATGGGTCGACACTCAATCACTGAGCCACACCAGCTGGTCAAAATATTTTTAAATGGAAAACATCTAAGAAAAAATACCTGAAGTTATTAAGATGTTGGAGACACTTTTGTAAAGAAGAAGAATAAGCAAGAATATATTAACATAATCCATCTTAATGAGATATATGGATATATTGATTGGGAATTTCTCAAATTCCCAACACCACAACCTTTTTATGCCTCTTTGGTCTCTTTCAGGACCAAATAAATATGAGCATTTAGTACTTTTTAACAGGTTTAAAGCTTATTAAGGATTATGGCCTAACTTAAGAATAAGTTGAAAAGGAATTTAAATATATTTATGAATGATGGATGAATAATGAATTATTATGGTCACATAGAAAAATTGACATTATTGAGAACCAAAGGACTGGGTCTGGCATATGTCATTTTCTTACGCTTTCCTAAGAAAGATGAGACTGAATTCAAGTCTTTAGTATCAGCAGTCTGTACCACAGAGGAGGTTTTAAGTTGTCATGACTAAGCCATGTGCTCTGCCTTTTAAGTTCTTTCTGTAGTTCTACCTGATTTTTTATTAATCTTCTTATCTTCTCTTTTGTTTGTAAATGAACCTACATATCATTACTTTCAGTGTGATATATTGGTATTTGGCTATCTTTCTCCCTCCCTCCAGTTACATAATTAAGGTATATTTTTTTAAAGTTGTGTGCTTCAGTAGCCTACTACATGTGGATTAATGTATCTATATCTTCAAGTTAGTATTTAGGAATGTTCTTACAGGGGAGTTTTTTTCTTTTTATGAACAGGCAAACCAAATCCCTAAAATAGTGTTTTATCATGTTCTGCTGTTTTCTGTGATATAGTAACCAATTTAAAAATGTATCATAACTGTAAGGCTTCGTATTTTTCTAAGTAAAATCGAATGAGAAAGTAGACACCAATTTAAATATTCTCTTTTGTAAACATGGACTTGTCCCTTCCCTAGACAATTTTCCAGTAGTGTGCCCCCCCACCCCCTGCCCCCCCCCCCACACACACTTTGGTAGTTTTTATCTCTTTAAAATATAATTAAATTTTGTAAAAGTAAGCTATTTTAAAAGATCTATGAGTCCTGGACATTATTGCAAACAGTACTTAAAAAGGATCATTATGGTCTGAAATCAATAGTGTATTCCAGTATATTTGCTTATCAAAATCTTACAGAAAACATGATGAGGTTTTTTACAGCTGAAAATTATGCATTTTCTTTTCCAGTGAAGGAATCACAGCTAATAAATATGTCTGTACATGGAAGCACAAATTTGGAAATATGGATAGAGAAATTTAAAAAAGGTGAAATTCTATTTTCTACACACTGAGATAAAATTAACAGTGAATTTATTACAAAATTTTAGGTGGAAGAACATATAAGTAAGATTTTAAAAAATTATTATTATTTTAGGATTTAGCTAGAAATAAACATACATTTGAGAGAATCTTGGTCATTTAAACACCTTGTTACATGTTTTCCTTAAACTTGTATCCAAGAGAGCTGGAAAAGGTTGGTAGGCAAAGAAAACATTTGTTTTTATAGTTTTTATTATTTTCTACCTCAAAGTAATGAACTATTGCCAACGGTGACTATTTTTTTCTATCCCTTTTCTCTTCCTACCCCTTCCACTCCTGCAATTTCTCCTTCTCATCATCATCATCTTACAACATTTATTAATTTTTTTTACTGTGTTCCAGACAATGTTCTAAGTATTTTTCATGCATTATCTCATTTAATCCTCACAATAAACCTAGAAGGTAAGTGTAAGTACATTCCCTAATTTATAAGTGAGAAAATTGGGACAGTGAGTGTTAGGAAATGTAGGAAAATCCCACATTTTAAGTTATAAAGCAAAGATTCAAATCCAGGCATTCTGATATGCAAAAGCTGTATTCTTAATTACTACACCCTTTGTCTCTCATATATTTACTACATATTGTCCTATACATATATACATTTATTTTCAAAATATTTTTAGTACTTATTATATATATATGATGCATATAAACGTATGTCTGTGTCTGTGTGTATGCATAAACTGTTTGATAGTGTTTGGAAACGTGTTGATTTTGATTATCTTTTTTACGTCAAGGGTCATAGGCCCACCAGTAAGAAATTCCTCCAAAGAGTTAACAATGATCATTAATGAATCATTGTAGACATTAGTCAATCTCCAAGAAAATAGAATATGAATGAAATATTTAACTCCCAGTATTCTCTAGCTCTGGATAGTGATTGTGGTAGAATATTAATTTAATCTGATCTAATAATGAGAACTACTTCCATGAAAGTATTTCATGTCCTATAGTTGAATCTCTATTTGTTGTTAGAAACAACCTTATATTCATAATGTATTTTCCTTTTAAATTCTGAGAATATGTTGATATAATTTTAATTCAATAACATGTTTGAAATAGAATTTCGTCACTGTACAGATATAGTTACAATCATCACCATTTGTTAGTAGTTTTATTTTTTTTATTGTAGAAAATATTACAGAGGTCCCCCTTTTCTCCACATTGACCCCCTCTTTCCCGCTCCCACCCTCCTCTTGCCGTCCCCAGACGAATACCCATGTTGAATGGTTGTGCATATATGCATGTAAATTCTTTGATTTATCTCTTCCTTCCCTCCGACCCCCCATCCCTCTGAGGTTTGTCAGTCTGTTCCCTACTTCCATGATTCTGGATCTCTTTTGGAAAACACCTTATTTTGTTCATTATGTTCCACAAATAAGCGAGATCATGTGGTACTTGTCTTTCTCTGACTGGCTTATTTCACTTAGCATAATACTCTCCAGGTCCCTCCATATTGTCTCAAAGGGTAAGATATCTCTCTTTCTTACAAATGTATAGTATTCCATTGTGTAAATGTACCACAGTTTTGTTTTTTTTTTATCCACTTATCTACTGATGGGCCCTTGGGCTGTTTCCAGATCTTAGCTATTGTAAATAGCGCTGCTGTGAACATAGGGGTGCATATATTCTTTTTTTTTTTTTTTTCACAAATGTCTTTTTTTAATTTTTATTTTTATTTATTTGTTTTTGTTTCAGATGTTTCTCCTTTTCCCCCCATTTACACCCTCCTTCCCATCCCCCCTACCCCATCCCCAGCATTATTGTCTATGTCCATCAGTTGTGTGTACATGCATATAAGTTCTGTGGTTTATCTCTTCCCTGCCCCCCAACCCCTCTTCTGAGGGTTGTCAGTCTGTATCCTACTTCCACGTCTCTAGGTCTACCCTGTTCCTCAGACTGTTATGTTCATTATAATCCACAAATAAGTGAGATCATGTGATATTTGTCTTTCTCTGCTTGGCTTGTTTCACTTAGCATAATACTTTCCAGGTCCCTCCATGTCGTCTCAAAGGATAAGAGATCTTTCTTTCTTACAGCTGCATAGTACTCCATTGTGTACATGTACCACAGTTTTTTTATCCATTCATCTACTGATGGACACTTGGGCTGTTTCCAGATCTTAGCTATTGTAAATAGTGCTGCTATGAACATAGGGGTACATATATTCTTTCTGATTGGTGTTTCAGGCTTCTTAGGGTATATTCATAGAAGTGGGATCACTGGGTCAAATGGCAATTCAATTTTTAATTTTTTGAGGTAACACCATAGTGTTTTCCATAGTGGCTGCACCAGTCTGCATTCCTACCAGCAGTGTACTAGAGTCCCCTTTCTCCACACCCTCGCAAGCACTTTTTGTTTGATGATTTGTTGATGGCAGCCATTCTGACAGGTGTGAGGTGATACCTCACAGTTGTTTTAATTTGCATCTCTCTGATGATTAGTAACATTGAGCATTTTGTCATATGTCTCTTGGCCATTTGTATGTTCTGTTTGGAGAGGTGTCTATTTAGATCCTCTGCCCATTTTTTAATTGGGTTCTTTGTCTTCCTTTTGTTGAGTTGTATGAGCACTCTATATATTTTGGAAATTAACCCCTTATCTGATGCATCACTGGCGATTATGGTCTCCCATATAGTGAGATCCCTTTCCGTTTTGATGATTGTTTCTATTGCTGTGCAGAAGCTTTTGAGTTTGATGTAGTCCCATGTGTTCATTTTTTCCTTTGTTTCTCTTGCCTTAGGTGTCGGATCAGTGAAAATTCTGCTGCGTATGATGTCTGAAATTTTGGTGCCTGCATTTTCTTCTAGAATTTTTATGGATTCATGAGTCACATTTAAGTCTTTTATCCATTTTGAGTTTATTCTCATGTATGGTGTAAGTTGGTGGTCTAGCTTCATTTTTTTGCAAGTAGCTGTCCAATTTTCCCACCACCATTTATTGAAGAGACTGTCTTGACTCCACTGTATACTCTTGCCACCTTTGTCAAATATTAATTGAGCATATTGTCTTGGGTCAATTTCTGGGTTCTCTATTCTGTTCCATTTTCTATCTGCCTGTTATTGTGCCACTACCAGGCTGTTTTGATTACAGTGGCTTTGTAGTATAACCTGATATCGATATTGTGATCCCTCCTACTTTGTTCTTCTTTTTCAAGATTTCTGTAGCTATTTGGGGTCTTTTTTGGTTCCATATAAACATTTGGAATGTTTGTTCTAGTTCTGTGAAATATGTCGTTTGTATTTTGATGGGGATTGTATTGGATCTATAGATTGCTTTGGGTAGTAAGGACATTTTAATGATGTTAATTCTTCCAATCCATGAACAAGGTATATGTTTCTACTTTTTTATATCTTCCTCTATTTCTTTTTTCAGTGACCTGTAGTTTTCTGTGAAGAAAACTACTTTACTTCTTTGATTAAGTTTATACATAGGTATCTTAATTTTTTTCCAACGATGTTAAATAGGATTGTTTTTTTAGTTTCTCTTTCTGTGAGTTCATTGTTGGTGTATAAGAATGCCGTTGATTTCTTGACATTAATTTTGTATTCTGCTACTTTGCCCAATTCATTATTAAATCTAGCAGATTTTTGATGGAGTCTTTAGGGTTTTCTATGTACAATATCATGTCATTTGCAAATAATGACAGTTTCACTTCCTCCTTTCCAATATGGATCCCTTTTATTTTTTCTTCTTGTCTAATTGCTGTGGCTAAGTCTTCCAGTACTATGTTAAATAAGAGTGGCAAAAGTGTCTTGTTCCTTTTCTTAAGGGAAATGCTTTTAGTTTTTGCCCATTGAGTCTGATGTGGGCTTTAGGTTTTTCATATATGACCTTTATTATGTCAAGATATGATCCCTCTGTTCCCACATTGCTGATTGTTTTTATTAGAAATGGGTGCTGGATTTTGTTGAATGCTTTTTCAGTGTCTATTGATATGATCATATGGTTTTTATCTTTCATTTTGTTTATGTGGTGTATCACATTTATTGATTTGCGAATATTGTACCATCCATGCATCCCTCAGATGAATCCCACTTGGTCATGATAAATAATTTTTTTGATGTATTGGTGGATTCGATTTGCTAATATTTTGTTAACGATTTTGTCATCTGTGCTCATCAGGAATATTGGCCTGTAGATTTATTTCTTTCTAGTGTCTTTATCTAGTTTTGGAATTAGGATTATGCTGGCCTCAAAATGAGTTTGGAAGTCTTCTTGGATTTTTTGGAGTAGTTTGAGGAGAATGGGTGTTAGATCTTCTTTGAATGTTCAGTAAAACTCCCTCGTGAAGCTTTCTGGGCCTGGGCTTTTGTTTGCTGGGAGTTTCTTAATTACATCTTCAATTTCCTTAGTTATTATTCTGTTCAAGTTTTCTATCTCTTCCCAGTTCAGTTTTGGGAGACTGTGTGTTTCTAGAAATTTGTCCATTTCACCTAGATTGTCCAATTTTTTAGTGTGTAATTGTTCATAGTATATTTGATGATCCTTTGTATTTCTGTGGTGTCAGTTGTTACTTCTCCTCTTTTGTTTCTGATTTTGTTTATTTGGGTCCTCTCTTTTTGTTTCTTGGTGAGTCTGGCTAAAGGTCCATCAATCTTATTTATCTTTTCAAAGAACCAGGTCTTTGTTTCATTGATCTTTTAAATTGTTTTTTAGCCTCTATGTCATTTATTTCTGCTCTGAGTTTTGCTATTTCTTTTCTTCTACTTGCTCTGGGTTTTTCTTTTTGTTTACTTTCTAGTTCTTTAAGTTGTATGCTTAGAAAGTCAATTAGGAATTTTTCTTGTTTCTTGAGATAGGCCTGTAGTGCTATGAACTTCCCTCTCAGGACTGCTTTCGCTGCATCCCATAGATTTTGTGTTGTTGTGTGTTCATTTTCATTGGTTTCTTGGAAGTTTTTAATTTCTTACTTGATCTCCTTGGTAACCCATTCATTGTTTAATAACATGCGATTTAGCCTCCAAGTGTTTGAATGTTTTTGTTGTAATTGAGTTCTAGTTTCATGCCATTGTGATCTGTGAAGATGCTTGATATGATTTCAATCTTCTTGAATTTGTAGAGACTTACTTTGCGTCCTAACATGTGGTCTATCTTTGAGAATGTCCCGTGTGCTCTTGAGAATAATGTATATTCTGCAGCTTTGGGGTGAAATATTCTGTAAATATCAATTATGTCCAACTGATCTAGTTTGTCATTTAAGGACTCTGTGTCCTTGTTAATTTTTTGTCTAGAAGATCTATCCAGTGGTATCAGTGAGGTGTTAAAGTCACCCACTATAATTGTATTGCTATTGTTCTCTCCCTTGGAGTCCTCCAGAAATTTTTTAATATATTTTGGTGCTCCCGTATTTGGTGCATATATGTTTTCCAGGGTTATGTCCTCGTGTTTGATTGATCCTTTTAATATTATGTAGTGACCTTCTTTGTCTCTTATTATGGCCCCTGTTTTGAAGTCTATCTTTTCAGATATGAGTATTGCTACACCAGCTTTTTTTCATTTTCATTTGCTTGGAAATTTTTTTTCCAGCCCTTCATGTTCATCCTGTGTGAGTCTTTTGTTGTGACTGTGGGTCTCTTGTAGACAGCATATATATGGGTCATGTTTTCTTATCCAATCAGCTACCTTTTGTCCTTTGATTGGAGCATTTAAGCCATTTACATTTAAGGTTATTATTGATAGATAGTTATTGTTGCCATTTTTATTTTATGCCTGTGTTCCTCTTTCTCTCTCTGTGTTTCTTCTTCTTCTTACAACAGTCCCTTCAGCATTTCTTGCAGTGCTGGTTTGTTGGTGGTAAATTCCTTTAGCTTTTTTTTTTTTTTTTTTATCGGTGAAGCCCTTTGTTTCTCCTTCAATTTTGAATGATAACCTTGCTGGATAGAGTAGTCTTGGATTCAGACCCTTGCCTTGCATTACTTTGTATACTTCATGCAACTCCCTTCTGGCCTGCAGTGTTTCTATTGAGAAATCAGCTAGAATTCTATTGGGAGCTCCTTTGTAAGTAACTTTTTGTCTCTCTCTTGCTTCCTTTAAGATTCTTTCTTTGTCTTTAATGTTTGCCATTTTTATTATGATGTGTCTAGCTGTGGGTCTTTTTGGGTTCATCTTGCTTGGGACTCTCTGTGTTTCCTGGACTTGTGTGACTTTTTCCTTCACCAGTTTAGGGAAGTTTTCTGTCATTATTTCTTCAAACAGATTCTCTATTCCTTTCTCTAATTCTTCTCCTTCCGGTATGCCTATAGTGCAAATGTTGTTATGTTTTGTATTGTCCCAATGCTCCCTTAAACTCTCCTCCTGCCTCCCCCTCCCCCATTTGCTGCTCTATTTGGGTGTTTTTTTCTACCTTGTCTTCTAAGTTGCTGATTCTGTCTTCAACTTCTTCTAATCTACTATTAAATCCTTGTAAGGTATTTTTCATAACAGCTGTGTCCATTCTTTATTTCCTCTTGATTTTTATTCATAACTGCTATCTCTTTTTTTAAACTGATGTAGTTCCCACTGAAGTCTTCCTAATTCTTATTCAGTTGCTTACGGTTCTCACTAAATTGTTTGAGCACCCTTAAAATCATTGCTTTGAATTCTTTATCTGACAAATTGCCTTTTTATTTTCCTGTAGTTTCTTCTCTGGTGATTCCTCCTTTTCTTTCATTTGGGGGTTGTTTCTTTTTCTCACCATTTTAGCAGTCTGATAGTTTTAGGCCAAGTGTGGGATATTGGAATATGTAGGCAGGTCGGTGTGTATCAAATAAGGCTGCTGTGCCTCCCAGACTGTTTTGGTGTATAGCACCTCTTGCCTGCTGTGGATCCTGGAGGATTGACAACTGGTGGCTAGTATTGGTCTCAACTCCCCATGTCTTGCTGCTGCTTGGGCTGGGGCACCACTCCTGATCAGCCTCTGCTGATGCCACTGGGGGTGGGTCTCAGCTGCCGATCTCAGTTGCTTCTGCCTGGGGTAGGTGGGTCCCATTGGTACCCTGATGGTGTACGTGGGTCCCACTGGTATCCTGCTCGGGTTTGCGGGTCACGCTGGTACACTACTGGGGTGTGTGGGTCCAACTGCTGTGCTTCTAGGGTGCGTGGGTACTGCAGGTGTGCTGCTGGGTATTCTGCTGCCTGGTGGGGCTCAGCTCCTGATCAGTTTCTGCTGGGAGCGAGTGTCAGTTCCCGGTTTGCACTGCTACTGCTACTGCTGTTGTCAGGGGGTGCTCTCAGCTCCCAATCCTCTTAAAAGTTATTTTAGAAACAACTGCAGAAAATAATTTAGCTACATTTTTATATAATTTTTCAAAAGCTCAAACACCATTTAAATTTATATTTATAAACTCACCATGCCTGAGAAATGTTGATAGTATCTAATCTTGCATATCCAGTCTCAGTAAACAATCACAGGCTAGGAGATGTATGCATCAATGCAGAATTACAAAGACAAGCCAAGAAATGTGTCCCAAATTGTGATAGATTAAAATAGCCTGTGTTGCCCCAGCTTGGTGTTTCAGTTGGTTGGAGCATCACCCCTTAAACCTGACAGGTTGGGGGTTAGATTTCTAGTCAGGTCACATGCTTGCTTTGTAGGTTCAATCCCCAGTTGAGACAAGTATGGGAGGCAATCAATCCATCTTTCTTTCTCTCTCTCTCCTTCTTCCTCTCTCTCTAAAAATCAATAAAAATATCCTCATGTGAGGATTTAAAAATAAAATAATCTCTGCTATAGGAGTGGCATAAGTGGATTCTCCACTCAGAAGAACAACTGGTAACTTCCTAAAAGATCAGAAGTGAGAAAAGATGTGAATTGAATGTACACTTCATCACTATTCTCTATGGCCTCCCTACAATTAGAATTCTGCTTCTCTGCCCTTATTTAAAACCAAGTGCAAGTCCTATCTCAGAAATTCCTCAGAGTACCCACTTCCCTGGTTGAGGTCAACTCATACAATGACTATTCTTTGCAGTTCATCTCAGATAATAATTCTGTCTTTCTATCATCTATCTATCTATCTATCTATCTATCTATCTATCTATCATCATCTATCTATCTGTCATCTAATATTTAGAAGTTGTAACATAGGTAGTGAGGTTTGAGCTGTAGCCCTTTTAGATCCTTATCTGAGAAGTTTTCTGCTGTTATTTATGCTTAATCATGAAAATGATGCAGACCTGTTCTAAAAGAGGTGTCACTCTGGCTTAGGCTCTGATTTTAACTCAATCACCATTAATCATTCTCCTTTCTTAGTTTCATATTACCCCTAGTTGGAAGGACTACGTGCGGTATTCTAGAACTTAAATCCCATTAGTACTCAATATATCAAGAGGATCAAGAGAGAGAGGGATTGTCTCATATGTACTACTTGTGTTACTCTTTATGCATTGTGATATTATGCTTGAACTAGTGTTGGAGTGGAAAATAATTCCAAAAAGAATTGGCAGTTAGCCCAGAAGCCCAACACCATAATTTGAACGATGTTAATGTGTGAATCTTCTCCATGTTATGGAGGCAATTAAAAATTGACATAAGAATTTCTCTTTTCAAAATTAAAATGGTACAGTCTTTGTTTTTCTTTAAAATGTAAAGGTAGCAGAGTGCTCAATTGCCAATTTTTGATTTTCTACTGAAAGTAATTCAAAATTATAAGAAATGTATACAACATTGATCACTCTTTCCACACATTTTTTTATTAATCTGATTCTTCCTGGCTTAACATTAAAAATGCATGTTATTTTATATGTTTTAGGAAATATAAACATAATAATGATAAAGTATGGCCTGATCATGCTGACATAGAAGGATATACTAACATTATCAAAAGTTTGTTCCTTTCTCCCTTGTTTCCAGTCTTTGGAGAATTATGCTGCTTTTTTCTTCCCCATTACAACTATTCTTACCTTACAGCATTGAATAAGCACATGCAGATATAAATATTTTGTTCTGTGTTTAGACTGCTGTAGCACACATGACCAAGTTGGCAATTAAGTCAAAACATCAGTGTATGAAAGGATATTTTAAAAAGAGACAAAACAGTCAAACTACCTTTATTAGTTAATTAATACATAATAGTAGGCAAACCACTATAGACATATCTTTAATGTTTTCTCACAGATAATATTTGTAAAATTTTTGATAGAAGAGAATTCTAAAATTTCTAGAGTGAAATTTCTTGTCAAAATGTTCCCTCTCAACTATTCCCCTCATCCCATGACTTTGTAAAATGTGCTCTATTGTACAAGTTTCAGCTAATAGACTCTTGAGACCACAGAAATCTTAAGAACAGAAATTGCATTCCGTGCACTAGGTGGAAACTTTGTAAATATTATATCATTTTCTCCCAAATAGTTTTTTTATTTCTTTTTTATCCTCACCTGAGGATATATTTTCAGAGAGAGCAAGGGAGAGAGAGAGAGAGAGAGAGAGAGAGAGGGAAAGAGACAAACATCTATGTGAGAGAGAAATATTGAGCAGTTGTCTCCTGTACATTCCCCAAAGGGGTATTGAACCCACAACCAAGGTATGTCCCCTGATGGGGAATCAAACCCACAATCTTTTTGGTGTTTGGGATGATGCTCCAACCACCTGAATGACCCAGCCAGGGCTATACCACCTTTAAAAAAATCATTCATATCTATATATCTTGCTTCCATAATAAAGTATATAAATTCTTTGACTTGAAAGGCCATTCTGAAGAGTACTTAACATGTGCTGAAAACATAGTAGTTGCTCAATAAATGTTTTCTGAATGAATGGACAAATGTATAATTAAGATGATAATAAATGGGGCATTTTAATATAATTAAATTAGATGTGCATTTAAAAAAAAAATAAAGCAGTCCTAGAACATCATCTCCTTATTAGAATTAAACTTTAATTTACTGGCCTACTTCTCCTAGTACTATTTTATGAAAGCCTTTGGGTTAAAGAATATATTTGAAGAAATAGTGACAGAAAACTTCCCTAACTTGGTGAAGGAAAAAGGCATACAAGTACAAGAAGCGCAGATAGCCCTAAGTAAGAAGAACCCAAAATACTAATTAAAATGTCAAAAATTAAAGACAAAGAGAGAATCCTTAAGGCAGCAAGAGATAAGCAACAGATTACCTACAAAGGAACCCCTGTAAGGCTATTAGCTGACTTCTCAACAGAAACACTACAGGCCAGAAAGGAGTGGCATGAAGTAATAAAGGTAATGAAAAACAAGGATCTGAATCCAAGACTACTCTATCCAGCAAGGCTATCATTCAAAATAGAAGGTGAAGTAAAGAGCTTCCCAGGAAAAAAAAAAACAAAAAAGCTAAGGGAATATGTTAGCACCAAACCAGCACTGCAAGAAGTGCTAAAAGGACTGCTGCAATTAGTAAAAGAAATAGGAAGAAAAATATAAGCACAATAAACAAAAATGGCAATAAATAAGTACCTATCAATAATAACCTTAAATTTAAATGGATTAAATGCTATGATCAAAAGACACAGAGTAGCTGATCAGATAAAAAAGCTTGTCTCATGTATATGTTGTTTACAAGAGACCCACCTCACAACAAAAGACTCATATAGGCTGAAAATGAAGGGATGGAAAAAAATCTTCCCAGCAAACGAAAAGGAAAAAAGAGCTGGGGTAGCAATACTCGTATCTGATAAAATAGACTTCAAAATGAAGGCCATAACTAGGGACAAAGAAGGCCACTACATAATATTGAAAGGCTCTATCCAACAGGAAGATATAACCTTGGTAAATATATATGCACCCAAGAGAGTAACACCAAGATATATTAAAAAACTTCTGGAGGGCTTTAAAGGAGAAATCGACAGCAATACATTCATAGCAGGGGACTTCAACACCCTGCTGACATCACTGGATAGATCTTCTAGACAAAAAATTAACAAGGAAACTCAGACTGTAAATGATACACTAAATCAAATAAATTTAATAGATATCTACAGAGAATTATACCCCCAAACTGCAGAATTCACATTGTTCTCAAGGGCACATGGGACATTCTTAAAGATAGACCACAGATTAGGACACAGACTAAGTCTCTACAAGTTCAAGAAGATTGAAATCATTTCAAGCATCTTCTCAGATCACAATGGCATGCAACTACAAATCAATTACAACAAAAACATGCAAAAACATTCAAACACGTGGAGGCTAAATAGCATGTTATTAAACAATGAATGGATTACCAAGGAGATCAAGGAAGAAATTAAAACTTCCTGGAAATCAATGAAAACGAACACACAACAACACAAAATCTATGGGACCCAGTGAAAGCAGTCCTGAAAGGGACATTCATATTACTACAGGCCTACCTCAAGAAACAAGAAAAATTTCTTTTTTTTTTTTAGTCCTCACCCGAGGACATTTTTTTGCATTTATCCTCAGAGCGGGAGGGAGAGAAGGAGGAAGAGAGAGAGAGAAACATCGATGTGAGAGAGACACATCGAGTGGTCGCCACCCACATGACCCCAACCGGGGCCGGGGACAAACTGCAACCGAGGTATGCGCCCCCAGCGGGAACCGAACCCAGGACTCTCCGGTCCATGGACCAATGCTCTAACCGCTGAGCCGAACTGGCCAGGGCAAGAAAAATTTCTAATTGAATATCTAACCTCACAACTTAGAGAATTAGAAAGCAAACAAAAAGAAAAACCCAGAGTCAGTAGAAGGAAAGAAATAGTAAAGATCAGAGCAGAAATATGTGACATAGATTCTAAAAAAAGAATTTAAAAGATCAATGAAACAAAGAGCTGGTTCTTTGAAAAGATAAACAAGATTGATGAACCCTTAGCTAGACTCAACAAGAAACAAAGAGAGAGGACTCAAATAAACAAAATCAGAAACTAAAGAGAAGTAACAACTGATACCACAGAAATACAAAGCATAGTTAAGGAATACTATGAACAATTATATGCCAACAAATTAGACAATATAGGTGAAATGGACAAATTTCTAGAAACACACAGTCTCCCAAAACTGAGATAGAAAACTTGAACAGGCCAATAACAACTAAGGAAATTGAAGATGTAATCAAGAATCTTCCAGCTAACAAAAGCCCGGGCCTGGACAGCTTCACAGAGGAGTTTTACCGAACATTCAAAGAAGAATTAACACCCATTCTCCTCAAACTATTCCAAAAAATTCAAGAAGGAAGACTTCCAAACTCATTTTTTGAGGCTAGCATAATTTTATTTCCAAAACCAGGTAAAGATACTGCAAAGAAAGAAAACTACAAGCCAGTATACCTGATGAACATAGATGCCAAAATCCTTAATGAAATATTAGCAAATCAGATCCAGCAATACATTAAAAAAGTATTCACCATGACCAAGTGGAATTCATCCCAGGGATGCAAGGATGGTACAATATTTGCAAATCAATAAATGTGATACACCACATAAACAAAATGAAAGATAAAAATTATATAATCATATAAATAGACACTGAAAAAGCATTAAACAAAATCCAGCACCCATTTTTGATAACAATGATCAGCAATGTGGGAATAGAGGGATCATATCTTGACATAATAAAAGCAATATATGAAAACCCTACAGCCAACATCATACTCAATGGGAAAAAACTAAAAGCATTTCCCTTAAGAACAGGAACAAGACAGGCATGCCCACTTTCACCATTCTTATTTAACACAGTACTAGAAATCTTAGCCATAGCAATTAGACATGAAGAAAAAATAAAAGTGATCTAAATTGGAAAGAAGGAAGTGAAACTCTCATTATTTGCAGATGACATGATATTGTACATAGAAAACTAATAAAAACTAATAAAAAATCCCATTTACCATTTCAGCAAATAAATATTAAGATACCTAGGAATAAACTTAACCAAAGAAGTAAAGCACCTATTTGCAGAAAACTGCAGGACATTGAAAAAAGAAATACAAGAACATATTAAAAAATGAAAGCATGTACCTTGTTCATGGATTGGAAGACATAACATCATTAAAATGTCCATACTACCCAAAGCAATCTGTAGATTCAATGCTATCCCCATTAAAATACCAACAACATATTTCCTGGAACTAGAACAAATACTACAAAAGTTTATATGGAACCAAAAAAGACCCAAATAGACACAACAATCTTGAAAAAGAAGAACAAAGTTGGAGAGATAACAATACTGGATATTGGGTTATACTACAAAGCCACTGTAATTCAAACAGCTTGGTACTGGCACAAGAACAGGCATATAGATAAATGGAACAGAACAGAGAACCCAGAAATTGACCCAAGACTCCATCCTCAATTACTGTTTGACAAAGGTGGCTAGAGCATACAATGGAGTAAATACAGCCTCTTTAATAAATGGTGTTGGGTAAATCAGACAGCTACATGCAAAAAAAAAAAAAAAGAAAGTAGACCACCAACTTACACCATACACAAGAATAAACTCAAAATGGATAAAAGACTTAAATGTGACTGGTGAATCCATAAAAATCCTAGAAGAAAATGTAGGTAACAAAATTTCAGACATCACACACAGCAGAATTGTCACTGATATAATGCCTAAGGCAAGAGAAACAAAGGAAAAAATTAATACAGGGGACTACATCAAACTTAAAAGCTTCTGCACAGCAAAAGAATCAAGCATCAAAATGGGAAGGGAACCCACTATATGGGAGAACAAAGTTGCCAATGATACATCAGATAAGGGGTTAATTTCTAAAGTATATAGACTACTCATACAACTCAACAAAAGATAGACAAAGAACCCAATTTAAAAATGGGTAAAGGACCTAAATAGAAATATTATGTCTATTATGTATTATGTATATCCTCTCCAAAAAGGACATACAAATGGCCAAGAGACATATGAAAAAATGCTCAACATCACTAATCATCAGAGAGATACAAATTAAAACAACTATAAGGTATCACTTCATACCTGCCAGTATGGCTGCCATCAACAAATCCTCAAACAAAAGTGCTTGCAAGGGTGTGGAGAAAAGGGGACTCTAGTACACTGCTGGTGGGAATGCAGACTGTTGCAGTTGCTGTGGAAAACACTATGGTGTTACCTCAAAAATTAAAAATGCAACTGCAGTTTGGCCCAGTGATCCCACTTCTAGGAATATATCCTAAGAAGAATATATACATGTACCCCTGTGTTCATAGCAGCACTATTTACAATTGCTAAGATCTGGAAACAGTCCTAGTGGCCATTAGTATGTAACTGATGGACATAGACAAGAATTCTGGGCTGGGGGGAGGTTGGGATGGGGAGGAGTGTGTCTAGGGGGGAAAAAGGAAAAACATTTGTAACAAAAATAAATAAAAATTGCTAAAGAAAATTAAAAAATAATAATATATAAGCAAAAATTCAGATAATGTCTGAATTTAAAGCTAAGAATTTATACCATAAACAGAATTTATGGGATATTTGTAGAAAAAATACAAATAGGAAACACTTATTTATTATATTAAAATACTATTTTTCCCACCAAAAAAAAGAACATTTAGTATGTGTAGAACTCTAGAAATGTCATGTTTTATAATATTATTGGTCTTTAATATCTCTAAAAATAAAAGCACTTATCTGATCAAAACACATTTCAAAAATAGTTTTCAAAAGTTAATGGGTGGGACTATATAAATATGTTTATGTATATTTAAACAAACATGTAATCTGAATAATTAGTGAAGTATATCAGGGTAAATGCACTTTGACACCAAAGAGGATTAAGTTTAATTATACTTACTGTGTAATATTGATGAAAATAATAATAATCTTGATAACAATAAGTAGAACAAGGAAGAAAAGGAGAATGTGAAATACTGATTGAACACTTCCTAAGTTCTGGGTACTTTTCTGAGCACTTTTTGTATACTGGTTTATATAATCCTCACCCTTTGAGATGAATACTGTTATTATTCTTAATTCACAGAAACATGCATGTATAGAGATTTAAATATATTGCCCAAGGTCAGACAACTAATAAAAGATAAAACTGTAGCCCTGGCCGGTGTGGCTCAGTGGTTAGAATGTTTGTCTGTGGACCAAAGGGTCTCGAGTTTAATTCCCAGTCAAGGGCACATACCTGGGTTGCAGGTTCCATCCCTGGCCCCCAGTCAGGTATGTGTGTGAGGCAACCAATCCATGTGTATTTCTCACATCGATTTTTCTCTCTCTCCCCCTACTTCCCTTCTTTCCATTCTTTCTAAAAATCAATTGAAAAAATACCCTTGAGTAGGGATTTAAAAAAAGAAGAAAAGGTGGATCTGTATAACAAAAATAAACCCTGATGTGTAACTTCACATTAAACTCCTCAAAACTCAGTTTTCCTCATCTGCAAAATGGAGCCAATACTACAACAACAATAATTTCTGCTGCTGGTACTACTACTATTTATGAGATTGCAATGCATAGCCAATCATCAAAACATGTTTTGAAGCAAGTAAATGCAAATTAATACCTATAGAAAGTGTCCATTGAGGAAGCCTGTCAGTTGAAACAAGCAGTTTATACTTCCTGTTGGTCCATTCTAATTAGTAAAAAATAATATTTAGAGAATGGCTCTGTGTGTGTGCATATTTGCCTATTTAACACTTGGATTTTTGGAGATTACATTACACCTAGAGACCACAAGATTAGGACTAAGTATACACCTGATACAGATTTTAACTTTCAACTTTACCCAGAGCACTATTCTTCAGGCTCAGTTTGCTTTCTTTTCTTCTTTTTTTTTTTTTTTATCCTCACCTGAGGACACTTTTTCATTTTTTGTTCAGATAGAGTGGGAGGGAGAGGAAGAGAGAGAGAGAGAGAAACATCGACGTGAAAGGGACACATCAAGTGGCTGCCACCCGCACGACCAACCAGGGCCAGGGACAAACTGCAACTGAGGTACATGCCCTTAGCGGGAACCGAACCCGGGTCTCTCTGTACCGCAGGCCGACGCTCTAACCGCTGAACCAAACCGGCCAGGGCTCAGTTTGCTTTCTTGATAAGCCATATTTGTTAGGGAGAAAATGGTCATGGCTATGTTTAAAGTTCAAAAACAAGTAATCAAACAAAAATCTTCACCTCAATTTATTAATTTAATTATAAATTAAACTAAGGTTAAACTCTGTCTGTGATCTAACTTTCAATAAAGTTAAGAGGACGCATTTCAATACCTAAGGATTACTTAAATTACCTAGAATTTAAATTATACATGTTCACTGAACCTCCTTAACAACCAATTTATAACTTCTGAAATTATATTATTAAATAGCTTTTAGAAGACCCAATATATTTCCTGTTAATGATCTCAGAAACTGGAGGTCTTAAGAAAACAATGCTGTGAAATATGAACACTGTGGAAGGATTTATAGGAAAAAAAAAGAATTAAGGCCACCATGTAAGATTTTATTAGGTTATTCCACTTGTGAAAACAGATGCTGTATCTATTTTAAATAATTTTTGCCAGTGATATTTTACACACTTTGTAAAACATAATCAATCTTGATTTTAGAAGTTGAAAACTTGTAAAGTTTTAAAGATATCTCTGCTATACACAGCTATTACAACATAATGCATGAATAAGTGAAAAGACAAGTCTCTCTCTTTCTCTGAAAATCCATTTAAAAATAAGTATTTGGTTACAGTTTAGAAATACTCTATTTGTTAATCAGTGGTAGTATAAAATCTCTCTTATTTATCATTTGACTCTTTAGTTCCAGTCCATAGTTTCACTGTCTGTATCCCTTTCCTTTTTCAGTCTTTCGCACTCTTCTTATATGTCTTCCTACTCTTCTTCCCATTGCAGAATCAGAGCCACTAGATTGGAGCAGGAGTGAGAGTGGTAGGAAGCAGAAAGATACCTATATATTGTTACTTTCCAACCTGCCTCAGGCCTGGAAGCAGTTAATAAAGCTTCAGTTCTAACTGAGAAATTTATCAGGTGGGGGTTAAAAATGAAAAATGGATTTACCAAAGGAAACTGAGAAGCTGTATGCAAACATAATGTGACCTTTAAAAATGCATTTGTGCCTCTCCACTCCATGGATGCTTTCTGAATCATGGAGAGACTTTCAGACAGTTTAGACTTTTTTTTTTTCCTTTCTTTTTGTTAGGCAATGCAGATTATAAAGGTTGACTTTTCTGACAAGATAGTACCATGAGAAGAAATTTTTCAGTACAAGCAAAGATTATTTGTTTTGATTCACAGAGATGCATTCTGTAATTTTATTGATTTTGCCAGTTCTTCTTTCTATGGTGGTAGAAGTGGAATTTTTGAATTAATGTAATTATAAAATACAAGAGAATTATTTTTAGAGAACTGGAACAAATTTTTATTTTTTAACATTTAAAAATGTCAACAAATACGCATTTAAAAAAATCAACTTGAGGTTTCAATAAATAAGTTGTTTAAATGACATTGTGTCCAAAGGAATGTAAAGCAGCATTCCATTTAAAAAAATAAATAAATAAAAGAACTGTATACTTAGAGTGTTTGCAACATACTTTAAAAAGAAATTGCCTTGAAATTACCCCTAAATTGCAATTCAGTACTACCACAATTTTAGGTACTTCAAGTTCAGACTATGATACTATTGAAGCAATATTTCTTTTTTTATCTCTTGCCAGTATCCAAGAGAACTGAGGTACTTCAGATAAGGTTTTCTCAGATGACTAGCAATTACTGGAAAGAAAATGATAATAAAAAATCCATCTTTAACACAAGATCAGCAGTTGCAGACTACAACAGAAGATAGTTTTGCTCCTTAGTCAGAATAACTTATATGAAATAAGTAATATTGCAAATTCAGGTATATTTTTTAAAAAGTGAAACAGATCTAATACTCACTGTTTAGAAAGACTTATACCACTGAAATATATATGAAACAACACAGTGGTGAAAATTTGGCAGCATGTTTCTATATTTCTGTAAAATAATGTCTGGAATGATGTTCAGCTTGTCTTTCACCTGTGCCATAAAACAAAGGCTCTATCAATTTGGGGTTTTATTTAATTTTTATTATTTACATTTTTTAAACATTCATTCTCTCATTCTAATGACAGGTGGCACAGTTTTATGCAGGCACAGTAATGTTCACCATGGAGTTCTTTGTGAAGGTAGCATTATAGGCACAATTAGCCATAGATATCCCATCATATCTACTACTGAGAGGGCATGAAAGTTTTCATTTCTTACTTTACCCCTTACCACATATAGAAACTGTAGAATCTAACAAGCCTGGAGCTTTTATTAATACTTGATCAAAGTTAAAACTTGCACTAGAATGTACTAGTAGTTTCCAGGTCAGTATGTGGGTCCAGAGGCCCACATATCCCCTGAAGCCCTTAAATTCCAGGATTTTCCAAGATATGTTTCATTCTAAGGTCTTATGAAAATACATAACACAATATTTTCATTAAAATATTGTTTCCACTAATAATTAACATTTTAATAGAATTCCAAGTATAATGATAACTGCAATGATTGTATTTTGCTCAGCCAACAAACTTCTCTTTATATTAGCCCAAACTTTCAGCACCTTTGATAATATTTTTATATTCTCTAAATTTTTTTTTTACTTAACTGAGCAATAAGCTATTTGGGGATTGGGGAGATGTGCTGTATTTATTAGATAATAATCATTATTTTTGTTTTCTTTTTAGATAAATTAAGATTTTAGCCAAAATATATTTTCTTTAGCTAATGAAACATCATGGAGCAGGTTTAGACACTTTCTTTATATAGAACAAATCTTATGTGCTATTCTGGCAGGACATTTCCTTTAGCTTAAAAGTATGTTAATAGGATTGAATACCAAAAATGGTGACATCATTTTCCAAAATAAATACGCATTCATTGATTTGCCTTTTAAAAAATATCTACTTATAATTATCCCCCTAGAGACTATTCCTTATGAACAGTCATTTTTTTTTAAATTAAAATAATTGATATTAATATTTTTATTGTCACAACAGGAAAAATATTAACTTTTGTTTATCATTAAAAAACATAAATGTGTTCCCTGGCTGGGTGGTTTAGTTGGTTGGAGAGTCATCCTGTACACCAAAAGGTTACAGGTTTGATTCTCAGTTAGGGAACGTGCCTAGGTTGCAGGTTCTATCCTCAGTAAGGAAGCAACTGATCAATGTTCCTCACATCAGTGTTTCTCTCTCTCTCTCTCTCTCTCTCTCTCTCTCTCTCTCTCTCTCTCTCTCTCTCTCCCATCCCTTTCTCTGTCTCTTTCTTTCCCATCCTCTTTCTCTGAAACCAATTTTTTAAAAACTATATATATATATATATATATATATATATATATATATATATATATATATGGCAGCACCTGCATTAACATAATACTAATCTTTATTCTGCTATGGGGAGACTCAAGTGTACATGCTTCAATTGATGTTTTTCAGTTTTTAAGCAGTTCCACAAAAAATTAAAATTTAATTGTTATATTTTTAAGGATGAAATTCTTAAAGTAGAAATATAATGAGCCAGCACAATGCATTTTATATGCATTGAGTTCACTGTCATTTCTGTCTCATTAACAGAGGATAACACATTTGAAGGTAAGAGCAGCAAAAAGACAGAGTGAAAAAATAGTTACTATTTTGGAAACTTTGTTTTTAGAAGCCAGTTAACAAGACACTGTGGCCAGAAATTACTAATTAATTTAGAAGTATAGAATTGAGTTTTCATGTGTAAGAAAGTATACACTTTATCCCACATTGAAATAGTTCCTACCTACAACTTCAGCAAATGCATAGAATGTTAATTTGAAGACCTAAAGTTCCTAAAGCTAGAAGAAATATATTATTGAATGGTCCTATTTCCACTTCCCTGCTTCTTGCACTGTTAGTTATATATTAAATTGCTATTTAACTGTTCAGGTGTGTGTGTAATATTAATCAACCTAAGTTTTAAATTTCCTGAAGAATTCCAACTATGTTTCAAACTCTTTTAATATTTACTAATATATGGTCCAGTTTAGGGCATCATTAAATATTTGTTCATTTGATTTACTAACATTCTCAAGTTTACACATATTTATGAATATACTCTGCATGATAGAAAGTTGTGAAAAATATTGTAATAATATTGATTTCAAGAAACATACAATCTAGTAGAATCTGGTGGATCAGAGAAAGTAACTGGTTACCCATTCTATAAGTTAAAATGTAATAGGTAAATTTCAGCATGTTTAAAAGAAATATCTGTTGACAACAATGTAAACTAGAGTAGTTGCATCCTCATAGTAGCAGAATATTGTCAGTAGCAGAGAAGCAGAATTTAAATGTTGTTAATTTAGCCTGGCCAGCATGGCTCAGTGGTTGAACATTGACCCATGCACCAAGAAGTTGCCAGTTCAATTCCCAGTCAAGGCACATGCCCAGGTTGTAGGCCAGATCCCCAGTGTGGGCATGCAAAGGCGGCCAATCGATGTTCTCTCTCATCAATGTTTCTATCTCTCCCTCCCTTTTCCTTCCTCACTCTCTAAAATTAATAAAGAAAAAAATTTAATAAATAAATAAATGTTAATTTTTGTGTGCTCAATAAGAGTTTTCATTTTTCCTATTGTGCTTGCCTAATATTCTAAGACTAAAAACAGTTCTTTAAAAAAAATTAGAATAGTTACTTATATTTAAGAACATATACAATTATGACTTTTAAAAGTTGCAGTTGGACAGTTAGCTAGTAGTGATGAAGAGGAATCAACACCATGTGCTTTAAATGGTGTTATTCTCTAAAAATAATAGAACAATTTTATAGTGTTCAAATGACATTTATGTTCATCATCACATGTTATCTTCAGAAAGATACTTTGAAACAAGATGAGACAATATTACTATTTCCACATAAACATGAAATTGAAATTTTAAAAGTTCAACACTGTGCGATATAGGTCCACAAAGATTGGATGACTAGAGATAGACTTGACCTTGGTCTGTGTGTCTCCAACACCTGTGCTTTATTCCCTAAAATGCCTGCTATTATCAATGCAAGATCTTTTTAAATGTTTTAGCTTTATAGAATTATTATAAATAATATTATAAATGTTATCACCTCACAGAAGCCATTGTTTAATTTTATAGTTTTCTTTTTCAAATTTGGCATCACTTAGCTTTGCTTTTATTAATGGATAAGAAAAGGACTGCAAATATAGCCTATGTTTAGAAATTTTAAAATAGTCATCAGTTGTGGAGAAAAGGGATCCCTTGTGCACTGTCGGTGGAAATGCAAATTGGAGCAGCCACTATGGAAGACATTATGGAGGTTCCTTAAAATATTAAAAATGGAACTGCCTTATGGCCCAGCAATTCCACTTCTGGGTATGTATCCAAAGAAATCCAAAACACAGTCAAAAGAATATATGCACCCCTATTTTCATTGCAGCATTATTTATAATAGCCAAGATATGGAATCAATCCAAGTACCCATCAATAGACAAGTGGATAAAGAAGAGTGGTACATATATACAATGGAATATTACTTAGCCATGAAAAAGAATGAAATCTTACCTTTTATAAGAGCATGGCTAGACCTACAGGGTATTATGCTAAGTGAAATGAGTCAGACAGACAAAGACAAATACCATATGATTACACTTACATGTGGAATCTAAAGAACAAAATAAGGGAACAAACTAAATAGAAACAGACTCAGAGATACAGAGAACAGAATGTTGGTTGCCAGAGGGGTGTGGGGTTGGGGAGACTGGCTTAAAAAGTTGAAGTGATTAAGACCTACAAATTGGTAGTTACAAAATAGTAAAGAGGATATGAAGTACAGCATAGAGAATACAGTGATTAATATTGTAATAAATATGTGTGGCACCAGGTGGGTACTTGAAATATCAGGAAGACCACTTTGTAAAGAACACAATTGTCTAACCATTTTGCTGTACACCTGAAACTAATACAAACTAATATTGGATGTAAACTGTAAATAAAAATAAAATGAAAAAAATTTCAATGTGGTAATCATTAAAAAATAAAATAGCCATCAGCAAGTGCACAGGTATTGTTTATTGTATTTGGTTTCTATCCTTATGAATTCCACAATGGTTTGTACTTAACCCACTTAAAAAAATTTGCACTTCCCCCTGGCTGGTGTGGCTCAGTTGCTTGGGCGTCATCCCATGCATCAAAAGATTGCTGGTTTGATTCCCAGTCAGGGCACATGCCCGGATTTCAGGTTCAATCTCCTGGTAGGGGGCATGCAAGAGGCAGCCAATGGAACATGTGAGATGTTCTGCTCTCACATCGATATTTCTCTTTCTCTGTCTCTCTCCATTTCTCTCTAAAAATCAATAAAAATATTAAAAAAAAACATTTGCACTTCTTGTTCTGATTATTTCAATAAATATTTATTGACTACTAATTCTAGGCACTGGAGTTACAAAGGAATATTATATTGTTACCTTGCTTATGAAGGTAACAATGTAATAAGTTACATATATAAGAAAAAATAATAAAAATATAGTCTGGTTCAGTGCAACACAAGCAGTGAAAAATTATTAAATGTAAAGGGCCATATAAGGTCAGTTTAAGGAGCATAATTGAAAGCAACATTTATTAACTGGGAGCAAAATATTAACAGCTGTTTATATGAGATGGCATGGTATTAATGATCATGAGCCAGAGTGCTCTTGATAGATGGCTATCTAATTAATATCAGGAAAATATTATGCTTATGTAGATCCTCCACATTTTAACGAGCTAGAAATTAAAAGCTGTTCAGCATCATCTCATTTAATTTCATAGGTGTACTTTGCAAATAATTTATCTTGGAGCATATGTCAGGATAATGTTTTGTTTGATGGGTGGCTTTATTTAATTTTCACTCTCCTTGTTAAGTATCTTTCTTTCTGCAGGAGAATATTGTCTCTTACATTCAGGTTTTTGTTAAAGTCTGTGGACCCACACTTAACTGATGACCTAGATGAATGATACTTAGAGTATGAGTTCTAGACCAGCTGCAACAGCATCACCTGGGAACTTTTTAAAAATGCAAATTCTTGGGCCTCTCCCTAGAGACCTACTGAATCAGAAACTTTGGAGGTGGAGCTCAGCAATTACCCTACAGATAATTCTAATACATGCTAAAGTTTGAGAAGCACCCTCCCAGGAGAAATGTACTATTAGTACTGATGAAAAGTTGTAAGATCAATGTCACTGTGGTTCAATATCTATCAAAAGCTTGTCTGAATGTAATTGTGGACGGTTACATGCAGGATATACACACTCCATTTGTTCCTTTAAATCCTCTAAAATCTAACCTTAATTAAGCAGATTTATGGATAGCCTCATAGCTATATCATTATCATTTTGGCTTGTTGTGAGACAGAAGGTGCTTGATCCTTCTGCTGGTTAAGGCTAGCAGAATCTTTATTTTTATATCTTCAGGCTGTATGACAAGTTACTCATTTTTTTTTTTTCTTTTGACCTTTAAGCAAGTATGTATAGACGTTCTCTTCTGCTTACACAGCTCTTAGGTACTGGTACAGGGTTAATCACTAACTATTTCACTTTTTCACAATCTTTCTTCAACTTGCTGACAGACCCTCTGCGACTTACACAACCCTTCTTCAACTTACACAGACCCTCTGTGACTTACACAATTCTTCTTCAACTTGCACAGACCCTCTGCGACTTTCTTAGTCCCTCCCCTGACGTGAACCTGAGAGCTTGCTCCATTTATCTGCAGTCTGCGCATTCCCCAGTTTTTCCTCTCCGCAGGAGGTTTCTGTCCTCCCTGAGATGCCTTAGGACACCTGCATTATTGATTGACAGGTGTATCGCCCCAGTCAAATTTCCCACCTAATACTTTTCCCAGAGCAGTCCACGCCCAGCTGGTGCAGCTGGGTGCTTGGCGCCAGAAGCGAGAGCCCTTCAGGGCTCACCACCCCCTTCTTAGTTTGCTTTTTAACTCATCCAAAAATAACCAACTTTAGAACAACCTACTTTCAATTCTGTATCACTAAAACCACATATTTTCCCACAATTTAATTAGAATTCTTCATTCTTAGAAATCTTAATTTTTAGTGACAACTAAAAGTAAGCAATCAGTATTCTTTAGATTGGCAAATTTATGAATACATAGCATAACTTTCAGAAACAAGTTTTTCCATTGGCAAATACACTTCTGTTTTTAAGGGGCATAACAGAGATAACATAAATCCTTTTTGTAAACCTAGGCAAAAACAAACATTTTTAATAACTTTAAAAGATACCAATTAAACTTAAATCAGCCATTTGGATTCTTGGTGATTACTGTATTCCTTTAGTGTGCTCAAAAGTGTGCTCAACTGTTTAATTATCTAGTGTCCTTGGCTGCTTTTAAGAGGCTTTCAAGTAACTTTCCTACAGTCAGCTGTAGGAGGAGACCCTTTTTCTTCCCTAGTCATGTGGAAGCTCTGGGGATCGTCCCTATGATATTCTGCAGCAGCTTCATCTAACTCCCTTTGCTCTTCAGGAGTTAATTTATCATCCTTTTCAGTTTTATTATCCCCTTGCTCTCCCTCCTCTTGTGCCACATATGCCAAGGATTCTAAGGATGTTGGAGGAGCAGCAGTTCCATCCTCCTGTTCATGAGCTAGAGTGTCCCTGATTAACCCCCAAAGCATAAAAACATCAACTGGGTCATTTTCAGGTCCATGGACTGAATAGAAATCTTTAATTTGTTTTCCAACCCTTTTCCAGATTTCTGAATTAACAGACCCTTCTTCAGGAAACCATGGACAAACCTCCATTTAAAATCTTGCAGTTTGTGAGGCAGAGACCTTTATACCTCATGCCTGTAAAGTGCACCTAAGTAGATTATTAAAGAGTCATCTTTCTTTTGACTCTGCCTGACCCATTTCTTAATTCTTAGTTCTTCAACTTTCCACCCTTACCTACCTATCTTATGCAGGGGGTCCTGAGCACTTATGGTGGAGTCCTATCTGTCCCGGGTGATACCTTACCTTCAGGTCCCTGTTCGGGTGCCACTTGCTGGGGTCCAGCCTCAGCAGTCCAGGGTTTCCCTCAGGTGTGGACGGAGTCGGCAAGAGAGAGATGAGACATGAGTCAGAGGTGCTTCACTTTATTACACTGGAGGGCTGTTACACCGGCGGGCTGGGAGGCTCTTTTCAGATCCCAACCATGAGCCTTCTTTGTTGCCCGCTTTTAAAGGCACAAACTACAGAAAAAAATACTACATTCTTGGTGCCGATTTTGGCACCGTTAAGGGGTGCTGATACAGAGAAAGGGGGTGAGAGGAGCAAGGCAACTATTAATCTCTTTTTTCATGGTTCCTCTGAGTTTCCCAAGGCCTTCATTAATCCCTTATCGTTATAGTTTTCTTTGGGTATCTCAAGGCCCTTATGTTTATAAAAAGGAATCTGCCAGGGAGTGTACATGCAGTAACTGAGGGTCGGAATGGAGTTTAATTTTGTTAAAACATTATTAGCCCTTTCATTTTTCATCCAGACATAACAATGATGTTTATTAGCTCTTAACCTTTACAATTACTTTTCACCATGTGACTCATTGCTTAGCAAACTTTCTGTTAACATTTATGCAGATAATGTCTCATTTAACTTTCTCCTTCCCCATACCCCTCTATTTCAATTTCTGTTACTCTCATAGACCTTGACTTTTCCTCTTATCTAAGATCCTTTTAAGCTTTTACATTCTTAAATTCTTATTGCTTTCTTGCCTTTTCTTTCTGCAGTCTATTCTGACATCTACATTATTAATCATCTACATGTTACTTCTATAATGATTCCTAACAGACAGATAACAGATAGAGAAAGCAAAGATTAGTCTCCTTCAGTTGCCATCCTATAATTTTATTTTTCTTATTAGCCTTTGTCTTCAGCCACTGTTCTTCATGATTCCTGCCACGCAGTGAATCCACTTCTCCAGGGATTATGTCAAACCGTGGCGGTCTTCATAACTCCCAGGACTAGGTCAATCCATGGAGCTCACCCGTGACTAGTCAAACCTCGGTGATCGCTGTTCCAGGGGCACCACTCCCAACATTGGCTTCTTATAAAATTGCTTTATATCGGTAGCCTATACTTAGACACATTATAATTTTTAAAGAAACCTATTTAATGTGCTATTTTACTTAATCTAAGAATGTTGTAGGGGGTGTTCTTTTTAGTGCCTTCTCCAGTGTCTGCTACCAAGATCCCCTGGGAAAAAAAATAGAATTCAAATTTCACTGTTAGGAATAACTCTGTTTATGAGCAACTTATTTTCTTTCATGTTACACAATGAACCTTGTAATTTGATTGTGATTCTCTATTCGTATGAGCTTTAGAAATCTAAGCATTAAATCTTTGCCTAATCTCTAGCAAATATATAGTACTTTCATATTTATTATGATGTAACTGTTTCTTTTTATATTTCAAAACTTTTTTCTCTTGGCTTTTTTTTTAAACAATTTTAATTTACCTTCTTGTTTTGTGCAATGTTATAGTCATGTTAGGTTCCTTTTTAAAAACAAATCAAAGATTGTTTAAATAAATAACATATAACATTAAAAATTATGTACTTATAGAAAATTGTGAACCATACAAGATTTTGCCAAAAACTAGAAGTATTCAAAAGGGATCAACACAATTTTTAATAAATACAGTGGATTCAAAAATGTGAAGTCATTCAGTGATACTATAGTCAAAATAAAAAACTGAAGCTTAAAGTGGTTCAGGGATTTTCTCATGGTTACTGAGGATAGTTAATGGTAGAACCAAGGTGAGAATTTAGCTCACTTACCCTAGATGTCTAAGTATTCTTCGATTTTGTTTTGAGGCCTGAAGTCTTTACTATTATTTACAGTTATATATTTACTCTAAAAATATTATAAATATTTTCTATGTATGTATATATAAATACATATATATGTTCACCTATATACAAGGGTGGGAAAAGTAGGTATACATAATTCAAATAAATAATACATTAATTAATAAATAAATAATTATACAAGAATAAACTCTGTTTTGCATACAACTGTAAACCTACATTTGCACACCCCCGTACATACGCAATATATTTATTTAGTTTATGTGTTCTTTATTTATATTAGAACCTTAGAGGTACAGAGTTTTGAGAGATTAGTTGAAGATGTTGAGTCTTCAAAGGCTACTTGCCCAAAGGACTGTAGCTCTTTAGTAGTAGAACAAGTGTTGGAACACAAGTCTTCTTACACCCTTGTGGTAGAATTTTTGCTACCATAGACAAAAGCAGACACCCCCTAAAAAACACAAAACAAAATAAAGCTCCTTTTCACATAACATTGAATTGCAATATATGATAATACAATGGTTGCAAAGATGCGTAAGGAAAAATAAAGATGAGAAATGGTTAAAAGTAATTTAATTGTGTCTATCTCTTCTTAAAGTATGGCCTATTCTTTTACAACATTTATCAATCTTTTTATCCACTTATTTCCATAAACGCATGTTGCAACTCACAACAGAGGTAACTGAGTGAGTTGTACAGTGATAAATTTTTCTTGTTAGGAGAAATTACATTCACTAACTTGAGCTACTTCAGCATGAAATTGAAAAAGAATCATTTTGTCTTAATTTACATTCTTGATTCAATGAGAAAAATACAAATTAAGCCAACAGAACTACAGATGCATTTCCTCAGATATTAAAGGTAAGCTAGATTACTATAATTAGAAGTTCATAAAATTAAATACCCCTCCCCATTTATTAGAGTGGATTTTAAGCAAGGTTATCAAGGTTAGATATGCTGAACCTATATATATATATTTTCAAATATTCACTTTGTCCTTTGGTTCTATTTTATTGTTTTTGATACATCTTTATCAGTACTCCTCTGCAATTTTTATTTCTCATCTAAGCGGTGCACGTCATTTCTTAATCAAAATCACAGGAATGATGCTGCAGTTCACTAGTCTTAGGAGCTGCTATTTGCCTTGAATAAATTACATGAAAACATGTTGATTGATAGATGTTGCATGTCAGAAAAGAAGATAACTGTATCTTCTTCAGCTCACTAAAAGGTCGTGCACACGGAGTGATAGGAACAGCCGCAGATAACTTTGAGATTGAAAAGGTGTGCAATCTTGCAACCGTAACAATTGGACTTGAAAGGCATTTTGTTTTTCAAATACAAATCATATATCCAGTTGCATTCAACTGTTAAAGTAAAATAAAAATACTTTACCTCAACAATATTTTCCAATACTTTAGTAATACACAATTTCTACTTTTATCATGTGGTTAAAACAGTGAAATTCATTATCGTTTTTTATCCACCTTGTAAGTTACTTAAAATATTGTATGGGTATGGCAAAATTTCAGAAAATCTTAATTTTATAATACACATTTATGTGGCAGTCTTAGAATGAAAGAAATCTACATGTGGATACGTGTTTAATATTCATAAAAATGGAAACAAGAGTTTGTAGCCATTTTTAGCCTTTAACTTGGATTTCCCACATGTCTAATGGACTCTAGAGAAAAAAAAATCTACGGATTGAGGCTTCAGTTGTGTTTTTGTTTTGTTTTGGTTTTTCAGGCCATCACTATACTTCTAAATTGTGGGATTTAAAAACTGCATTCTTCTAAATGTTTATGTTAAAAAGTCAAAACCAAAAATATTTTTAAAACCCTTAAGTTTGAATATTTTGATTTTTTTGTCATAAAATGTGCTTGAGGTATATTTTGCTACATAGTAATTCTTATGCTAAAAAACTGTTCATCAACATTTTATATCTCTGTGTTTATTAATCTAGTTTATCTTTGAAAAGTTTGGTAAAAAAGAAATCTGACAATGATTTGGAAATAGTTTTTAAAATAGGATACAATTTTTTTAATCACAAAAAGATTGACCATGTTCTTATCTATCTCAAATTACTTTGTTCTACAGTAGAGCTGCCGAACTGTCAAACAAAGATTCTGTTGTATTGTAAAGATATTCATAACAATTTTTATAGAAGGCTGAAAGTGTATAAGTTCACAGTTGTAGCGATAACATGGCCTTCTTCACTGTTTGGTTTGTTTATATTGGCACAGATCCCCAAAGTGGAGACTGACAGAGTCATGCAGAAATCTGGTATTTGAGCTGAAATTTACACACTTTAAGTGATGAACTAAACAGGCCTGTGTTTTCTTTTTCTTACTCAAAAAGTGCAAGGTTACACAATACAGACGGTTTTCATCTTTTCCCATAAATGCACAGATTCCTGGGATATAAATGACTGAATTCATCACCAATTCATCAGGGACGCTGAGCTATGCAGTTCTGTTTACAGTGGCAGAAAGTTAATATAAATTTTCATCAGAAGGGGAAGTTTACACATATGATTCTATTTGTCCTTCATTATTAGCACCTGAGTCTGGGCTAGAACGCATAATTGTCTACAGACACAGGCCAAATAGATGCAAGGGAAAGGCAAATAAGCACACCAAAAATAATTTTATGGTTGTCTGTTACAATTCTCTCACTGGGATTCTTAATCTAGAAAATCAATAAACAACAGGAGTGAAACTCTTTTCCTCTGCTCAGGCATGGAACAGCCAAAAGTAACACACAGAAAGACTATTGTGCTTTTGTTGTTCTACTTTATTCTTTCTATGAAGTTTATTGGATCCGTTTCTACTCAAAGCAAAATATATCCCGAGTTGGTCTGTTAATTTTAAACATTTTTCAATTGGTATGTTTTAAAGTGAAAATGTTCAAGAGGAATCAAATTTGACATGACAAAATAGTACCTTCATTTACTTTTCTAAAATAACTCAGGAATATGTATTTATCTTAAAGACTTTCTTATATTTCACTATATTGTCATCAGAAAATTTGTGGAAACCAGATATTCAGGATAGACCAGTGCTGTCTAAGGATGACAAATAGAGAAAACACACTAATGATAAAAAGCCACAATCAGTGATACTGATTTTAGTACATAATCTTTTTCCATATATAGCTAGATGTAAAAATATTAAAAATAGCCTATTTGTATATCATGTTTATCAACATCAGGAATATTTCTTTCTTTTTTTTTTTTTATCCTCACCTGAGGACATTTTTTCATTTTTTGTTCAGATAGGGTGAGAGGGAGAGAGAGGAAGAGAGAGAGAGAGAGAGAGGAACATCGATGTGAAAGGGACACATCGAGTGGCTGCCACCCACACGACCCCAACCAGGGCCGGGAACAAACTGCAACCGAGGTACATGCCCTTAGCGGGAACCGAACCCTGGTCTCTCTGTACCGCAGGCCGACGCTCTAACCGCTGAGCCAAACTGGCCAGGGCAGGAATATTTCATGATATCTAATTTTATATTTAGTGTGGATGTCAATATAATTTTTTTGAAGTTTGTCTTTTTTTTTGGTTTTTGTTTATCCTCACCCAAGGTCATTTTTGCATTTATCTTGAGATAGAGCAGGAGGGAGAGAGGGAGAAAGAGAGAGAGAAACATCGATGTGAGAGAGACACATCGAGTGGCTGCCACCCACACGACCCCAACCAGGGCCGGGGACAAACTGCAACCAAAGTATGTGCCCTTAGCGGGAACCGAACCCAGGTCTCTCTGGTCCGCGGGCCGATGCTCCAACTGCTGAGCCAAACCAGCCAGGGCTGAAGTTTGTCTTTCAAGTTAAATTATTTTAAATTAATTTACATTTTACAGCTGATGAAAGTTGTTTATTTTTTTATCTATAATCTGGCTTTAGTATAAACTTTCCACATTATTTTGTTCTGGTTGAACTTCATTAATAAATAATTTTGCTCTTTTCTGTCCCTGTTTTTTTCTTAATAAAATATTGCTTCTACTCTGTCTAATAGGCAAATTTTTTTCTTATTTTTATATGTTTGGGGGCATGAATAATAGTGCCCTTTAAAAAAAAAAAGTCAAATGTCTATTCCTAACCAAGTATAAAAACAAATTAAACTCAACACAATTTATAGAGCTTCAGTTCCCATATGTTAGTACATGAAAGTAAAATAACAGAAAAGTATTTTGAAAGTGATAGTATAGTTCTTACAAATGCATATTTTGATAATTATTCACATAGTAGGTTAATTTTAAAAACCACAGAGTTGCCCTGGCTGGTTTGACTCAGCAGCTAGAGTGTTGACTTAACAGTCACAGGTTCAATTCCTGGTCAAGGGCACATAACTGGGTTGCAAGTTTGATCCCTGGCCCTGGTCGGGGTCATGCAGGAAGCAACCAATTGACGTTATTCTCTCTCTCTCTCTCTCTCTCTCTCTCCCCCCACCCCCTTCCATTCTATCTAAAAGTCAATGCAAAAATATTCTGGAGTGAGGATTAACAACAACAACAACAAAAAACCCCCCACAGAATTCATTTCTTACTGTAATCTATATTTAGTTCATTTTCCATTTTACTTTTTCTTAATCTAATGATCTATACTCTGTATTAGTTATTACATTGATTATTTTGAAGCAGTTATTTAGAATCTTTAATTATTTCTTTCTCTTCATTTGTCCTTCTTACCTTGACAATATTTCAGGTTTTTTTTCATTTAAATTTCTCAAAAGAATGTTGAACCATGATGATAATATCCTGCCTTGTCGTCTGTATTTGTGCAGATGATACTCTCAGCAACATTTGCAAAGTAAAAGGCTGTTATACCACAATCAATAACAAGGGTGATTTCTGTCCCTTATGTCAACATTATAAATAATCCCACTATATTTTACTCACTTTTAAAAGCCAAATCCACTGAAGTTATATAAAATGTTGGCAATACATTTTAACTTTTATAATTATGCTTTACCTATTAAAATATTGAGAAGATTCTGTATCAGTATTCACTCAGAAGAGAAAAAGTCACACAGAGAAGGTTGTGTCAACATGAGAAGCATCTAGATGAAACTAAACAAATTATGCAAATGAACAGGTGTTTTCCATATATACAATATATAGATACATTTTTTAGGTTTCATGCAGATGTTTGGAAACATGTTGACATCATCATAACCTCTTTGTGAGCCCTTTGTTTCCCTATCAGGTAAGGTAAATGACTTGTTTAAAAGCATTTGATATTGGATAAAAAAAATGTTTAGGACCTCACTCTGGCTTTGACATCAAATTGTTTTTCCACTAGAACAAT
The DNA here is from genome assembly GCA_030848825.1 of Tadarida brasiliensis. Classification (NCBI taxonomy): domain Eukaryota; kingdom Metazoa; phylum Chordata; class Mammalia; order Chiroptera; family Molossidae; genus Tadarida; species Tadarida brasiliensis. The sequence continues at coordinate 36,047,055 of CM061267.1, read as the reverse complement.
CTGTACTCAAACAATATCTCTAGAGTAGACAATTAGTTTAACTATATTTAATTAGAAATTAACTGATTTATTTGAATTATTAGTTATTTACTTCTTAATTTAAATCATTAGGTTTTTATATATACACATCTTCAAACACTGTTCTTTCTCTATCCTCCTTTTCTGTCTCTCTTGTTTGGAGGGAAAAAATATCTGGCTAATTTATATAATAAACTTTAGTTAAACAAGTTCTCATAAATCAAGATTATGGGGGAAGGATTTAAGAAATCAAATTGTTTTCAAACACTTTAACTCATGAAGCACTTTCCCATATAAATAATGTGGTAATTACAAATTTTCTTTTTGTTAATTAAGGCAGGTCAGCAGGACTTCTACTTGGCAATACTTAGCTTAAGTGTTCAAGTTGCTATATGTACTTCAAATTAACGAAACTGAATTGCCTTTAAAATGTTAGTCTTTTCATTATTTCCCATTATTCTTTGCACTCTTTCTTTTCAATTATTTTAATGCAGAGAGGTTTAATTTTATATGCATATTTATGGATTTTTAAAAATTATTTTAGTAGTATTTGAAGATTAAAGACTAGATGAAATTAGGGTAAATGACTCTTTTTAAACACACATGAACACACACATTTCTGTGCTGTCTAATTGATTTCAGAATAAGACCAAAAAGCTCTTATAATCTTGTTATAAATTCTTTGGGGGGGGAGTCTCCATTTCTACCAGTTTTACTATAGAATTAAATGACAAGTAGATATTACCTTACATGCATCTATATTTAATTTTCTCTGTTCAGAAGTATTCTAGGTTCCATCTCGTCAGTGGATAAAAATGCTACCAAAGATAATTTTTGTCTGTTATGATAAAGGGAGAGGTTGGAAGAGCACTAATATGCCTGCCATATATTTTCATACCATTCCTAAACTCCATTTTGTTTTCTTTTTCCTGAGTATGCTGGTTCCTAATTATGTTTTTATATATACTATTTGCCATTTATAGTTCTTTGAAACACCTTAAAAATCAACAACTTTTTCCTCTTTGCTACTTCTATTCCCAAATTTTAAAAACTATCAAAAGAGCTGATACCAATTATATTAGTACCTACAACTGTATGTAGCACTTAATAGATGCTCAATAAATATTTGCTTAGTGAATGAATTAATATACTGACAAGAAAATCTATATGTTTTTTTATTATTCATCCTAAGGAGACATGAACAATGAGGTTGAATAATCCACCAGATAACCAAGATCAGTTACCCATGTACTGCTGTATGAACTTTACTCTAAGACCTCTGTCATTGTTTTTAATGTTAGAATAATTCTTGCACCTCCAAAATTACTTCATATTTTTAATAAATTAAGGTTTTAAACAATCATGGTACTATCATATGAATTATATAGCTGCACAATGATTTAAACTAAGATAAAACATGGCAGAGGAATAGGAAAGAAATCATGCATTAGTAATTCCAAAATGTTAATTCTGAAAAACTTAATCATAAATTACCAAATTGTATTGATTACTTAAGTGTATGTCACCTCTCAAACCTTATTTGAGATTTATTTTCACTTGAGATATACTAATCATCAAAGTATGTTTTCCCATTTTTCTTTATTGTTATACTTGCCTAGAGATAGATTTCTTAAAGATGTTTCAATGTTAGTATTAAAGATTACACAAAATATTATGTTTATTGCAACCTAATTCAAATATTTATATTGTTTGAAATAGTATATGGATTCAAAGTTATTAGGGCTCTAGGACTCAGATTAGCACTCACTAGGAATTCATCAGTGAATGGATGAATCTATGAATGAATTAGAAACTTTGAGGAAGTATGTAATCTATAAGTTAAATTCATTGTAGACTGCTATGTGTGTGTCCATTGTCTGAGGACATAGATGTATAGGGTATCTTTGTATTTTTTTGTATTAGGCCTTTAAACTGTAAAAAGTAGTGCTATTCGATGATAAAATATACATTTTATGATGTTATGCTTAACCATTTCTAACGACTACAGATCTCTGAAAATAAATACTGTTGAAGAAGTTTAGAACCCAAAGCAACACTGTAAATTGGTTTCTTGGAAAATAATAGAATCTTGTGAAGTGAGATCCTTACTGTCACCCCCTCCCCACTAAAAGAAACGAAAAACAAACTTTTGCATCAATGACTAAGGAGCCACTTATTTAATTAGGCAAACTAGAAAATATGGTAAATCTCCAACCTGTTTTCTTTCTTTTCAGAAATCTAGAATTCTATTAATTTCTCCTTAAAACTATCTTAGCAAGTAGAAGTGGAGCTACTCTGAATAATATTTTATTTTATTTTATTTTTGTTCAGATAGAGTGGGAGGGAGAGAGAGGAAGAGAGAGAGAGAGAGAGAGAAACATCAACGCGAGAGGGACACATCGAGTGGCTGCCTCCCGCACGACCCACCAGGGGCCGGGGACAAAATGCAACCGAGGTACGTGCCCTCAGCGGGAACCGAACCCGGGTCTCTCTGGACCGCAGGCTGACGCTCTAACCGCTGAGCCAAACCAGCCAGGGCTGAATAATATTTTAATGATGATGATGCATTTATTCATAACTGTGATGTTTTACAGGATGCAGCTTTATCATTCTGTACATAGAGTGATAATACTAATTTTAACCAAAATTTAAAGTTGAACTAGATCTCAGAACCATAAGTATATTTGTCATCTAAAGGATAAATGCTCTACTGTTCATTTTCTAAAATTATTAGTTAAGAATTGTGTTTAGATACAAATAGAGAGGTGTTAAAAACTGAGACATAAACAAATTAAGAAATTAATTTGTCTCGTAAAACTGAGAAGCCTGAAAGTAATCATCTGTTAGTACTGATTTGTTCTCTGAAAGATGTCACAGTTGAAGTTTTGATAATACTTTTGACCTGTTCCTTGCAATCACAAGATAACAAGGACTATTATAAGTCTCAAAACATGTAGGGAGAAAGGAAAGGCCAAAGGGCAAAAGAATGCCTATATAAGGAGAGCAAAGGTCTTATCTATTAGAACTATGCCCCATAGCTACCCCTAACTTTACAGGAGACAGGGAAATATAGTTTTAACCAGGATGCATTTCCTTCTCTAATAAAATCATGTTTCCATTAGTAAGGAATAAGGGAGCAGGGTATATTGAATACACAGATGGAAGGCTCTGCCACAGAAATGGATATAAGGCTTCATTTCACATAAGTGCAAAGGTTAACATTTAGTATTCATTCAACAAAACAGTAAATACCTGCTATATGCCAGAAACTGTTATAAATAAACTGAAATTTTAAAAATATGACATATTTCTCACCCTCGAGTACACACAGATATTTTACTAAATATTTAATAAAAATAAAGGGTATATTTTATTAAATAATTGAAGTATTTTAAAAATATGATAGGTAATGGATGGGTTATGGAATAACAAGGCAGAAATTTTTGCTTAGGAAGTTCAGGAAACTTTGCAGAGAAAGTGAAATTCAAGCTTAATCATGAAAGATAAGTAGTGGTTTGGCAAATATTCCAAAGGAGAGAAGAACAAGAGGAAAAAAGCTTTTCCAAGTAAATGGATTATCTAGTCCAAAAGTGTAGTCATTCTTTCATTTAGCAAATTTATCAGCAGATAGATGGTACTTAAAATTATGAGTCTGAGTAAGAGCACCTAGTGAATAAAAGTAGAGAGTTGGGAATAAAAGTGAAGAGGAAAAGAGACATCCAAAGAAACCTGGGCACTTAAAACACTAAGTTTTGGAGGCGATAGAAGCCATGCAATGAAGGCTGAGAAGTAGTAGCCAGTGCTAAGGAAAAGGAAGGTGGATGAGAACTGGGATACAGTGACATTTAAAAGATGAACTGAAGAAGAGAAGCTCACAGTTCACTTTTTGTCCATACCACCTTCATGTTACTGTGTCCTGTCTTAAACTTTCACATTTAAAATATTTAGTTGAGACTTGCTGAATGAGATAAACCAAAATGTTCAGTTCAATGTAATTAAACTGCTGTGGTTGTTGGTAGAGATATAGGGTTTTCATTTCCATCATCGATGTGTTATTCTGTTTTTATAACTAAATTCCTCAAGGCCAATGTCTGTTTCATCCAATTAATCTCTGTATGGCTATATTAATTATTCAGTGTTTAAGTCTTGTTAAAAAAAGCAGGGAAATGGGTTGGAAGTGGATGGCAAATGAAAATAACATTAATAAGAAGATGCAGTTCATACCTAACTTTTGCCTCTTTGAAAGTGCTCATTTTGCACATTCATAATTAACAGAGTTGATTTTATAATTTCAAACTTTTCTTCAAGTTACCATTTTCCACAGACAGCCCTGGCTGATTTGGCTCAGGTGTTAGAGCATCAGCCAGTAGACCAAAGGGTCACAGGTTTGAGTCCCTTGTTGAAGGCACGTACCTGGGTTACAGGTTTGAACCCTGGCCTCAGTCAGGGTCATGTGGGAGGCAACAGATTTCTCTGTATCTCTCTTCCTTCCTCCTTCCCTTCCACTCTATCTGAAATATCAATGGGAAAACATCCTTGGGTGAGGATTTAAAAAAAAAAGAAAAAGATTTTCCATAGACAAATGTAGTCTTTTGAACCAAATGAATATAAAAATAGAATAAAAGGCACTTTAAAAAATACATACTGACATTTCTGTGTCTGCTGATCCAAATTGGTTGTGTGCTTGGGCAATGAAAGAAGTTTCATATCAAAGAAAGAATTCTGCAACAGAGGGCTTTTGCATCAGTGAGTATGTGGGATTGTGGGTGTGGGGGATTAAATTCAGTGGAGAACCAAAGACCAGCCAAATATTTAAAAGAGAATTTATCAGATAGCTTTCCTTAGAACATGTATTAGAATGCAATAGAGCCAAAGTTAAACTTCAGGGACTGATGGCTAGACAGTTACTACAAAATAAAATTTTGTTCTTACTAATGGTACATTAAATTCATAATTCATTAGTAAGAAGAATATTCCACTGTGGTGTTTTCAATTAACTTTTGTTTACATTATTTTTCTCATGAAAACCAACATATCTGTTTCTATAAATCTGAGGTTATGTTTAATTGCTAAAATTTCATTGTGCATAATCATTTACTTTTTATATGTTGTATTTTTTACTAATTATTCTTGTAATTATTTTTTAGTAATATGACATAAAATACTACTTTCTTTTCCTCCAAAGAAACCTTTGAAAACAACAACAAAATGAAAATGGTAAACTGGTAGAATAAATTACAGTTTAAGTGCTCAACTGTACTATATGTTTTTTATTACTTTATCAACTGGAAATTGTTATAATTTAAAAGTTTAATTTTGTTTGAGTATAATTTGAGTTTTCTTTGATTTTTCAATATCGTTGGTCATTAGCTTTATACTTGTTAAAAACCATGTTATTAGTGCCTGTTTATAGGCTTTTCCAGTTTATATTATTCAAAGACCTTTCCTGTGAATAGAAAGGGACAGATCTTGATAGGAAAGAAGTGTGTTTATGAAAGCTTTCATTGACTGACATGCACTAGTGGGCTGTCCCCTACTTACTAATAGGTTTTGTTTCACATAATCATTTCTGAGCCCAATGTTTAAATTACAAACAGGAATTCCTATTCCTATAGGAACAATGTTGTATATGATCCCACACCAACTTTCAAAAGCTTATTTAACCATAATGTAACTAAAATAATACTAATGGAGTCTCTGGATTCTTTTGCCTGAGTCCAGATTTCTGAGGCCCTCTGGACATGACAATAAGGGCAATCAGATGAAAGTGGCTTAATACAACAATTCCCACGGAAACACACAGAGAAGTTTCTCGAAGCATGAAGGAAGAGAACAAGTGGTTTATGGTAAAGTTCTCTAGGGATTGTGGAAGGGATTAGGAATGGGGTCTTGAAGAAGGGATGTCATCTTTTGAGAAATAAATGGAGAATAGAATAATGTAAATTATTTTAAAGTAGTAATTTTTTTTTAAAGTAGTAATTTTTAAAAAATTATCTTTATTGCTGAAAGTATTATAGATGCCCCCCTCCTTTCTCCCCCATGACTCCCTCACCCAGCTCCTGCTCCCTTTCCAGGCCTTCAGCACACAATTGTCTGTGTCCATGAGTTATGTATATATACATATACGTTCTTTGGTTAAAGTCTTTTTTTTTTTTTTTTTTTTTATGTGTACACCTTTAAAATTGGTGGTATAGTGAGAAAAATAAAAGATAAAATTGGAAATCTTGGCGTCAAATTAATACTATTAACAAACTTTGTGATCTTGGTAAATTACTCTCTAGGCCTACTTCCACAGTGCAATTTGAAATAATTTAATGAAATATTTTTAAACTTTTTTTTAGCTTTAAAATGTTTGTACCATAGTAATATTAGTAACAAGTAAAAATGGTAGAAATGGAACCAACAAATTGTCAGGTGACATTTTCCTACTTACCATGCAGTGAGTAATGCATTATATCAATTATAATGAATAATAATAGTAGTAATAATAATAAACATGACTACAATAACTAAGAGTATCAACATTTTACCTACTAGAGCAATAGTTCTCTAAATCACTTGAGGAGGCCCCACCAGTGTGGCTCAGTGGTTGAGTGTCAACCCATGCACCAAGAGGTCACTGGTTCTATTTCCAATCAGGGCACATGCCCAGGTTGTGGGCCAAATCCCCAGTGGGGGCATGCAGGAGGCAGCCAATTGATGTTCTCCCTCATTGATGTTTCTTTCTCTCTCTCCCTCTCCTTTCCTCTCTCTCTAAAATCAATAAAGAAAAAAAATTTTTTTAAATCACCTGAGGAGCTTTAAAAAATTGACATTCTTAGATTTCACCTCAAACCCACTTAAATCAGAATATTTGGGAGTGGTGCCCAAGAATTTATCTTTATAAAATAGCCTACTGTGTGATTCTGATGATAAATCACCTAGGTAGGGAGCCATTATAGCAGATGTCCTGAGTGAACTGAAATGAGAAGTTAGCATGATTTATAGTTTTCATAACAAAGTTTTGGATAAAGGAGTCCTCAAAATTGGTTTGTTTTTCACTATTTTTCACATTCTTTCTGTAGTCCTATTTAAACATATATCTGAAAAGTAAACCATTTCTTCTTAAAGATAAATTTCAGCTAAGAAGTTCTCATTTTTGGAATCTAACATAATTGAATTTTCTTTTTTTAAATATTTAGTGGGAATATTCAGTATTAAATTACCCTTTTTTATAGATTGTGAGCAAAGGGAATATACCAAATGACAAGCAATTCCCTATTATAAAGGAAAGTTGATGCTACAATTACTAGAATTTCTAATATGCAAAATATTTGTGTCATTTTGGGCACACCTAAGTATAAATTTTATAATTTTAATTTGATTTTTAAAAAAAAACTTCAAGTAACCAAGGGAAAGAACATCTATTATATTTGTATGTCTATACATGTTGTTTCTTTCCTTTTCATACAGTGTATATAGAATTACAAAATAAATTTAAATATGTATTTTGAAATATAATCATTTCAATCTCTAAGCAGAAGGTTAACACTTCACACAGTATTTGTAAATTAACCCTGTAGTTGTAAATATTCAAATAAATTTGTAATATTTAGATATGTTCTTATTTTCCTTGCATATGAAATAATTTTTATTTTTTTCTCTTCCGGAAATTGATTAACTTAGCAGAAACAGCACTTAACAGTGAAATATTATACAGATACTACAATGTAATAAAGGTAGTTTTTCAAGAGTTTCACAGAACAGTAGCAGCATTTTTGACCCAAGAGTCTATTAAATTGTAAGGAATTGGATATTTTGGTGGACTTTATCATTTCATTAGTTCTTGATATCATTCTTAAAGTAAGTAGCCATAGAAACAAAAGAAATGTAAAATGTCCTACCGGTCTTTGTGATTTTCAATCACCGTCACCCTTCCTAGTTTGTGTTATGCTTCTGTTCTACCCATGGTTCTTCCCTAGTGCCTATTATTTAACTCATCTTTGGAGCACATTTTTATTTCATAAAAGGTGACTGTCCACATATGGTGACTATCCCATGGATAGATGTGTTCAAGGTGTTCTTTATGTTATCCCTTCCATTAAACATTACATAGTTGAGGCCTTTAAAAACAGTTCTTACAAAAAGGAGCGCAGGGAGGTAGCACTATCATAGAGGTTCAAATTGTGAGGATATAATTTGGTGTGGGCATGGTGAGATGTTGACAATTTTCCCCTTTTATACATTAATTTCCATGGCTGTGGAATCACAGGAAGGTCCTGAGTATATATTTTAGATTTGTCCTCCAGTTTCAGAATGACTCATTTGTATATCAGTGTCCCAACTGTTGTTGACTTTGTAATGAATTAATATTGCACTCAGAAATTGAGTTTCTGCCAGAGGATTCTGGCAGTGAACATTCTCCTAGAACAACATACAAGAGATAACAGTAGAAATACCAGGGTACTTCACAATAGCATGTCTCAGGATTCAGGGTAATGGCTTAATTTCAACATAAATGTGATCGGAACAAGCACAGTCTATTGTTTCACACTGGGGAATGGTCTGTTAGGTGCCAGTGTGTAAATGAAGATAATTACAAGAGAGTGCCAAAATGTAGCCTCCATGAGAAAGTATACAGTTCTTAAATAGATCATTCAGCAATCATAAGAAGCCTTTGTGAGGGGCAACAAAATCTTCCTTCTATGAGAGGTTTAATATCTTTTGAGACATAGGGAGAAGAGTGCCATTTTGAGCAAAAGCCAATTGGGATTTCTCCAAGAATACAAAGCATCTTCCCAGAGTGACCCTCAGAAATAAAGTTTTAATTTCTAGTCTAACTAGTCATCTTTCTACAAGCATTCTTTCATGTGCTTCCTTTTTGGTAACAAGACAAAATGATTAATTTAAAGAGGAGAAACATTAAATTAGAAAGCACTTTTCTTAAAAATGCGTAAACAGCTTACTCCTCTGGGCAGAAGCTTTATGTATTTAAAAAAAGGAAGCCACTTTTGAAAGAAACTTTAGCACATGGTCTGTGACAGGATAAAATAATTGGGTTATTATCCTGTTGGTAATTTTCTTTTTAAAATTTTTATCTTTAACCTTACAGAAAAAAAGTTGCTTCTGGAATGCAGTGACATTACCTTTTTACAATTAAAAATATAATCCTTCTTCTTAATTACCAGCCACATGGAGTTTACCCTATGTGAAATTTTTTTAAAATTTTGGTGAATGGTTCTTCCTCACATTATTTTCATGCACCATATTGTGAATAATTACTATTAAAGGCAGAGCATGATTAATGAAATTCAGTGATCTGTTTCATATAGTGTGTAATACAATAAAAAATAAATAAAAGCAACATTATCAGGTCATTGTTTCCTGTCAGTGATTAAATTATAAACTCTGAGAGGACAAGAACATTGCCTATCTTGTCCACATTTCATGCACAGTATGTAGCAAAGAGTAAAGACTTAGTAATATTAGTTGAATAATGTGAATCAGTCAAATATCTGCTACAGTGGTCCACCAAATTCATTAAATTTTTAAAATCCTCACCCGAAGATATTTTTCCAATGATTTTCAGATAGATGGGGTCAGGGGAGAGAGAGAAAAACATCCACGTGAGAGAGACACATCGACTGGTTGCCTCCCACATGATCCCTACCAGGATGGAACAGCAACCAAGGCCTCTGCCCTTGACTGCAATCAATGCTGCTACCGTTTGGTCCACAGGCCGATGCTCTAACCGTTAAGCAAAACCTGCCAGGGCCAAATTCACTAATTTTAAGTGAGACTACAAAAATATCTACATGCATTTAGATGTTGGATATATTTTTTAAAACATCAATTTTTAATAAGGCAAGGAAAGCAATTTAAAATGAAATATTTTTGCCTGCTAGCTTTAAAAAGACTAAAAAAGAGTGATAACACACAGTATTGATAGAATGGGCATTCTCATACACTAGGGTAGAATTGCAAATGAATACAGCCATTCTAGGGAAGCACTATAATAATGCATTGAAATTAAATATCTGAATATGATTTGATCTCAAAATTAAACTTTTTTGGGAGATAATTGCAGGGCTGAATTAGGGAAGTTTATTGCAATATTACTTAAATTTGAAAAAAAAAATTGGAAAAATGTAAATATCAGAAGAGATTACCTTACATAAAAATGAGCTTTCTAAGAATTGGAAGTAATGGTGTGCTTTGGTGAATTTGAATTTTATTTTTGTTTTTGATTCAGAGCAACTGTATATTTTGTCTAAATAAATTATTCTTTTTTTAAAAAATATATTTTTTTCATCCTCACTCCCAAACAGGGATCGAACCCTCAACCAAAGTATGTGCCCTGACCAAGAATCAAATCCAAAACCATTCAGTGCACTGAACAAAGTTCCAACCAACTCAGCCACACCAGCCAGAGCCAAATAGTTTATTCTTTCACACAGAGTACTTATTTAGGTGTACATTAGTAAATATTAAAAAGGTTTAGTAGAATTCTAATTTCGAAGGTAATTGAATCTGGAAAAGCATGAACAATACTTGCATTTTTATGTAAGCAAATTCTTAAACTGAATAACAAAAATACCCACATGTGTATATTCTTTTTTTACACCTATGCTTAAAAGGCAAATTAAAGAACAATTTCCTTCTATACTTAAACAATCTACATAAAATAATTAAAGGACTCTAACTGAAGACTGTGAGATAAAGGTTTTTTTTTTTAATCAATTGTTATTTCCTAGATTATGACTTTAAAGTATGTGTGTGTGTGTATGTATATATATGTGTGTGTGTGTGTGTGTGTGTGTGTGTGTGTGTATATATATATATCAATGAAAAGTCATGGATAAAAAAATTTAATACAATTTGATAAAAGGAAAGAAGTCTTAGTTATGCTTATTTCAGTGTTGTAGATCACTAGTCAATTCCCCAGAGTCATCAACGTGAAGATCTGAAGAGGACCTACCATGTGCAAGGCACTGTGACTATTCCTGGAGGAATGCAGAGTTTCTTCCTTTCGTGTATAAGTTACATCTCAAATATTTGTAACCAGCTAAGCTTTTCCATGTTTTACAAGTTTAGAAATGTCTAAAGAAACATACTTTTTAATTAAATATCTTTTGAGTGACTGGCGTAAATTACAGTGCTGTGCAGTCTTGGGGACATAAAGATTTTTAGAAATGTTTCTGGCCCTTAAGGAGCTTATAGTACTAGATATTAAGGGTAATTCAATGTATTCACCTGACAAGTAAGATTATCAGATGAGTTAGTTTTTGTTTTTGTTTTTAATACAATTGCTGTTTGTGCTAAACTAGGATGCAGAAACTTGCTTCTTGGGTTTGGACTTGATATATATATTCAACAAGCGGGCCACTGAACAAACTGTTGGAGAAATTTTTTTTCTTCTCCCCAGTCTTCCTAGTCTTAAATTTCATTGTGGTAGTGGAATTAAACAAAAGAGTGGAAACAAAACAGTATAGAGATAGTCTCCATTAGGAACATTAATTCTTATCAAGTCATTTCCTACGAACAAGAAACCTTTTTGGGACCTCCTATCTCCTGGTTCTGGAGCTGTTCTTTTCTACCAAAAGAGCACTACTTTTCTAAGTAGGTATTATAAATATTTTATAATTACTACAATTTTCCACTTTATTTGCTGAAGATAATCTAACCTAAGCTTCATAATAGCTGGAACATAAAATGGGAAAACCCCGGGTTCCTCTCTAAAGAGAATTTGCCCAAGATCTCTAAAGTCTGTTTTTGCTAATTAGTTTCAAAATGTATTATGCACTCATATATGTGCTTTATTATTTACATTCTGAATAACATAGCCTAATATCCATTTTAATATAGAGTATTCTTACCTCTATTCATTCAGTCAATATTTTTAGAATAATTGCAATGCGTCATTAGCAATTGGTTGTCAGTGATTAGTATTTCCTCTCCTCAGTGAGTTTTATGTTTCACTCTTTATATTAGTACATTTTAAACAAGGAAGAAGGAATTTATTTAGAGGTCATCATTGATAGGGATGAGTCATACCGAAATTTGGAATGGTGCTGGGATTAGAATTTGGAATTTCTGAAGCCTCTGGGCAACTCTGTCATTTTGTTTCTAAGGATACTCTATATTTAGCTTTAGGGGCTTTCCGTTACAGGTTCTGAACCCACTGTGTCTGCACCTGAACTAATCAAGGACTCTCTTCTCAAATGGTTTTGTGCTCACCATCTCTTTCCTCCTCTAGGACTAGTCTAGTTAGCTTCTGAGTTACTTAAGCACACAGGTTCTCTGCCTCAAGGCTCTTTCCTTTAGATCTGCTGTAGTATTTCCTCCCCTAATGCCAGGCAGGACCTTTGCCTCAATGTTCCTGGCTACAGATTCTCATCCTTTCTGAGGGAAGGTGAACAGAGAAACAAAGTTTTGCATTTTTCTCATCTGTGTCTCAATTGCAGGAATCTAGAGTATTAACTCTAAAAGTAACTTTTCCTCTGCTTTTTTGGTCTGCCTTTTCCAATAACTTGCTCAGTTACTTTTCTTTGGCGGTGGTTCACCTCATCCTTTTGATATGCCTTTGTAGCCACATGAACATTCTTTCTCACAGGACAGCAGCCTAAGCCCCATAGGTCACTTCTCTAACTCACCTGTAAAACACAGATACGATGATATCGTTACTCATTATGATTAAAAAGACATTTTCAATGATGAGATTAATAGTATTTACCTCTAAATGAAAAACTTGGTATAAACAAATCTTGGCAACATTCTGAAACACTTACTTTTTTGACTAGGATTGCCAGATTTAGCAAGCAAAAATACAAATAAATTCAAATTTAACTGGACATCCTGTATTTCATCTGGGAATCCTACTTCTAAATCCATCAGAACACAGTATATATTATTTAATGCTTATTAACAAATGATATTATTTAGTTTGGTTATGGTTAATTAAAAATTAACATCTTTGCCTTGGCCGATTTGGCTCAGCGGTTAGAGCATCGGCCCGTGGTCCAGAGAGACCTGGGTTCAGTTCCCACTAAGGGCACGTATCTCGGTTGCGGTTTGTCCCTGGCCCGGTGTGGGTCGTGCAGGAGGCAGCCACTCGATGTGTCCCTTTCACGTCGTTGTTTCTCTCTCTCTCTCTCTCTTCCTCTCTCTCCCTCCTACTCTATCTGAACAAAAACTGGACGGGTGAGGATAAAAGAAAAAAAAAAATTAACATCTTTGCCCTGCCCTGTTTGGCTCAGTGGTTAGAGTATCAGCCCATGGACCGAAGGGTTGCTGGTTTGATTCCTGGTCAATGGCATGTACCTGGGTTGCAGGTTCAATCCCCAGCCTTGGTCAGGTTCTTGCACAAGGCAACCAATCAATGTGTCTCTCTCACATCAATGTTTCTCTCTCTGTCTCCCTCCCTCCCTTCTACTCTAAAAAAAAAAAAAAAAAAAAAAAAAAAAACAATGGAAAAATATCCTCAGCTGAAGATTAACAAAAATGATAATGATAATAAAATAAAAATTACCATCTTTACTATTGGTTTCTTGTCTGTAACCAACATCCTGAATGAAGTGCTTAATAACTTCAGACACTATTTTTTAAGGATAGTAAATTCCTTCTAGTATATAAACTTATTTGTCTAATTCTCCTCATTACAAATGAGAACAAATTAAAAGAATTTTAATAAGATCTTATAATTATTTATGTTATTTTAGTTGGCATAACAGTAATGCTATTTTAGCGACTCAGAATATATTTTATTTTCTTTATGCCACAAAAAGGTTTTTACTTAAGTTTTTTACTGTGAAAGTTTCTTCAGTGATACACTCTTCTTGACTGTCTTTGTAGAAAGGGCATTAGCTTCAAAGTCAGCCACAGGGTTGTTCAAATCTCTTATGTCATTTCAAGGATATGTGAAGCAGCTTGGACATATAACCTAAATACTCTGAGCTTCAGTTTAGACATCTATGATAAAAGGAGGGTAATTTGGGAGTGAAATGAAATGGCATGTCCAGTATTTAGAACATATAACCTAAATACACTGAATTCAGTTTAGACATCTATGATAAAAGGAGAGTGGTTTGAGAGTGAAATGAAATAGCATGTCCAGTAGTCCAGTATTTAGAATTATAGCTGGCATATAATGAGCATTTAATAAGCATTAATTCTCTTTTTCTTCCTTTTTGTTTTTGCTGAACTCCCATAGCTACTTTTTGTACTTCCTTTTAAAGGAATGCAAAACATTTCTGTATTGCACTGTAGTGATATTGAATATACTTTTTATCTTTCTTAATATACTACCAGATCCCTGAGGGCAGGTGATCCCATAGGATAAGGCATGTAGTATATGTGTACATTCATGTAGATGTGGTTATGGTGAACTGGGGGAGGAGAGGGATACAGCTTACCAGTACATTCATATAGTTATAAACTCTTTCACTCAGTCTCAAAAGAGATTAAAATATAATTTTGTAAAGTATGATAGAACATAAAGCTGTTAAGATATCCTTCCTATCCAATGGGACATTTTTCTACTTGAATAGATTGTGAAAAACTAAATAAGTATTGAGATAAACTTTCAGGAATTACTGTAAGTTAAAATGCGCGTATCTATTTAGCAAAGTCACTAAAGTTAAAAATCAAGAGTGAGTCTCAATTGACCAGTACTTACACATGGAAGAACTTATATCCACTGGAGGAATTATATAGAGCAATTTCAAAATTCTTCACTTGAAATAATATTACTTTATACTTTCACTTTTTCTCTGATTCACCAATCACCTGTAGGCAAAGGTAAATATTATTAACTGCATTTAATAGACAAGAAAATTAAGGAGTAGTGTGATTAAGTAAGCAGTCCAAGTTCCTCAACTAATAAAAGGTAGAAGAATGTCTTCTGAAATCTGAGCAATACTGTAACATCATACTTTCTCTCCTAGCTGCAAATGGAAGCTTTTGCCAGTAGTAGCAGTATCACAGATATATATATTTTTCATTTTGATGTTTTTTAAAAACTAAAAATAACCATTTCTCAGAATGCACAATACCATACCATATGTTGTAAGTGACTCATTCTCTTATACTTGATATAATTGGAGGTACCAGGCCTTTTGGCCAGGTTAAAAGTTTAAAAATACTCTGACTGAGTAGTGATGATACCAAATTATAGCATTGGAAAAGTAGGTAGTTCCTTATTTAGTTCTGGAGGCAGCATTGCCAAAGACACTCATATGTCATCAATGTCTGTGGAAGCATATTTCATACTCTAACATTTTAAATATCAGTTTTTACTCTACTGGCTATATTTCTCAGAGCAATGATAGAAAAGCTTCCTCGCTTTTGTTTCTCCAGCAATTCCAATATTTCTCTCATTCTCAATGAAAACTGCATTTTCTTAACTTTCTGAATTAACTGAGACCATTATTGTGAACTTTCTCCTCTTCCAAACTCTGCATGGAAAATTTACCTATTCTCCCTTCAGCCTGTCTCAGAGGATGATGTTTTTCTCCCCATCAAGCTTTCATTTACAGTCATCCCTCTCCACTTCACACTTCGACTTTTGTGGCTTCAAATAAAAAACCGCGATAGAGTGAAGCCACAAAAGTGCGAAGTGGCGAGGGGCGACTGTATATAAATAAAGAATCCTACTTCGCGGAAATTCATTTATTGCGGTAGAGTCTGGAACTGATTAACCTCGATAAATGAGGGCTGACTGTACTCCAGCTGCTCCATTTAGTCCCTTTCCATCCCCTCTAGTGACTTTCTCAATTCTCTTATCTTTATTACAGCTTTATTTTTCCTTATCTAGTAGCTTATTATCAGGTTTTCTTTATTTAAAGCAACAAGCAAACAAAAGCTCTCAAACTATAATTCTCTTTTATTTTGGTCTCCACAGAATTTATCAAAATAATTCTTGGCATTCATGGCAAAGATTTTCTGATGTGGTAGGCAGTTAGACAGACATAAGCAGAGTAAGGACCGTGGGTCAGGTACAGAAAGTCACCAGAGTGCAAAGCCCTGGATGCCTAGCAAAGGAAAATTATAAGGTGGGACATTGTTCCCAGGGTGACCTTTCCTCCTTTAGCATATCACTAGTCATGTAGTTTGGACTCCCTAACCTTCCCTCCCTAGAGATAACTAGGCCGAGGTTGTATTTCAGCTCCAGGCCCAGAAAAGCAACAAAACCACACCAATGACCCATGGCTGACCTCAGGACCAGCTTCATTGGATAATGATCCCCTGCCTGGCACTGACCAATCAATCAGTGGAGACCTAAACCCTGAAAGGACACACCTGGAAAGCCATTCCTGCCACCTACAACACCTCCATTTATTTCCCAATAACTTTGTGCAATCTAACTTCTAATTCAATATTCTTTGGGAACTGGTATCTGATAGGTTATCAAAATTATCAGATCAATAAGAACTTTCATTAACCTCTTTGAGTTTTTGGTGTTTGAGCACATCATCCATCCTCTTTCTATACATTTTTTTCAATATTTTCCCATTTCCTTTTTTTTTTTCAAGCTTTATTGAGATATAATGGATATCATAATTCTTTTATTTAAATTTTTGACAACTTTAATGAAGCATATTTACATACCATAAAATTTATCTTTTTAAAGTATACAATTTAGTGGGTTTTAGTATATTCACAAGGTTGTGCAACCATCACCACCATCTAATTTCAGAATATTTCACCACACTCAGAGAAACCCCATATTCATTTGTAGTCACTCCCCATTCTCCCTGGCAACTACTAATGTATTTTTTTATCTCTTTGGATTTGCCTATTATGGGCATTTTGCATAAATGAATGAATTTGTAACTGACTTCTTTCCCTTAGCATAATGTTTTTGGAGTTCACCCATGTTGTAGAATCTATCAGTGTTTCATTCCCTTGTATGGCTGAATAATGTTTCATTATATGGATAGACTATATTTTGTTTATTCATTTATTCATCAGTTGATGGACATTTTGGTTGTTTTTACTTTTTGGTTATTAGGAGTAAAGTTGTTATGTACAACTGTGGACATGTGTTTTTATTTCTATATGCAACATTTTCCTTTTTTACTTCAATTACTATGCTCTCTCCATTTATTGTCTTCCATTCCTACTGTCTCCTCATGTCCTCTCAATAAAATGTAGATGTTCTTCAAATTTGGGGCCTTGAGTCTTCTCTCTTCACTCTCTTTATCAGCAAGCTAATACTCTCCCTTTGTCTCTATCTAATCTCTTACTTTCAGGATTCCTTATTCAGCCTGATTACCCTCAATCTAGAGCTCTGCATTATTAGTATCTACTAAAGAACATTTTTGATTATTCTTCCAGCAGGCAAACAGCATTATCATCTCTCCAAAACCCATGTTTTGTAATATGATTTCCCCCTTTCCAAAAGTCACACAACTATTTTCCCAGTTATCCTTGACTTAAAATTTTGGAGTCATCATTTATCCTTTCCTAGCCTTTACTCCATACCCAGTTACTAAGCCCTGGCAGTTACACTTTTATATTCCTTTTGTGATTCCTATGTTCAACTAAAGTGATTCTTATTATCCTTATTATCTCTTACGTGGACAGTTGCACATACCTGTTAATTGGTCTTTCTATTTCATATTTTCTCACTCTCTTAACCACTTCTCATTTATCCTTCACAACATGATTTCAATATTGTCCTGGGCTGGGCTTATCCCATAATTTCCAGATTCAGCACCATTTGTTTCTACCTGTTAAATGATATCAAGACCCTTTGTCACTTATTATTTAGTTATATTCATAATTAGCTCCAATCAACCAACCAACCAACCTTCCCATGATATTTCACTAATTCCTAAACTGAGAATGTGCTTTATCCAAAATCAATTACTGTTTTTTTTTTTTTTTTTTTATCCTCACCTGAGGACATTTTTTCATTTTTTGTTCAGATTGAGTGGGAGAGAGAGAGAGGAAGAGAGAGAGAGAGAGAGAAACATCGACGTGAAAGGGACACATCCAGTGGCCGCCACCCGTACGACCAACCAGGGCTGGGGACAAACCGCAACCGAGGTACATGCCCCTAGCGGGAACCGAACCCGGGTCTCTCTGTACCGCAGGCCGACGCTCTAACCGCTGAGCCAAACCGGCCAGGGCTATTTTTATTGTTTATGAGCCCACATTTTCTTTGCTTCTACTTAACATGGCCAAGTTTTTCATCTCCACAAGATAAACTATTTCTCATATAAGTTCAGCCCAAATATTATTTCCCTATAAAAAATTTATCTGAGCTCCCCAAATGAAAATAATTTCTTCTACTTATAAATACCTGAAATATTTTAAAAATAATTTTATGGCATTTTGACATTCAACTAGATGTTTCTTAATGGATGGTAAGCTCTATGAGGGTAAAAACAATGTCAAATCACCCCCCTACCTACACAAGTGTGCCATACTTAGTTCTTTGCTTGGTACCTTGGACATACTTGCAAAAAATAAATTTTAATTACAGATAATTTTTTATACATTTTATTCCTACAGATAATTTTCTTAATGCTACCTCTTTTGCAATCTTTTAAATTGCAGGGGAAATCCAGAGTACAAGATTTAAATAATAGTTTACTTTTAGACATTATAATTTAGCGGCATGTATTTTCAGTTAATATCTAATGTCAATTTAAATTATAAAAATATAGCAGTAATGAATCTTCAATCCTTATTGAAACAAAATATTATATTGGCCTCATAATGAGAAAAATATCTGTTAAAGTATATGAGAAACAAAAAATAAATTCAAAGTATGTTTGGGAAAATAATGAAATATTTTATAGCAGAAAAGGAAATAATGGAAAAAATCACATAAAACATTGTCATTTATGGAACATGTACCATAAAAAAGAGATGTTGTAAAACTATTAATTTTAATAAAATTAGTTACCTTTTATACTTGGGAAATTTGAAGTTGGATAGAATTCCTTGAGACGTGAACAAGAATTTTATTTAGTATTGCCATAGATTATATTAATTTTATTTATGTGTTCTATTATCAATTTATTATCATTAGTAAAGTAATGAAGAAAATAGAGATATGAATGCCAGGCTACCTTAGTATTATTTTCTGCAGCCTATGGAATGTCAGCTCTGAGGAAAAAATTGTGTTTATCTCATTAAACTGAATATTATTTTAGACC
Source organism: Tadarida brasiliensis (assembly GCA_030848825.1). Classification (NCBI taxonomy): domain Eukaryota; kingdom Metazoa; phylum Chordata; class Mammalia; order Chiroptera; family Molossidae; genus Tadarida; species Tadarida brasiliensis. The sequence goes on along the minus strand of CM061267.1, from coordinate 36,027,892 downwards.
TGAAAAAAACAAAACTTGTCTTAGACATTAGTTAATTAACTCACAGGCTTATTTTGTGGAAGGGTTTCTGAGCTTATCTGGAAGTTTGGAGGCATACTGGAATATACTGAGTATTGGTTTGGATTTGAACTTCGAGAACTTTGTTTGAACTTCTGAGGATGACTTGAGGATCCATTCCATCACATGTTCAATATCTTGATTGTCTCGCCTTTGGATTTACCTCACTTCATGACTGCTAAACCAAAATAGCCTGACATTTGAATGGTAAATAGGATGCTTTACAATGAATTTATCTCTCTTACTACATACTACCATAAAATAAATGATCTTAGCTTTTCTGTTTGGCCTCCATAGTGGTTCACAATATAAGCACCAGATAGCCACATATTTATTCTTTAACTTTGTATAAAATATACTTTAAAACAAAAATAATTATTTTCAAAAATATTTTCTACTATTTAGCTTTTTTCCTCAACAAATTTAGTCTAATTATGTATCCGACATGATAAAATGAAAGGTCAGTAGCTACAGATGCATAATTTCACTCTGATAGATTGCTGTTTGAAAATGGGTTATGACAATTAGATGATTAATTTTCTTCTATTAAATAGCATTATGAGACTTATGATTACATTTATCAGTATATTCTTTTTAGTGGGAACATAATGTGAGGAAAGACCAAACAGAATAGGAATTTATATCCTTTGTGAAGGATCTGAATATACTTTTTAACAACCATACTTGTGAAAATAATTATAAAATTCTGTGTGAAAACTTATGTTATATTAAGTATTTAAAGTAACATGTTAAAGATGTCATTATGTGAGTGTAAAGAGCAAAATTCTGGATGTCCTGCTGGCAATTTTTGTTGTTGTTGTTCTGGTTATCTGCAAAGTATACACCCTTGTCAGTATGACTAGGGAGTGCCTGTGTAAACATTCTGTTTCTCCTGTTCCACATAATCATTTCTTGTATCATATTTCTTCTAACCTCGCTATCTGAAACCAATTACAGGAGATCCATTTGGGCTGCATCTATTTTCATAAGAAACCTAGGCAGCAGTGTTTTTCTCAGAGATGAATATCAACATCAAATGTGCTTCTGAGTGCTTTGTTATTTATGTTTCAGAGAGATTTTGTGGCCTTCAGCTCTCAAGAATGTGTCATGCTGTGCTGTTTATACATTGAAGATATTAATGGATGTAGATGTCATTTTTCATTTTAATGTCTCAAATGCAACAGGCTGATAGGTTAAGCATTCCTATTTTTATGGGGAGAGATATGAGTGATGTCTGTTTTTTCCAAAAATATACATATATTTACTTTGAAAAAAAGAAGTTATTTATAAACCGTAAAGTACTCAACATCTTTGATTTAACTGGGTTTTTGTATGCTAGTCTCAAACAATTTTATTTCCGTTTTTCAAAGCAAAATAAAAGTAAAGTTTTCACTGCTCCTCAAGAAGAAAAAAAAGTATTGATCAGACACGTAACAAAGATTATTCACTTTTATTTCTCATATTAACCTACTTATTAGAATTATTTTTTTTCTATGAGGTTCATAACTAGCATAAAGTTATTACTACTGTAGAAAGGTGATATGCTTGAACTTTACTTTTCTTAAAAAGTTTTGCTTTATTTGAAATTACACAGTAACTATTAGGAATGATGTTTTAAATAACTATTTTAGAGAAAAATGCACTGAATTCTGGAAAACTTGTGCATTTCCATACCTTTGCAGCCTAATAAAAAAGAAAGGTATATCTTTAATCTACTATAAAGATTTTTGTTATTTTCAAAATATTTAATTTAATCTGATTCCAATTTTTAAAAGGTCGTATCTTAATTTTCTTTAGCTTTGCTAAAATTAGATAACTTCATTAAGTAAAATGCACTCTTAATTTGTTTTTGGAATCTAGACAGGTTTGGCTGCCTTAGAAACCTCCTTCTTGTTATTTTCTTGAATCAGACTCAGACAATATTAGAGAAAGATTTGTAAACAAACATCTTTAGCCTTGGTTATAAATTAATTTCCTGGTTTTTCAGAGGGTGATCATAGAAATATTTAAATAGTTCACAAAACTTTGTGAATGGTCCTGGAATTAAAATTTTCTATATATCAATTTAACCGGCCAAATTATTTTCAAAGTAATATTTTATACAATTTGACACCTAACACCTTATATTGATGGAAGTATGTTAGATCATACTCTTTAATCTTTTGAGTAGCTACAATAATAAATTGCAAAGTTGAACTAAATTTGTCTGAGCAATTGTTTACTGAAATTAAGTCCTAAAATGTTATCCAAAATACTGGAAATAAAAAATGTCATGTGATGCATGCAGGTGAAATGCAAGCTGCAAAAGATTTATGCTTAGAAGTTTTTAATTATTCCTGATCTCTTAGAATTGTTTTTTGTTCTCCCACCTCTCATGTTTATTATGGCAGGCAGTCTCTACTGCTGCAAAAAGAACTTTAAATTAGGCAAGGTGTTCTTTTTCATAAGCTTTTATATTGAAAGATTATCCTTGACTATTTTATTTATTTATTTATTATTTATTTATTTATTTATTTATTTATTTATTTATTTACTTATTTATTTGTCTTTATTGATTTTAGAGAGAGAGAGAAAGGGAGAGGGAGAGAGAGACAGAAACAATGATGAGAGAGAACATCAAATGGCTGTCTCTTGCATGCCCCCCCCACTGGGGATTTGGCCCACAACCTGGGCATGTGCTCTGACCAGGAATTGAACAGGCGACCTCTTGGTGCATGGGTCGACACTCAACCACTGAGCCACACTGGCTGGGCTATCCTTGACTATTTTAAAGATAAATGTAAATGTATATGAAAACCACATACTTTAAAAGTAGAAGCATGTTTTAGCCAACTATCTTATGGTATTTTATTATTATTATTACTTCTTTAACAACAGTGTACATGTATGCATTTGTCTAGTGATATTTTCATGGGCTGTAATTCTAATATATCTAATTTTCTAGTATCTTTCTATAGCCATTAGGCATTATATATTTCATTGGGTTACTTGTCTGGGTTGAATTGAATGAATGTAATGCAGGGTGGTGAAATGAATAGGGTTTTAGGCTTAAGGGACAAGAGTCTGAGCTTTTGGCCAGACTGTTACTGCTTTGTGACTTTAATCAAACTATTTTAGTATTGGTTCTTTAATTACTTGTCTACAAAATATGAAAACTAGACTAAACAATTTCTAAAGTTTTTTTTCCAGCTTTGGAATTTTTCAGTTTATTACTAATAACTGCTCAAATGATTGCTATGTTACAAGATTTTAGAACTCTATCAGGTGTTCATAGTCTACATGATGAAATCTAACACAAGGATGGTGGCAATACTTAGCCATAAACATGACATATATTCTGTAATAGTTGTTCCATTCAAACACATATTCAGAACATAAAAGATTATATTGTAGTTTCCTTGTTTAATTTCTGATAAATGGATATGTCCTCATGTCATATGTTCTTCTTTACTAGAGGTTTACTCGTTGCCATCTAACAGTTCCTTTGACAGAACAAACAGTATGGTACACTGGAATGCACTCTGGCCTGGAAGCCTGGAGACGGTGAACAAAGCACAGGCCTCATTTTCTCCATTTGCTAAAATGAGGGGGTCTGATTGGATGACTTACACTGCAAGATTCTGAACTATTCTCATTAGAATCCTTTAAAAATAGTAAATGACTACAGGATTGAATGTAAACTAAATAAAGCTGAATATATGCAAAATAAACTAAGGAACTCAAAAGGGAAAACAATTATATGAAAATATTAGGTAAACTTTGTGAGGATTTTGGCACCAAAAGGGAAAATAGTTGACTGATTTTTTTGTTGTTGACACTTTCACATTGACACAGTCTAAGTCACACTATAGTAATTTCCATTTGAACAATATTACTTGTAGTTAGTTTTTAAGTTGAGATTTGAAAAGAAAGTTATATTATTTGGACTATGAAGTGAAATTTTTCATACTGAGTTTTGTGATAGTAAAGTGCTTATGGAATTAATTTTTATTTGGTCTTTTATTCAAACTGAACTTTATAATAAAATTTCCTGAGTTCACTGGAATGTTCCATTCTTAGAAACATTTAAGTTGACTTGTAATAACTTGAAAATTTAAAGAAAGAAAAAGTGAAGATTTTTTGAGTGAGTATGTTTCCAAAAAGTGTGCTTTAGTAACTATGCCAGATCCTGCTATGGGAAGACAAACCAGTGTCGTTAGGAGATGGTGCTAGTGCATTCAGTTTGTTTACTTTGGTTTCTGTGTCTGCCTGCCTTCTCAAAACTTGCTTGGAGCCAGACTGTAGCAGCCCTCCTCTCTGTCTTTTCATAATTGATCAGGGGATGACTGCCTTCCCTGAGGGTTAAGACATGGCAACTTTTTCTGTTTGCTCAGCGTCTCAATGCAGTAGTTCAAACATTGTTCACACCAGCTGGCAGTGTAATGCCATATGCACATCTTGTCAAAGCAACTGTTGTCATGGATACTAGGAACTCTCTTGAAAACCAGATCATTGATTCCAATAGAAATTGTACTTTTTTCATCTTAGAATCTTAATTATTATAGAAGAAAATTGTTATAAAATATTTTCCCTATCGGGAAAACTTTATCATATATTTTAAAACAATGAATAACAAAGGAAGGTAGTGATTTATTTTAGTTTCATGAGTTGGAAAATTTCATTATTAGTGTTCATTGAACTCAGTTTTTGAGAGAAAAAATAAGTTTGTACAGTAGAGACTCTTAAAAAGTTTTTCTTTTTAAACTTAGTTTATACCATTACCTTTAAAACATCTCAATATGTGGGTTTTTTGTTGTTGTTACGGCACTAAATTTATATAGTATAATTGCCAAACTGCCTCTCTTTCAGTAAATGAAATGCTTACATTAATTTCTTATGTTAAGTTTTACTTTTCTGAGTGGGAAAGGAACCATAAAAATAAATGAAAATGTCTATTTTGATTGGTATTTTGTCACACATAGAAACAAACCTGATTGGTTGAGTGGTAATTTCTTTGTTTTCTGATTTTGGTAAGAATGCAAATGAAAACCACTCAATTTTATCTGGCATTAAAATTGCACTTTATTTTGTCAAATGAGATGTTTCTCCTCAAATTGTAATTACAAAAATAAGTGTTTTAAATCTTTAGCGAAAATCCTTATTAATTCACTTTCAAGATAATCTGATGTTGATTTGTCAAATTTAATTACAGCTTCCGGTAACACTTGAAGTCTACTGCTTTTGCTTCAAAATTGTAATATGAAAATGCAAATTGAATGATAATTTAAAAGGGAGTGGGCATTTTAGTTGAACACTCAAAGACAATTTCCTTGTGGAAATGAGGTTATTGATGCAGTTTGTGATTCTTTCCTTTTCAAGTACTTTAAACAAATTAAGTTTATTTCCTGCAGGATAAAATCCATCTCTGTGATTTTAAGTAAATTTGTATGTGTGTGTTATGTAAATTTTGTTCACATTAGAAAAAACAGAATATTTAATGATTTTCTCTAGAAAGGAGGGTTAGGTGGGGTTTTTATACATTAAAGCTTATTACTATTAACCAAGGGATAACTGATCATCAATTTACCTTTAACAAAATATTTAGATGTTTCTCTCTTTTTATTTCTAGGCTCTCCAAGCAGCAAGACAACTTATCTTACAGCAGCAAACAAGTGGATTAAAATCTCCTAAGAGCAGTGATAAACAGAGACCACTGCAGGTAGGTAAAGTATTCTTGTCATTGGGGTCTTACTTTAAAACATATTTGTATATTTACATATATATATATATTTTTTCTCTTCACCTCTTCTTTTTTTAATCTTTATTGTTAAGAGTATTATAGATGTCCTCCCATTTTATCCCCAATTGCCTTCTTCCATCCAGTTCCTGCCCCGCCCCAGGCCTTCACAACCCTATTGTCTGTGTCCATGGGCAATGCGTATATTTATATAAGTCCTTAAAGCATGTTTATAATGAGAACAGAAATGCAGACTCAGTTGTATATATACAGAAAATTATTATATTTGCATATGTAGATACTTCAATTTAAAAAGAGAATTCACTTTATCTTTTTTAAAAAAATTTTCTTTATTGATTTTAGAGAGAGAGGAAGGGAGAGAGAGAGAGAGAGAGAAAAAAATTGATGAGAGAGAACATAGATTGGCCACGTCTTGCATGCCCTCACTGGGGATTTTGCCCACAACCTGGGCATATGCCCTGACTGGGAATCGAACCAGCAACCTCTTGGTGCATGGGTCAACGCTCAACCACTGAGCCATGTTGGCCGTGCTACTTTATCTTCTTGAAAGAGAAAAATAATTTTCTATTAGCATAGATTTCAAAAGTGTCTACAAGGTCACTTATTGAAAAAATTATGTAGGAATCACATTTGGTATACATAGGCATAAAAAGTTTTGTATAAAACTTCTGTTTGGGATTTTAATGGATTGTTATTCACAAACAGGTTAAAATGTGAAATTTCTTTTTTTTTTTTCTTTCTTTTTTTGTTAATCCTCATCTGAGGATATTTTTCCATTGATTTTTTTTTTAGATAGAATGGAAGGGAGGAAGGGAAAGAGAGAAACATTGATGTGAGAGAGACACATCGATTGTTTGCATCCCACACAACCCCAGCTGGGGCTGGGGATTGAACCTGCAACCGAGGTATGTGCCCTTGACCAGTAATCAAACCTGCAACCCTTCGGTGCAGGGACCAAGGCTCTAACAGTTGAGCCAAACTGCGCAGGGCGTGGAATTTCTTTCTTAAAAGCAAATCATAGTAAAATGGTATGGAATGAAACAAAGCAGGCTTAGACAGCCATTGCGCAGTTTAGCCAAGTGATAAATGCAGAAAACCTCCAAGGTTGTCAGAAAAACTGAATTTGCCAAGGAGTTATTGCTGTTGCTACAGTTATAAAAATACATTCTCCCGCCCTGGCCGGTTTGGCTCAGTGGTTAGAGCGTTGGCCTGCAGTCCAGAGACACCCTGGTTCAGTTTCCGCTAAGGGCACGTACCTCGGTTGCAGTTTGTCCCCAGCCCTGGTTGGGTCGTGTGGGAGGCAGCCACTTGATGTGTCCCTTTCATGTAGATGTTTCTCTCTCTCTCTCTCTCTCCCCCCCACTCTATCCGAACAGAAAATGGAAAAATGTCCTCGGGTGAGGATAAATAAATAAATAAAATACATTCTGGAATTTATCGTCCTTACTCAGTATGTTTGTCCTGTGAAGCTGATAATATGCATGTCTTTTAAAGTAACTTCTTGTTATAAAATATAACCATTTTTTTATATAGTCTTAACAGAAATATATATGACATTCTCTCCAAGAAAGAAACATTTTTAGGGTGTATTTTAAAATTTTTGAAAGGTATCTGGAGTCGCATAAAATATCTTTCAAAATATTTATCAGCTCTGTTGGAAGATAAGCAGTGGTTTTTTAAAAATCATGTTATATACATGTTTAATGAGGCAAGCTTAGTTTTTTTTTAAGTAAACATCTTTCTTGTTGCTTTAACAAAACTATCTTGAAAATTTGTATAGCCTAGCTGTCTGTTTTCATTTTTAGGTGTACTCGCAGATGTTAGTAACCAAGTCTTACATGATAGCCTTCTGAAGCTTAGTTTCTATGATAGGGAATTATAGGTTACTGATGTACACAATGCAAAACTACTTATTACCTAAAAACTAGATTAAATTTATGATCCCTAGAAAGATTTGAGATGAGAATATATTTTCTTGGGAACAAACCTGTTTTGGGGGAGTGAGTGGGAAGAAGGGAGAATTGGGAATCAGGCATGTGTTTTAACAAAGTACAGATGTCTGCCATGATTTCAAGTGAGTTATACTGAATCAGCTTGAGTTTAATATCCATCTTAATTTTTGTTTTAACTAATCAGTAATTCTGTAGTTAGACATTTTACTTACCATCATATACTTCCCCAACCTGCTATTACTTCCTTAAGTAATAGCAGTGATTTAAGTATTTCTATTAAGTTATCTGATTCCATAAAAGCCTTTCCATACATTTACATGACAGAGAAAATTTTACATAAAAGTCACAGAAGATAGCAAATGAAATGCTTTTCCTCACTATGGCTTCAAACTGGGAAGTTTGCTTTCTTGTTGGTATAGCAAAGGAGGTTTAGTAGCTGGCAGCATAAACCAAAGGTAGGAGAGAGTTCACTGTTTTTAATATCTGAAAGAGACTATATATTGTCCTAATTCTACTTTCTTATGTCTCTTAACAAATTAGACAATAGATGTACTTTGTTGTCCAAAGCTAAGTCCGGTAGAAGTTTCTTTATTGATGGTTACCAGGATATCTCTGGAAGGGAATGACTGGGCTTATGTTTTTCTTATTCTTTTTGTTATATTGGAAGGCAAAATTTAATACTTTGTTTAACCAAATATATATAATTTTCTACACAATAATATGGGAATAGTAGCAATGACTCTAAAGTGAGAAATTGTTGCTCATGTAACAACTGTATAAATAAAATAAGTCCTCAATTTTTTTATTTTTATTATAAAAGGGTGATTAAAAGTTTATAAATATCTTTTAACAATTTCAATTGCTAACCATTACTATAGTTTATTGTGTCACTTATATTTAGTGTTTTGTGATTCATATTAATATAAATATACCTCCATTGTATAGATATAAAACTCTTATTATTTTATAATTTTAATAGGATCTCATGCCAAAATGTCATAGAAATGAAAAGTTGGTTTTTAAGAATGAGAATTTAGAATAATGACTGAAGACTTATTTGTTCACCAAAATATATACTGCCACAGTTAATATAATGCGATTCTACATTTTTAGTAATTTGTAGTACTTGATAAGCTTAGCAACTGAAAACATGCTGGGATTGTATTAAAAATCTAATAAAAACCTAATAGCATTGTATACTGGCTTACACATGTTGTCAATAGGGGACTTTAAATAATACTTATTTTTGCATCTGCAAATACAATTTAATTTGAATTGCACTACAGTGGAACCTTGGTTGTCAAACTTAATACATTCCGGAAGGCTGTTGGAGAAGCAATTGTTCAAAAACTGGAATTATTTTTTCCCATTAGAAATAATGTAAATTGAATAATCCATTCCAGACCCCCAAATGATTCCCTGTTTTAACCTTTCTAAATTGCCTGTGATTGTTGTTTCATGAGCACTTTCATACCCTTAGCAACACCAGCACTCTTGCTGGTCTCTTTGTTTTAAAATTGTGCTAATCATCGATTTCACCATGCCAGACTCAGTAGTCAGATCAGACACCCTAAAACATCTATCATACTTTGCAATTATTTCTGTTTTAAACTCTGTTTTTCTCACAACCTTTCTTTTCACTTTGCTGCTATCACTAACCTTCTTAAGACCCATGGTGACTTACTGTATGTATTTAATAATAACAAGCAGCAACAAAAGCAAAAAAATGAAAAGATTTACAGCAAAATTTTCTGAAATGTTAACAAAGTGAAGTTTAGTGGTAAACTGACTCATACTCACGCATCCTCTCGTTTGTTCTCTGAAAGATACGTGACTGATCATACAGGTATCAGCATAAAAGGGTTGTTGGGTCAAGAACCAAAGTTTTTTTCAACAACTGAGACATTTTTCCATGAACAACTTGGTCGAGAACCAAATTATTGGAGATGGGGGACGTTGAGAACTGAGATTTGACTGTATTTGGCACTTACGTTAAAGAAAACAGTAAACTATTTTTGCTAAAAATTATAACTAATATGAAATTAACACTTTAAAACTTTTATGATTCTCTCACAATCTAGTTCTTTTTCTATTTAACTAAGAGTTTAACCAATCTTTCATAATAGAGCTGATGTAGATTATCTTTTAGATTTAAAAGAGATAAGTGAAAATGTTTCAAAATCTGCACTTGTAAGACAAGGTATTTGGTGTTGATAATAGATCATGTTGGTCAGAGGACCAAAAGAGATATGTATTTTTCCTTTTAATATATAGTTTTGATGGAGAACTATTTTATAAAATTTGAAAGAAAATACAGATTTTAGAAAAATGTTTTGATGGCTCAAGTCACAAGAACAATATTTGTTGTTATACTCAACTGAATTTCTTTTTTTAAAATATGCTTTTATTGATTTTTTTTTTATATATAGAGAGAGGGGAAATGAGAGAGAGATAGAAACATCGATGTGAGAGAGAAATATCAATCGAATGCCTCCTGCAAGCCCCCTACTGAGGATCAAACCTGAAACCTGGGCATGTGTCCTGACCAGGAATCAAACAGGGACCTGTTAGTCCATGGGAAGATCCTCAATCCACTGAGCCACACTGGCTGGGCCTGAATTTCTTTTAGATGTTGAAAAGTGGTGACCAGATTTGAAGTATGACATGTTATTTATTTATTTATTTATTTTATCCTCACCCGGACATTTTTTGCATTTATCTTCAGATAGAGCAGGAGGGAGAGAGGGAGGAAGAGAGAGAGAGAAACATCGATGTGAGAGAGACACATCAAGTGGTTGCCACCCACACTCGGGGACAAACTGCAACCAAGGTACGTGCCCTTAGCGGGAACCGAACCCTGGACTCTCTGGTCTGTGGGCCGACGCTCTAACCACTGAGCCAAACCAGCCAGGGCGAAGTATGACATGTTAGAGAGTCTATTTCTAGCATACTACTATTTATCTACTAGTACTTTTTCATATACATTTTTCATGTTTTTGTTCTACAGATGGCATAGATATTAGCGCAAGATGAAAAAAAAATCACATCTAACGAGCTTAAATACCAATTGTAGTAGTGATTTCACTTTCATGTACAAATAGCTGAATATATGTATTTGAAACATGTTTACATATTTAATCATTACATGAAACACCACTTAAATAGAGCTAATCAGGAAATATATTGATTAATGACATATTGATGATTAATATACAAAGATTATGAGCTTATATTGGAGTTTATGAGCAAATTGGAGCTTATATTAAACTAAGTATTACCAGATTTTTCTTTTTTACATTTATGCTATGTATCCCAGAAAAACAAACCCTAAAAATAACAGCTGAAGATGGTCTCTTATCTTAATTTGTTTTATTTATCTATATCTACTCCTGTTACTTCCTAGACTTGATATATCCATAGCAGTCCATAATAAGAAAAATTAGCCAAAGAGAATATGTAATGCTTTCAATTTCATGAAACTAATTTCCAGATTGAAAAGAGTAAATTCACACATACATGTGCACATACACACACATATTTGTATATGCACACGTGCATATTTCCATACTCTGTAATTTAAAATATTTTTTGTAAAATACATCATCCATTTTCTAGCCTATGACAGATCTACTTAATTTAGTTTAGGTATGAAATTGGTCGCATCATTGTTCTTGTTACATTTACAGCCATGAGACAGACTTGTGGTTCTTCAACAGCTGTGCAGAGCAGAGACATAAATTTAAGGTAAATGCCATTGCTTTGCTATCTGAGATGAATATTAGTATATAACATTGTAATCACTTCCTTTGTTATAGGTTAATATCTAATATAAGTTTCTCTTTTTAATAGGTAATTTAAATTAATTTTTAAAAATAATTATGTGGCCCAGCCGGTGTGGCTCAGTGGTTGAGCATTGACCAATGCACCAAGAGGTGGCCAGTTCGATTCCTGGTCAGGGCACATGCCCAAGTTGTGGGCCCGATCCCCAGTGGGAGGCATGTAGGAGGTGGCCAATCGATGTTCTCTCTCATCAATGTTTCTATCTATCTCTTCCTCTCCCTTCCTCTCTCTCTAAAAATCAATAAGGAAAAAAATTAAAATAATAATAATTAAAAAATAATAACAATTATGTGTTTAAAAATGGAATACTAAAAAGCAAAAGTGAATTAAATTTAGGTGTTCTAATATGACTGCCACAAACCAGTTATATAGGTTTGAAGAAGTCACTCACATCTTTAAAATATACACATTCGGCTAACTGATGAACACAATAGAATATTCTGTGGTTAAAAATGTACTTAATTTTTTTAATCCTCAGCAAAGGATATGTTTTTTATTGATTTTAGAGAGAGAGGAAAGGAGAAGGAGAAAGAGAGAGAGAAAGAAACATGGACATGAGAAACATTGATCGGTCGCCTCCTGCACCTGCCCTTGACCGAGGATCGAACCCACAACCTGGGTATGTGCCTTGACTGAAATTGAACCCACGACCCTTTGGTGCATGGGGATGATGCTGCAACCAACTGAGCCACACTGGCCAGAGTTTATTTCATTTTTTTAATTAAGTGATAGGTATCTTAATTTTTCAAGAATAACTGTACTTTGTTGGATTAATTTATGGGCTAAGGATTATATTTATTTATTTGTTTTTACTTACAAAGGACTTTAAAAACATACCATAGCCAAAAATAATGCTTTGGAACCAAAATATTAAATCTTAGGTGTATAGAAACCATTGTGCAAGTATCATGTTGCGTAACGTCTCAGAAAGCTTGGTTTTGTTTAGTGCCTTGAAAGAATTTTATAAATTGCTTTTAGGAAAAATCTAAGTTACACAAAGAATTATTTTACCCATGTATTTACTTCAGTAATCTACATTAAAATATGTTGTGATGTCATACAGTTAACAGATTTCTAACTTTCTCTAATTCTCAGTCCAAAATGTTAAAATCAGCATCAGCAGACAATCAAGACATTCTGTAGTAAACTAATTTGCATTTCTAAAAATCACATTACAGGGAAGAAATAAAGTGTAAAATGCATAAATAATGAAATTGAATGTATAAATAATAAAAATAAATATCTCTTTAGTATATAGAATTGGACATTGATAAATATGTTTTAGGAAATTATAAAAATTCATTTATAAAGTGGTGAGGAATGAATTTGAATATTTCCTTTTCAACATTAATTTCTTATTTCTAGTATAGAAAAATTAGAGAGAAGCAAATTTTGTTTCAAATACTGAAAGCAACATAATAAAGAAATTTGTGATATGGGTTTGAGTAGATGTAGAAAACTAAGGAAAAAAAAATTAAGTTGTTTTTGTTATCTATATTTAATCTATCAAAAATTAACAGTTACTCTTATACACTTTCAAAAGAGTTTAATTTAAAAACTATTAACAAGAACATGCCTTGTGTGGTCCTGATTTTCCCATTCCAGTAAAAAACATTTCTTTTTTTTCTCTTTTTGCTTTTAGGGAGAGAGAGGAGAGAGAGAGGTTGTTCCACTTATGTTATACTTTCATTAGTTGCTGAAGAACTTTTCTTAAAAAGCAGCATGAAATAGGCAATTTTATAATAATGTGATGGAATAAAATCTTAAAAATATTATAATGTTGCAACTTGTGGCTAGCTGCTCAAGGCTGACACCCTGTGGAGGAGGGTCTAGGTTATTCAGTCTGTCATTGCTAAATGTGTTTGTGTGGAAAACTTGGGTATGATCTACTCATGGCATGTAGGCAAAACAACATATGTTTTCGATCTGAATCCTACCTTTGCCCTTAATTAGTAGGGCTTTGGGTAGAGTAATTTGATCTCTTGGGGCCTGTTTTCCCATCTCCAAAATGGAAATAAGGATACCCACCTGGCAAGATTGTTGTGAAGACTAAAAAGAATACAATATAAAGTAACTAACATAAATCCTTGTGGTTGTGAATTAGTAATTTCCATTGTGATCATCTTCAGGAAATTTATATTTAATCCAAAGTTATGATAAATGTTCTGAAATATGGTTCCTTTTATTTGGCCATACTTTTTACTATTTGGCACTCACTGTAATATGAAGTGCCCCTAATTTATAAGAAAGCAATAGTGAGTGTTTTAGGTACTATTATAGTATCTTCCCCATATATAGACTCTCACAACATGTATACATCATACTAGTCTGTCATTAACTTATATTTTAATGTTTGTTTGTTTTTTCTACTAGACTGTGAACTCTATGACAGCAGGGATCATGAATGTCCTACATATTTTTAGTGCCTATCGCAATACCTGGTGAATAATAGAGCTCAGTAAATACTTGTTGAAATAATGAATGAGGAGGAGATTGTGCTGAGAGGAAAGTGGGAGGAGGTTTGGGGAAAAAATAACTCTTCATTTATCCACTGTAAACTGAGTATTTATCATGTGTAATAGCCTCAGGGACTTAGCATTTAGTTGAGGAGATAGTAAGTCTTGTACACAAATGTCAGGTTACAGTGGATATGGTATAGAAATGGGGAAGGCAGAAAGTGCTATACGCATTTTAAAAATTTATTCATTCAGGCCCAAGTGATCAGGGAAGGCTTGTGGAGAGGTAGCATCTCTGTTTGGCTTAAAGAAAGGGAATTTGGTACATAGAGAAAGCAAAGGACATTTTTTAAAGGAGAATCTTTCAAAAGATGTCATCAAAGATGAAGAGATAAGAAATTGTGAGGTCCAGTTAGGCAATAGTAATTAATTTGTTTTGACCATCATAGAGATGTCAAACTAGAGGAATAATGAGGGTTAAAGGGCTAGAAATACATATCAACAGCTGTACAGAGCCTGAAATGCCATGCTAATGTGTTTGTACTTTATGGTTTAGATAGCAGGAGTTATTAAAGTTTTTTGATAAGGGAGTGATATGATCAAGTCAGTGTTTTATAAAGATCTACTTAACAATGGTGCATTTGGGGGATGTTTTAGGGGAAGTGAGTTGTGAGGAATCTGGAATAAGGATAAGTTTTTCAAAAATTATTTAGTTAGGCATATGATGAATTCAGCTTTATACATGTTGAGTTTGAGGTGATGGCAATAAAAGTAAGTTGAAAGAGCAAACTTAGAAAATTAGAGCTTAACAGAGAGGTCAGGGCTAGAGACAAATATTTGTGAAATAATCTGTAAGTGACAGGTGAATACATGGGAATGGAGATTTCTGAAAAAGATAATTTGCAAAGAGGAGTTCAGTAACATCCACATTTTTTTAGAACAAGAAGAAAAAGAAGCAGAAGAAAGAAAAGAGGGGGAAAGAAGAATCAAATTAGCATTTACTCTATCAAGTAAGGTTAAGAAAAGGGAGAGTTTTTAAAAGTTGGAACTTGTAAACCATATCAAGAAATGTCCATGAGGATAAACACTTTCATGCATGCAATGTTGAATTTCAACATTTATGATTTTTAATCCCCCTTTTTCTTTATTATTCACCAATAACTCTTAGGATTCTGCAATACTAAAGTGATCAATAACAAGTGGCGGAAAAATCTTACTTTAACATCAATGTTAAATACAAAAAGGAAAATTAATAAATGTACTTTTCTTCTCAGATTGCGATGTCTCCAATTTTATAAGTAAATGTATATTGCATATATATGTATATACAGTTTCCATAAATTAAATCTGAAAAAAAATTGCTTTCTAGGAGGTCACTTTTCTTAGCTATCTAAGCACTTGCTTCTTTCAGTAATACATTAGGATTTTAAGTATATATTCCCTTAATTTCTCTACCTTAACTAAAGTGAGCAGAAGAAAGAAATAACATTAATATTGGTAAGGGAGCTCTCCATAGGATTTAAGACTTAGTCTGAATTTTATCTTAAGATGTTTGGAGGTGTACAAGCTAAATTGAATGACAAAGTGAAGAACAGTGTCAGTATCTGACTAAAGAAAAAAGTGAAATTACTTTGAAATTCACTTACATTTAAGATTCATTGTATCTCTGTGGATTCTATTCATATCTTTCTATCATCCTGCATTCTACATTTTTACTTGGTTTTCTTAAAATCTCTCTGCTAACTTCACCTTTTCTACTATATGTTGTTTCCTTTATCATTCAGTTTTTTTCTCTTATCATGTAATCTTATCTATTTTACCTAATCATTATCCCTTCATTCCTATATTGAGAAGAGAGTAACTTTAAATGCCTGTAATTATTTAATTCTATCTTGGACTTAAGAGATATTGTAGCATATTATTTTACTAACAAAATAGCAAAAACTGTGTTACTTCTTATAATACAGTATCCAATATTTAGTTTTTATCTTGTCCCAAGATTACTTCCCTTTATGCTATTTTAAGATGCAGTTTTAGTATGAAAGCAACACAAAGTATTGAATATCTCAATACTTAGAAGGACTTGAAGAATTTCACTTAGTACTAGAAATCTCTTGTTACTGATGACATTTATAGGTGGCTCTGTTAAAGTTACCATCAGAATGTATTCATCACTTCTTAAATCCTTGTGTCAGATTTCCTAGAACACTCATTTAAAAATGAATATTCAAACTAGGAGTGGGAGGAATGATTGTATTAAAATGCCAGTTTTCTTAAGCAGTCTTAGGTTGTGCTGATTATGATTATTTTAATAACACTGATTTTGGAAGCATGGCATTTGAAGTGATCAAACAAAAGTGTAATACATTGTTCTTTCAAAAATATTTCATTCATCCTACTTTAATATGAAAATCACATAAGCTTATTATATAACTCAAACATTATTTTAAGTTAAATCATAGTTAGACACTAAGTTATTTTCCCAAAGGCACTTAATAAATGTTAATAAATTGGTATAGTATAGTAGATTTTTTAAGAGGAAAAGTATGTTCTCTGATTAGATGAGGAAGAAACCACTCATGAAAATTAATTATAGTAGACTCTTGACATTCACAAGGTATGCATCCTGAGATTGTCATGAACCCTAAAATTCAGGAAGTGCCCCGTTCAAAATTATGGAGAGGTCTTTATTCTGAATCAAGCTACCATTGTAGCACAACTTAACAACTTTCTACTTTCAATAAAATTTACCACATGATCAATGTCACTTTTTAAAATGAAACAATTATTTTTAAATCACATCTTTCCTACATAGGTGAGAACAGGTAGAAAACAGAAAAGCTACATCCATGATAGAATAGTGCAGAGGAGTGAATGGGTTGGTTTATGTGTGTGAGAAGCCAGCAATCTAAAGATTAAATCAACCTCCCAGCATGGTTGATTCAGGTTCATGGCTTGCCAAATTACACAGGTGAAATATCTTGGAACTTTGGGGTAATTCAAAAATAATCAGACCAGTCTTCTACATTTGTGAATTTTAAAGGTTTATTCTACTAGATCTTGCAATATAATATCTATGAGGGAAATTAAAAATGAACAAACAAGTTTCCCATACTTTTCTTGCTGATATTTTATATGAAAAATTGAGAGAGGCACTCAATATTATTAATAATATTTTTCTTCATTGCCAATGACATCAGTAGATTACCTGGAGTATTCCTTAAGAGTAAAAGTTGCCTGGCATGTTTTTAAGGGCATGTGGAAGGCAATGTATTAGGTATGAAGAGACCTCATAGAAGTTCAATATTGCATAGAAGCTTTATTTCAACAATCTGTGATTGTTGACTTGTTCCAGACATTCTAAGTTTGGTATTTTATCCCTCAAATCATAGAGCCATGGTTTAGATTCAGTTCACAATTGAAGTTCTTGAATCACATCCAGCTTGACTAAAAGTATTTGGTAGTTGTTGTTTTTTTTTAAGTTTCTGTTGTTTGATCATGCCAATATTTTTAGTTTTATCAGTATTGATATAGGACCTGTAGTACCTAGTAGTTAAGCATTTTGATAACACACAAAATAGAAAATTCCTTTGCATAGTATATAAATTCTTACACTTTTTTGCTGTTGTTGTTAATCCTCACCTGAGGATATTTTTCCATTAATTTTTAGATAGCGTGGAAGGGAGGGAGGGGGAGAGAGAAAGAGAAACATCCATGTGAGAGAGACACATTGACTGGCTGCCTCCAACACGACCCCAACAGGGGCTGGGGATTGAATCTGCAACCCAGGCACGTACCCTTGACCAGGAATCGAACCTGTGACCCTTTAGTCCACAGGCTGACACACTAACCAACGAGCAGCCAGGGCTAATTTCTTCTTTTTTTTTTATCCTCATCTGAGGACATTTTTTTTACATTTATCTTCAGATAGAGCAGGAGGGAGAAAGGGAAGAAGAGAGAGAGAGAGAAACATCGATGTGAGAGAGACACATCGACTGGTTGCCACCCACACAACCTCAACCGGGGCCGGGGACAAACTACAACTGAGTTACATGCCCCTTAAGCAGGAACCGAACCTGGGTCTCTCTGGTCCGTGGGCTGATGCTGCTCTAACCACTGAGCCAAACCTGCCAGGGCAGGGCTAATTTTTTTACACTTCTAAATGCTAACACTTGCATTGCTGTAAAAACTGTCATCTTAATATCTTCTACTCCTAGGGCTACTGAACTTTCTCAAGTGACAAACCAGGAATACATTGAACATTTTAATGTGCTGAGATGAGGAAAATCTGTTGTCTCACAGAAAAATTATAGTAAATTCTTCAATAGGATATTTTTGTGAAAACAGCAACAACAACAACAAAACCACAAAGAATAAAATCATTCTTTCTATATTCTACCTTATTTCCATAGAAAGAAGCATGTGATAGACATTTAAAACATGAATTACTGGTTAACTTATGAATACAGTTTTAGTTTCTCAAAAACTTGGGCAGCATTTAAAGTTTTCCCTTTATTCTGGGAAAATTTCTTTCCCTTAATAACCATCAGCATTTACCTACACACAGTCTTAGAGTTCATTTAGGCCAATAGTTTTCAAGTCTATGATATTACTTGAAAATCTTGGGTCTACCCCAGATCATTGAGTTAAAATTACTGGGATGGGATCTTGAAAAATCAAAATATATTAAATTCTCCAGGAGATTCTAATGTAGCTGGTCTACAAAGTATTATGTAGGAACTCTGAACTACTCTTATACAACAGGAAAGTAATAAAAAAAAGTACTGAATGTAAATTCTCTTATTAATAGACTGTGTAATTTTCTCTCTCTGAGATTCAGTTTTCCAACCAACGCAATGAAAAAAAACTCCACTAGTGATACCTCAGGTTCCTCCCAGATTCAATAGTCTTTGACTCTCACTCCTGCATTTTTTTGTTTGTTTTTATATATGTCTTTAAATCTGAGCTAGTTAAAAAAGACCCTGAGCAGGTTTCTTGAGATGTCTCTCTCTGTTCATTCTTTCCAGGATCATTTGCAACAATATTGTCAGTGTTTTATTTTTGCTGTCATTAGTTCTTATATAAAATTATCACTAATGAACTCATTCCCTTTTCATCTTTGACTTTTAAAAATAATATCTGCTTTCTAAAGACCTCAGTATATGTCCAGTATGCCCAGTTGGCCTCTCTTTAGATATTAGAAATCTTTAAAAAAAAAACTCACTGTCTTCAAAGATAGCTGTCTGCTGTGATGACCCTGGCATGCTCATCTCATTGTCCATTACCCACCTTTTACATTTTATATGAGCAACAATGTCACACTACTTATAGTTCCTCGAACATTGCTTCATGTTTATGCAGCTGACCTTGTCCTTCCCTTTTCTCAATATTCCCTCCTCCACCTTCCCATCTAGAAAACTTCTGTGCAGCTTTTAAATTTTCATTGTCAACTTTCTGTGAAGTCTGCTCTGATAACCTCCCCTGCTACACATTCACAATGTGGAATAAATGATTCCTTTCTATATATTATTTCTGTGTCTTATACATATTTCTATTCTTGTATATGTCACTGTTAATCATAATTACTACAATCTTGAAGGCTAGGGCTGTGTATTATTCACCTTCATGTTTCAGTGTCTAGCACATAGCAGATTTTGCATAAATGTGTAGAGTCCATAGACCATTGCTACTCTACAATCCTACCAAGTTCCTCCTTTCCCTTAGGCTCCAGATGTGTTTTCTCAGTCACCTCCTGTTGCATCTCAATCCAGATCAACTTCTTTCTAACTAAAATTATGTATCTGTTGCCACCCTTAATCAATGTTTTCATCAATTTTTCGTAAGCCTATTCTATAGCCTTCAGCTGTTACCTTTCTGATCTGATTGAGTCACATTTCTCTGCCCTAATGTGAAAATTGCCCTGTTCTTTAATCTGTCAGCACAGCCATCATACACCTGATACATCATAACCATGATTTAATCTTAACTGCTTTCTAAGTATGCTGTTTATTCATTCATTCATATACATTTATAGGCGGTTTCGTTTATGCCAGGAACTTTGTAGGGCACCATAAACTATAAGAACTTTGACACCTATTTGTCTTGTTACTATTTCTCCATTAATTTAGAAAGTCATTCCACCCTTACCCCTTATCTAGTTGCCAAACTCCTTTGTATACTTCAAGGCCCTACTTCCTAGAGTCTTTTCTAACCTTTCAAAGAGAAATAATCCCTCACCTATGTATAGTTCCAGAGTTTGTATCATACTTTTATTTTATTTGCCTACACGTATTAGTTATAAAGATAGATTATACCATATTTCATTATAATTATTTGACTACTTCTCTAGCTCAGTCTCAGACTATAAACTTTTGTAGGTCAGAAATTATGTTTTATTCCTAACACAATGCTTCACTTAGCACATATTAGATGCTAAATAAATTTTTGCAAAATTGAATTGAATTATGCAAACCAAATTTCTCTTTTGTCAGAATAAGGCCAGGGTATTACTTCTCTTGAACCTGATAAAACAAGTATGAAGTTATGGTATTTACCAGTTTTCTGTTTTTTATATAAAAAAGAACTTAAAAGTAGCCATTAATATCATTAGAAGACATGATTTAAGTTGCATTATCCATTCCCCTTCACATTACTAATATATCTTGTCTTTGCTAGTTAGGCAGTCTGTTTATGAATACTACTTAAATTGATTCCTTTTCCTGGGTTAAAAACATGGAATATGCTTATTTAACAACATCAATTAATTTTTTCATCTTTTATCTTTACCTAAATATTATCTTCTGTATTCTGTCTTCTAGTTTATTAATTTTATATACAAATAAATATTTTGTTTACAATAAGCTCTTTACCCTATTTAGTCTGCTACTTTTAAACAAAATATACTGCTTTGTTATTCTGTACTAGTCATGCTTCTAACCCCACTAAATATCAATTATACCTTTACTAGGGAGCTGGAAGTAAGAACTTTACTTAACAAAATGATATTGGAAATGTACAGGACTACAAATGAAATGTGAGGATTTCTGAAATATTATTAAGGAACTATACTTTCTACTTGATGTGTAATTTTTATCAGTTAATTATATATGTTACTTTATCCATGTGAGCTTTGGATATTTGCACTAAAATATTATCTAAATGTACTGTGGAGTTTATCAACTGCTCTACTTGGGAATTTAGATATATTTTTCTTGTGATAAACTGCATACACAGGAAGTCCAGATTTGGCTGGTATAGCAGCTCAAGGATGACATAAAAGAAAAACATTCCTTTTAGCCTTCTGCCCTGCCTCCGTATAACCTTTATCTTCATGTTCACAAGATGACTGCCACTTTTCCAGACATCATGTTCATGTTTCAGAAAGAAAGAAGGGGAAGGCAAAATATAAGTGCACATCAGCTGAATTGGTCCCCACTCCTTCTGCCTTTAATAACAATCTTACCTCACACAGTGGCTTCTGTTTTCGTCTCATTGGCCTGAACAGTATCATGAACACTCACTGCTTTAACTGAGTCTTTGAAGCTGTTTAATCAGGTACTTATTACTGAACAAAGTTTGGGTCTTTTTGGTAGAAAAGGAAGAATGGATTTTGGGATAGGCAACTAACAGTGTCTTCCACTGACAGTTTACCAGGGCTATTACTGACGCATGGAGCCTAACAGATAGTGAAATGAGATTTTATGACTTTAGACACTTTATTGACAAGATTTTCTTTATTATTTTTCTTTTAGGGAAATTTAGAAATACACAAACCTATGTATTAAAGTGACTAAATGTCAGTGGGTTTGGGGGCTTTGTTCTAAGTTTTGATATTTTTAATTATAACTAAAATGTTATTAAAAACTTCACATGTAATTCAGTATGAGATAAAGCACAATACAAAGTAAACTATGCAGAGGTGATTCTTACTCTGCGAGAAGTCACTGCTGAAACTTGGCAGCACTTGAAGCACCCTGCTGGAACACGGGGAAGTTTAAATAAGGAAGCATATGCATATTTTTCAAATAGAGAAGTAAGTGTTGTTTGAAGGATGGTGAAAAAAATAGTCATAGAAGACAAATTTCAAACAAGTTAAATTCAGAAAAAAATATTTATTTGGCTATTACAGATATTGAAGCGTGAAAAGAAGTGTAAGGATGACAAGTAATATAACTGAGATGATTAAAGGGGAAATGGGAGAGCCTATCACAAAGTGATTTACCCAGATTGAAAAAGAGGAAGGAGAAAAAATGTATTTTAATAATTTTCTCACATTAAAAAAATCATCATGCCATGGGTAGCAGGCATTTATATTTATGAATTACTGAGACTAAAGCAAGAGTAACACATTATCTGTTTTCATAAGAAAAACCAGGGTACTTATAAGCTTAAACTTCGTGTTAGTGAAGGTTTTTAAGAGTTAACATATTTTATTAGAAACAGTTATAACTATTGTTCTATTTTTATTTCACAGGTAGCCTTATTTTGAGTGATTATTAAAGCAATGTGTCCTTGTAAAATAATTTAGGCAATATTGAAAAGCATGAACAATTAAAATGCACCTAAATTTCAACCTCCTAGTAATCCTGTTAACACACACACGTATGTATTAACCTGCACTTATGTCTATTCGTGTGGCATCATCATGCCAGCCTAGAAATGAAAACAGTGTATGCAACTTACAGTCTTTGTTTCTCATTAAAGACCTTTGACTTTGTTAATGAGTTAGGTTTTTCCTTAACAGCAAAAACAAAAGAAATAAAATGAAAATTTGGAAATGTATAACTCATTTATTGAGGTTAAAATATTCTGATACTCAGAGAAAAAGTGAAATGTGTTTTTATAATATTATACAAAGTACATATTCATTACATACAAATATAGTTTTAATTTCATTATGTTCCACATGCCCCATGACATACATGCCATATTGTCAGTTTGGAGTACTTTTGTGTGTGCTCAGTTATATATGTAAGGTTTTCAATGAAGAAAAATAAAATAAGGAATATTTAGAAATATAATTATATAGAGGTCACAACTATGAAAATTACTTTTCTCACAATCACTAACACTTGACTTTATTGTCTATATTATATAGTAATAAAAATTATTTTTATATTCCTAGAGCAACCACTCTTGGTTCTTGGTAAGAATTTGCAATATATTTATCTAAATAGAAAATAGTTGTTGTTGTTTTTTTTTAGTCCATTTCAAAACAGTGTTATCTAGTACTTTTGAATCCATGAGTTGAAATATTTCAGGTACTCTAATATGAAAAAAACAACTTTAAAATATTTCGTTAGTAAAATGTTTGCTCCCATTCATTTATCATAATGGCTGTTATTCATGCAATGAACATCCATGAATTATGGGAAGGAATATTGATCTTAGGTCAGAATACCTGGGCCATAACACTGTTACAGGTTATGAGAACTTGGGCAAATCACCTAACTCTTCTTTCTCATATGTGGGGAGAGTTGCTAAATAATATACATGAAAATATATTAAAAATATAAATGGCAACATTTTTTGGTAGTTTTCTTCTATATAATGAAAACACATGAAAAAGAATTCTGAATAATATAGTGAACTAAGAATTCAGACATTTAATATTTACGTATTCAGAAATCAACAGCATATAAATAAGCAGATAGGTTTTGTTTCCTGCTCCACTTCATTACTGTGTATGCTCTCATTCATTTTTCGAGAAATAAACATCTTTAGAAAGCTCTAAATTCATTCCCCATTCATAATAGAAGATTAAAGCAAGACAGTTTTGTTGACACATTACAACAGTATTTTATATTCTACCAGTTAGAATCTAGCGGAATGATTTAAATACATGAAGTAGAAGAATATGCAACAATAACAAACTGAGTTCCTTTCTAATAGCACTGAATATGTGTTTGAATAGACATAAACACAAGCTGGATCCTTTAAAAGATGAAAATAAATTTCTGCTTGTTAAATTCAAATATAGGTTTGTTAAAATATACACAGAACCCAGTTTAGAAAAGATTTTCCAAAGGTGCCACAGTTATCATATGATGCAAACGCATGGCAGATGATATGCAGATTTTGG
This sequence comes from Tadarida brasiliensis, assembly GCA_030848825.1. Taxonomy (NCBI): domain Eukaryota; kingdom Metazoa; phylum Chordata; class Mammalia; order Chiroptera; family Molossidae; genus Tadarida; species Tadarida brasiliensis. The sequence goes on along the minus strand of CM061267.1, from coordinate 36,003,769 downwards.
TTGACTCTTCATTAATATGATTACTATTGAGTCTCTGATTATTTTTCTTTTTGACATTTTTTAGCTATATCTTTTCTTAATGTTTTTCTGTGTAAATAAAATACATTATTTAAAAAATAATTTCAGAAATAAAAATCAGTAAAACCATATGTCAATAATAGAGGAGGCCAAAATGATAAGGGATAGCATTGTTTGGTATTATGCTTATTCCTCTAATTAATATTAGTCAAATAAATATTATGAAATCTATAAAACTTTACCAATTTTTAAAGTCAGGAAACATTTAAAAAATAAAATAGTTTCAAGAAAATAAGATGTGTGTATTACTGTTTGGAACATACACATACCCATTGAGATTAGTGTGATGTGATTTGTCCCGCAGCTGCTTCAAATTAAGAACAGGTGTGGAAGACAGATTATGCAAATACTCATATTAATGTAATTGTCAAATTGGTGTGTTTACCATTGTGATTTTAAAGAGTAGACTGTACTCCTATTTTAAATGTAAATTGGCTTCATTCTTGAGAGCATCTATTGGAAATGAAATTTGGTCCTGGCTTAGAAATGAATAATTTCCAATAGACAGTCACATAATTTTAAAATTTTACATTTTTTGCCAGTAAACTCTTTTATATATAAAAAGTAGCAACTCTTTTATATATAAAAAGTAGTGATTCTATATTATTTTTAGTATTTTTATATATATTGTCATGGTGGTTTTGTGAAAGTTTGAGTTGATTCTGGCATGAGGCTACTATTTGTTTTATTGTGGTACATAGTGATTACTATGATAGCCTTTGATCTCCTTGCATCTTTTCTAATTCAGAGCTCAACTCATCTTTCCATATTTGTGGATCTAAATTCTCAAGAAATATATTCTTAGGAGAAATTACATTATATTTATTTTAATAACAGTTTACCTCATGAAATATAATTACTTTCAACTATATTTTAATATTTGAAATGTTTAAACACACATTTTGGTATTTTAAATCATGTTTTGTGGATATGAAGCAGACTTTGTACTACCAGTTTATTCATGCAGCTGTGTGAGGATTTTGTACTTACACAACGTCATGATACAGATACCCCTGCTCCCCAAAAAGCTTTATTTTAGTCCCTAGTTGGTCTCCTAGGCCCTTTAGTAATAAGTATTTACGAGTCATTATATGTAAATGGATGACTATGCCAATGAAAAGGAGGCTGAGGAGCCAACCAGAGAGGTAATAGAAGTCACATTTCTAATGTTTCCTTTCTACTTTAATACCTAGTTTTCTCCAACAAAAGAAAGATCCTAAAGTATTTATAATTTTTCATTTGACTAGTGTATTTTCAGTGGTTACTGTGTGTATCCTGTAATGTGTTTATTTATGCTTTCCGATTCCAGAAAATTACATTATCCAAGGTCTGGTTGCTAGCTGGTAATTTAAGCTGGGATATGAATTTAACTCAGTCTGATTCTAATTCTTGTGCTTTTGTTCTGCTGTTAATCACTGATAGCATACAGCCTCTAAATTGTTGTTCAGAATATCTCAAACTTTTCATTTTTAGAAAATAAGATCAAAATAAGGAGGATAACAAGGTATTCAGATATGAATACTACCTTTTCTTGAATGCCTTCATTGTATGGAATCCAGATCAATTTGTGGTTAAGATAGAGCAGTGTTTCTCAAGGGAAGGAATGGGGGGATTCATGGGATCTCTCCTATAAAGGAAGTCTCTTATCACCACTATCATTAGAAGATTCTACTGGAGTGAATCTGACTCCCTTTATTCCTTTCTATCCAATACCTCATCATCCCATCTGTTGGGAAGCACTTGTGAGAAGGCAATGGACTTAGTAATGAAGTTAGATATTTGTGTGGAATAATCTTTTGATATGAAAGAAAAAGTGAGTGGCATTACTGGACCTCTACTGGTAGTTCTCTTGGCATCATGGATATTTTCTTGTTGAACTGTAAGACATTTTTAGTTGGCAAGAGTGCTCTTTTTAAATAATTGATCTTCTTTCTTCAGGTTTGCTTTCTACCTCACTTTACAGTCAAGAGAGGGAAGAGATTGATAGAGAATAAATCATAATCAATGATGCCAACAAGATAAGCTTCTGCGTATGCAACTTACAGTCTCTATTTCTCATTAAAAAGTATATTATTTATTGTTATTGGCAAGAAAAGGAGCTGTCACTGAGACCAACAGCAGATAAAAAGTAGCTGATCCGCCCAGCCGGTGTGGCTCACCCATGAACAAGAAGTAGCTGGTTCGATTCCCGGTCAGGGCACATGCCCAGATTGTGGGCCCAGTCCCCAGCTGGGGGCGTGCACAAGGCAGCCAGTTGATGTATCTCTCTATACCTCTCCCTTCCTCTCTTTCTAAGATCAATAAGGAAAAAAAAAAAGTAGCTGATTCAAGAGCAGCAGCTGCTTCCCCTGCAGGGACCAGATGCCACATGTTCAAGTCCCCTCATAAATTCCTAGGTGTGATCATGAACTGAATTTCTCCCCTCTAAGAAGTAATGCATACAGTAAAAGAGATGGTGGTGCTTTCTGAATTTGGACACATGAAGGTATGATAGTGTTTTGTTTTAATACATAATAATAGGTATATTAGTTTATCTTCATGCTTCATTTATTCAATTAACTCCTAATCCAAAAATAATTATCATGCAAAAGATCACAAAAGGTAATTAAAGGTCTTGACCAATCCATAAACTCCAAGGACATCTAGGGTTGGTGACTCTGTGAAGCTGACATACTCCATATAAGTAAAGCAATGAATGCTCCTTTTTTTTTTGGTCCTACCATTTACTGCTTTTGATATTGCTGATACAGTTGATGACAGATGCATTTCAGAAATACTAAAGTGATATTTCTACTAACAAAAAAAATTAATAACTTTATGGATACTTTTTATTTCTTTATGAAGAAAAGCCCTTAAACAAGTTGAAGGCCACATAGTACAATCCATTCTATTACTATATATTTTGTTCCATATATAAAAATATTAATCCAGTTTGTTTTGTAGTCGTTTTATTTTTTCAACTATTGAAATTAATACATAACATATTATTTTTATGTTAAGCAAGAAAGACTTTTGCCTTTAAAAATATTCATTTCTACTTTGATTCCTTGGGCTCGATCTAACCCTGTGTCTGTACTATTCTTGGACAGTGCATCAAGGTGAAAAATCTAAAGTTGATTCTGTGCTCACTGTCTTGATTTGAAACATTCAGAATATAGACTTACTCAGAGATTAGAAGCTGGTTTAATACATTGTGCCAGCCATCCTGAAAGCCATTTCAATAGACTGTACCCTGGCATTTGTTTTAGAAATAATTACATGCAAATGTAGTTTAACATCTGAACTATGTCTCTTAATCCTAACCAGGCATTTTCCATTAGCCGTAGTCCGAAAATCACATTAAGAAAAATATATCATCTGTGAAATTATATTCTGAATGCCCCAAATAGCAAAGAAAGGGGCAGTAGCCAGTTAAATCTAGTATGAAGCAATTCCTTTTTTTCCTAACCCCCCAAATTTTAAATGTCTATTTTATTTCTCTTAGTGCTGCATTATAAAATTGAACTGTTTTCCAAATTTTGGGTCTTTTATTTTCCAAATTTTTAATTTAGTTTACCACAAAACTTTCTTGAAGATAAAAATATACTGTTATGTCACATGAAATTATTTTCTTACTTTTTTCTTGATAATACAAAATTTGTTAATTTATTTTTGTATCTTTATGCAATACAATTCAGATAAGTTAAATTTTTGTACATTGTATTCCTGTAAGCAGAATTTTCCAAATGGAGTTTTGATACTGAACTGAGTTTAAATATACTATAATTTATGGTATACTTGAGGAAATAAGAAAGAGTATTAAGGAATAAAACATATGCAAAGTCCTAGGAACGCAACTGATTGGTAGGTAGAGGAGGGTGAGTTTCTGGAAACAAAAAGTTATTTTTCGCCATCATAAAGATTTAAAAGAATATCTTGTGCCATTCTGCATTTGGCACAGTTATTTCTTCAGGATTATAGTAATATGACATTAAATACCTCAGAAATGCTTTTATGTATTTGACCATTTAATTCTCCAAGAGAAAAAGCAGGTGGTGTACACATGCAGTGATGACAAATTTGAAGGACATAAAGACCACTTTGTTTTTGTATGAGACTCTTGAAGATTTGGCTTCTGCTTCTCTCTCTGTGTCATCATCACTGCCACTATCTCTTCCCCAGAACTCTTTTCTCTGACCTTGCTGGACTGTCTGTGTTTCTGGGAATGCAACAGGGAGTGATGTATCTTCAAGTCTTCATTCCAGCTGTCCTTTGGTCTAGAATGCTCTCCAACTTTATCCCACCTCATACCCATTTGTACACTAATGGCCATTCATTATAACTTCATTTAAAATCATTTTCTTTCCTGTCTGCCACAAAATACCCCTCTTCTATATTCCCATAGCACCCTGTGCATACATCTGTCATAATGCTTATTATAATACTAGTAGTCTGTCTTCCAGTTTGTCTATAAAGTTTTTGGTTTAGGGACTCCTACTTTGTATCCCAATTCTTAACCTAGTAAGTAGAGTTCTATAGTACCCTACAAAAGTGAGAGGGACCCCCACCAACATTTGGTTCAGATATCAAAGCTGATGGCACTCCACATACCAAAAGAATTTGAGAGGAATTTTATTACTCACATGAGAGACTCCTAGGGAGAGCTGATTAGTCACAAGCAGGTCCAGGCTGGTTTGGGAAAGTAAAGCAAGTAGCACATTGGGTCTTGGTAGCTGTGGGTGTACTGGGGGGAAGAATCCCTTGAGCAGGTAGGTGGTTTAAATTTCCCTCCAGTGGCAAAGGAGTTGGTTCATGCACAAGCTTTCTGACCAAATGTGGGGTCACAGGAGAAAGGGAGGTTGAGGTTTAAAAATAAGTCAACAGTTAAAAATGGAGTCAGAGTCTATTGTAGGTGACATAAAATAGGTCTTCATTAAATCTTTGGTGAATAGAATAGAGAATGAAGTACAGAGTTAGTAATTAGCCTCCATATCATCACAGATATATTTTAGCATGGCATGTTTCTTAACTTACATTACCTCACTTAAACCTCCTCAAGGTAACAAGAGACATATACATTTTCTTTTGACTATAACGTAAAAAGAAGAGCAGGAAAATAAGGACTATTTTACTTATGTAAGCATAAGGTATTTCTGCCTAGCCCCAATATATCCAGGGGGAACAAATCCTATACATAGAATCTGTCCACTTTGATCTATTAAATAATTATACTTAAAATTTTGTCTTTCACTCTTCACTTGTTCATGAGAATTCCAGCTCCTTATTTATTTTTTAGGAGAGCTTAAACAATTCTCATGAACAAAGCAAACAAGCATGCAATATGTAAGCAAAAATACAATAATCTACCAGTGCTGTGCAGGAGTATCTCATGCCAGAAGTGTCTTTTGATTGTTCCCTTCATTCCCTCACAAAACATAATAACCACACCACTTGTAAGGAGCCCTATGGGCATCTTTTGTTTTTTAGTGACTTTAGGTGCAAGAAGGATACTGAATTAACATCCCTGGAGATTTAAGTTGCCTACCTAGTCAGTGAGCAGGGGTAGATTTTATACTTCTCGTAGACAGCAGCCAGGTCATCTGCCCAGAAAGCTGGGCTCTGTGGGTGAAAGGTGTCCATATCTTTTCTATTCTTGGATCCTCTGTTGAGATTTGTAACAAGGAAGCCAATTAGTGCCAGTTATGATGATAGCTTTCTGAAGTGAACAAGAAGAGGAATAACTAAAAACAAGGCAAAAAATCTGACTTCAATACTGTTAAGCTGTAATCTTTGTTAATTCTTTGGTACTTTTAAACCATGAAATGGAGACTGAATCTTATTTTAGCAATGTCAGTTAATTTAATTGGTTAATATTAAGTACTTTAAAATCTCAAATTCTCCAAGTATCTGTGGTATGTGGATTGACATAATGGCTACTACTAAGCTTTCTTTGTTAATGTTTACCTAATCTTTCTTTAAATTTAGAATCTGTTGAACAAGAAAAAATGAAGGAGTATATAAACTTAAATTATGGTAAAAATAAAGATGCTAATGTCCATTAACAATCAATACATTAATAAACTGTGCCTGTATTGATATTTTTATGTTTTATTTAGCCATTTTTACATATTAAATTGTGCTTGTAAAATGTAAAGTCTGATCACACAACATTTTGATCACACAACAGTCTGATCTCCCTGACATTTTAGGGAGAGGAAATGATGTATTTATAAGACTTAAATTTCAACAGCAATTCATTTTTACTTCACTCAACTTTGCCAATAGTAAAATGTGAGGCCAAGTTCATGGTTTTTCAACCTTGTCTTTGGTCTATTCTCTAAAAGTGGGTTATAACCAAAGTTTTGCTCTAAAATGTATTTTAAAAGCTATAAAAGTTTAATTCTAATTTTGGCAGTGTGACCATGGATTGAAATATTTTACAATAGTCTTGTTTGTTTATATGTTTGGTTTCAAGATATAGAAATAGACATAATACATAAGAAAAAAAAGTGGAATGCATTCAAAGAACATAGATTTGTTCACAGAGTACAAAGAAAAGCTCAACAACATTCTGGTCTCAGAAAGGACAAGAGGCAGAGCAGGATCTAATAGACAGGCTTCTTTGGTCTCAATATTGGGTTGGATAAATTTCTATTTATTTTACAGACATCACATATCTCAAGAATGAGTTCCTGGGAGAAGGAATCTAATTGGCCTACTTGTATCATTCACCCACTCTTGACGCAGTCCCACTAATTTGCATATGAAGATTGTAGCTAAGGTGTAGAATGGGGGTGGTCCTCCAAGGGAAACACTGGTGCTTTTAGAAGAATAGATGCTGGGTAGACAAAAATAACAAATTTCCTCTATTTGAGAAACACAGACCAGAGATAAGTATAGGAAAATAGCACCAACTAACATATTTGCACATGAAGATTCACTAATTTATAGAATTATACTTTATGCAATACATATATGCTTTTAAAGGTTAAAAAATAAAATTTTATTTTAAATAAATTTATTTTCCTTTTAAATACAAACTTAACCACATTTTTAAAGTAAATAATTCTTCTATTAAGGAAATAATAATCCTTAATTTAATTCTATTAATTTTAGATTTTCATGTTGAATCATATCAATTTGGCACAGGTTTACCAAGGAAAAGAAATTTTATACTATTTTAAAACTTTTATACTAATCCATGAAGAAAACAAGCATAACATTATAAATATTTATTAATCAATACCTTCAATAATATTCTCCATGGCCTTGGGCCAATTGTTTAAAATCATTTTGAATTGATGGACCTAAGGAATCCCTCTAGCCATAAGCACAATTCTCTCTTGTTATCTCCACGCACACTACCACCACCTCCACTCACCTCCACTTCGTCCTGACCAAGCTATACCCCATAGTTAATAATGACATTAGAGACATACCATTTTGCATCATCCTCTCACCCTGCTATAGCACTTGTTCATCCATTCTCCAAACTATATGTCTAAAGCAAGCTACTCAGTATTTCTCTTTTAAAAATCACTGTATCGGGCAATATTGTTTCCTACTTCAGCTTAGCCTTCATCACTGTTTAGCAATTGTTTCACTGGTCTTTAATACCTCACTCTCTGTCTTCCCCTTAAAGCTCCTACATAACTTTTCAGAGAGAAAATTTAAAGGCTACCAGGCAAGAACTCTCTGCCTCTCTCATCACTGCTTCTAAAACAAACTTAAACTGGTACCTCTAATTATGTTCTTTTGTATCACACTAGGATCTCTCCAAAGCCAGTTTATCTTCTTATACATGATACCTGCCCCTGCCCCCCTTTTCTACGACCCTCTCTTGTCAGCTGGACATTTGCTTTCCTGTACCATCACTCTCCCATTTTTCTGTATATTCTCATATTTATAGACAAAAATACCAACAAATCAAAATCTTATATAAACTTTGTTTTATGTCTGGTAATCTTCCTAACCCTCCTTTTTCCTTCATCATTAAACTTTTGGAAGAATTGTTTACACTTTAACTTTCATTCCTTCTTCTACATAGGATAATTCTGTTTCTGTCCCTACTACTCTTCTGAAATTATTCTACTGAAATCACTGAAAACCTCAGAGTTGTATTCAAGTCTCATAATACTGGACCCTGTCAAAATATTTCAGACTGTTGACACCACTTCTTTGACCATACCTCTTCTCTGTCTTTTGATGGCTTTCTCATCTCTGTCCATAACTTCTTCGTTTAACTATTGTATTAGTGGTGCTAAATTATGGCTGCATTCTATCATTACCTGGGGTGCTTTTTTTTTTTTTAAATTGCTGAGCTCTACCCTAGCCTAATTAAATCAGAAGCTCAGGGAGGTGGAGTTCAGCATCAATATTTATTTGAAGCTCCCAGGGGAGGCTAACATATGACATATTATGTTGAGAACCCATTCCTTCATTTTTTGGTTAATTTTCACCTGAAGATACTTTTTCCATTGATTTTTTTTTATTTTATATTTTTATTTATTTATTTTTTTATTATTATTAACTTATTTTTGTTACAGATGTTTCTCCTTTTTTCCCCATTGACACCCTCCTCCCCATCCCCCCACCCTGTCCCCAACCCTGTTGTCCATGTCCATCAGCTATGCATACATGCACAAAAGTTCTGTGGTTTATCTCCTCCCTCCCCCCCACCCCCTCCTCTGAGGGGTGTCAGTCTATACCCTGCTTCCACATCTCTGGTCTACCCTGTTCCTCAGACTGTTATGTTCATTATATTCCACAAATAAGTGAGATAATGTGATATTTGTCTTTCCCTGCTTGGCTTGTTTCGCTTAGGATAATACTCTCAAGGTCCCTCCATGTCATCTCAAAGGATAAGAGATCTTTCTTTCTTACAGCTGCATAGTACTCCATTGTGCATATGTACCACAGCTTTTTTATCCGTTCATCCACTGATGGACACTTGGGCTGTTTCCAGATCTTAGCTATTGTAAATAGTGCTGCTATGAACATGGGGGTACATGTATTCTTTCTGGTTGGTGTTTCAGGCTTCTTAGGGTATATTCCTAGAAGTGGGATCACTGGGTCAAATGGCAATTCAATTTTTAATTTTTTGAGGTAACACCATAGTGTTTTCCACAGTGGCTGCACCAGTCTGCATTCCCACCAGCAGTGTACTAGAGTCCCCTTTTCTCCACACCCTCGCCAACACTTGTTGTTTGTTGATATGTTGATGGCGGCCATTCTGACAGGTGTGAGGTGATACCTCATTGTTGTTTTAATTTGCATGTCTCTGATGATTAGTGTTGTTGAGCATTTCTTCATATGTCTCTTAGCCATTTGTATGTTATGTTTGGAGAGGTGTCTATTTAGTTCCTCTGCCCATTTTTTAATTGGGTTCTTTGTCTTCCTTTTGTTGAGTTGTATGAGCACTCTATATATTTTGGAGATTAACCCCTTATCTGATGTATCATTGGCAAATATGCTCTCCCATAGAGTGGGTTCCCTATCTGTTTTGATGGTTGTTTCTTTTGCTGTGCAGAAGCTTTTTAGTTTAATGTAGTCCCATGTGTTCATTTTCCCCTTCGTTTCTGTTGCCTTAGGTGATGTATCAGTGAAGATTCTGCTGCGTATGATGTCTGAAATTTTGTTGCCTATATTTTCTTCTAGGATTTTTATGGATTCACAAGTCACATTTAAGTATTTTATCCATTTTGAGTTTATTCTTGTGTATGGTGTAAGTTGATGGTCTAGTTTCATTTTTTTGCATGTAGCTGTCCAATTTTCCCAACACCATTTATTAAAGAGGCTGTCTTTACTCCATCGTATGCTCTTGCCGCCTTTGTCAAATATTAATTGAGCATAATGTCTTGGGTCAATTTCCGGATTGTCTGTTCTGTTCCACTGGACTATATGCCTGTTCTTATGCCAGTACCAGGCTGTTTTGATAACAGTAGCTTTGTAGTATAACCTGATAGCCAGTATTGTGATCCCACCTACTTTGTCCTTCTTTTTCAAGATTGCTTTGGCTATTCGGGGTCTTTTTTGGTTCCATATGAACTTTTGAAATATTTGTTCTAGTTCTGTGAAATATGTCACTGGTATTTTGATGGGGATTGCATTGAATCTATAGATTGCTTTGGGTAATATGGACATTTTAATGATGTTAATTCTTCCAATCCATGAACAAGGTATATGTTTCTACTTTTTTATATCTTCCTCTATTTCTTTTTTCAATGTCCTGTAGTTTTCTGCAAATAGGTCCTTTACTTCTTTGGTTAAGTTTATTCCTAGGTATCTTAATTTTTTTGCTGCGATGGTAAATGGAATTGTTTTTTTAATTTCTCTTTCTGTGAGTTCATCATTGGTGTATAAGAATGCCGTTGATTTCTTGACGTTAATTTTGTATCCTGCTATTTTGCCAAATTCATTTATTAAGTCTAGTAGATTTTTGATGGAGTCTTTAGGGTTTTCTATATATAATATCATGTTGTCTGCGAATAATGACAGTTTCACTTCCTCCTTTCCAATTTGGATCCCTTTTATTTTTTCTTCACGTCTGATTGCTGTGGCTAAGACTTCCAGTACTATGTTAAATAAGAGTGGCAAAAGTGGGCATCCCTGTCTTGTACCTGTTCTTAAGGAAAATGTTTTTAGTTTTTGCCCATTGAGTATGATGTTGGCTGTAGGGCTTTCATATATGGCCTTTATTATACCAAGATATGATCCCTCTATTCCCACATTGCTGAGCGTTTTTATCAGAAATGGGTGCTGGACTTTGTCGAATGCTTTTTCAGCGTCTATTGATATGATCATGTGGTTTTTATCTTTCATTTTGTTTATGTGGTGTATCACATTTATTGATTTGTGAATATTGAACCAGCCTTGCATCCCTGGGATGAATCCCACTTGGTCATGGTGAATAATTTTTTTGATGTATTGCTGGATCCGATTTGCTAGTATTTTGTTCAGGATTTTGGCATCTATGTTTATCAGGGACATTGGCCTGTAGTTTTCTTTCCTTGTAGTGTCTTTTTCTGGTTTTGGAATTAGAATTATGCTGGACTCATAAAACGAGTTTGGAAGTCTTCCTTCTTCTTGAATTTTTTGAAATAGTTTGAGGGGAATGTGTGTTAGTTCTTTGAATGTTCGGTAAAACTCCCCCATGAAGCCATCTGGGCCTGGGCTTTTGTTTGCTGGGAGAGTCTTGATTACATCTTCAATTTCCTTAGCTGTTATTGGTCTGTTCAAGTTTTCTATCTCTTCCCGGTCCAGTTTTGGGAGACTATGTGTTTCTAGAAATTTGTCCATTTCACTTAGACTGTCGAATTTGTTGCCATATAAATGTTCATAGTATTTGCTAACGATCTTTTGTATTTCTGTGGTGTCAGTTGTTACTTCTCCTCTTTCATTTCTGATTTTGTGTATTTGGGTTCTCTCTCTTTGTTTCTTGGTGAGTCTAGCTAAGGGTCCATCAATCTTGTTTATCTTTTCAAAAAACCAGCACTTTGTTTCATTGATCCTTTGAATTGTTTTTCTGGTCTCTATGTCATTTATTTCTGCTCTGATCTTTACTATTTCCTTCCTTCTACTTGCTCTGGGGTTTTCTTTTTGTTTGCTTTCTAGTTCTTTAAGTTGTGAGGTTAGATAGTCCATTAGAAATGTTTCTTGTTTCTTGAGGTAGGCCTGTAGTGCTATGAACTTCCCTCTCAGAACTGCTTTCGCTGCATCCCATAGATTTTGTGTTGTTATGTGTTTATTTTCATTGGTTTCCAGGAAGTTTATAATTTCTTCCTTGATCTCCTCGGTAACCCATTCATTGTTTAGTAACATGCTACTTAGCCTCCATGTGTTCATATGTCTTTGCATGTTCTTGTTGCAATTGATTTCTAGTTTCATGCCATTGTGATCTGAGAAGATGCTTGATATGATTTCAATCTTCTTGAACTTGTAGAGACTTAGTTTGTGGCCTAACATGTGGTCTACTTTGAGAATGTCCCATGTGCACTTGAGAAGAATGTAAATTCTGTAGTTTTGGGATGTAATTCTCTGTAAATATCTATTAAATCCATTTGGTCTAGTGCTTCGTTTAGAGTCTCTGTTTCCTTGTTAATTTTTTGTCTAGAGGATCTATCCAGTGATGTGAGCGGGGTGTTGAAGTCCCCTGCTATGATTGTATTGCTGTCAATTTCTCCTTTGAAGTCCTCCAGAAGATTTTTAATATATTTTGATCCTCCTATATTGGGTGCATATATGTTTACCAAGGTTATATCTTCCTGTTGGATAGATCCTTTCAATATTATGAAGTGACCTTCTTTGTCTCTAGTTATGGCTTTCATTTTGAAATCTATTTTATCCGATATGAGTATTGCTACCCCAGCTTTTTTTTCCTTTCCATTTGCTTGGAAGATTTTTTTCTATCCCTTCACTTTCAGCGTACGTGAGTCTTTTGTTGTGAGGTGAGTCTCTTGTAAACACCATATATATGGGTCATGCTTTCTTATCCAATCCGCTACTCTGTGTCTTTTTATCAGAGCATTCTGTCCATTTACATTTAAGGTGATTATTGATATGTACTTATTTATTGCCATTTTTGTTCAGTGTGGTTCTACTTTCCTTCCTATTTCTTCTACTAATTACAGCAGTCCTTTTAACATTTCTTGCAGTGCTGGTTTGGTGCTAATGTATCCCCTTAGCCTTTTTTGTCTGAGAAGCTCTTTATTTGACCTTCTATTTTGAATGACAGCCTTGCTGGGTAGAGTAGTCTTGGATTCAGATCCTTGTTTTTCATGACCTTGATTACTTCATGCCATTCCTTTCTAGCCTGTAGTGTTTCTGTGGAGAAGTCAGATGATAGCCTTATGGGAGTTCCTTTGTAGGTAACCTGTTGCTTATCTCTTGCTGCCTTTAGGATTCTCTGTCTTTAATTTTTGGCATTTTAATTACTATGTGTCTTGGTGTGGGCCTGTTTGGGTTCTTCTTACTTGGGACTCTCTGTGCTTCTTGAACTTGAACGCCTTCTTTCTTCACCAAATTAGGGAAGTTCTCTGTCAGTATTTCTTCAAATATATTCTCTAACCCTTGCTCATTTTCTTCTTCTTCAGGAACTCCAATGATGCAAATATTATTGCGTTTCCAGTTGTCCCACAGTTCTCTTAAACTGTCTTCCTGTTTTTTCATTGTATTTTCCTTTTGGTTTTCTGATTGGTTGATTTTTTCTACCCTGTCTTATAATTCACTGATCTGGTCCTCACCTTCCTCTGCTCTGCTGTTTAGTCCTTCCAATGTGTTCTTCATTTCTGCTATGTCATTCTTCATTTCTTCTTGCTGCTTCTTAATTTCCACTTGGTTGGTTTTCAGTATTTCTATGTCTTTGCTCATGGTGTTGATGTCTTTACTCAAGGTGTTGATGTCCTTACTCATGCTGTTGAGCTTCCTCAAGATCATGGCTCTGAATTCTAGCTCTGTTAACTTGCTTAACTCCATTTCATTTATCTCATCTTCAGTAGAGGTCTCTTGTTCTTTCATTTGGGCTCTGTTTCTTTGTTTCACCATTTTGGCTATCTCAGTGGTTTTTGGAGCCTGCCAAATTTTCCTGTGGATGTTGGTGTTCTGTTGTTTGTGGCTCCCTCTACTGGGTTTGGATGAGCAGGGGAGGACCCACGTTAAATACCACCATGTAGTCTTACTTTCCAGGGTATATTTGCAAGCCCAGCAAAGGTTAAGTTATCCTCTAGCTTTTTGCCTAGAGGCTATTAATTGTGGTTGCTTGAAGAGCCTTGTGTTTTCAGTTGAATGAAATCTTCCCTCAGGTGTTCAGCGTGAGAGGATTTCCAGAGGGTAGGGCTGATGCTAGTAGTTAATGAGCCTCAGTTTGCATTTCAATGGCCCACTAGGGTGTGGCTGGATCTCTGAGGGAGGGGCTGCCACCTCTCCCCAGAGCCCTGGGATGGAGTAAGATGGCTAGGCCACAGTCCTGCGTGGCCTCAACTCAGCAAAAGCTCTAAGGGCCCTCCAAATCCCGAGTGTCCCCACACAGTTCCAGTCCAGTCTGCCCTCCCTCTGCCAGAGCCCAAGGTGAGTGGCTGTGGCTGTTTTAGCGCTGTGTCCTGGCCCTCTGCGCTGTGGAGCCGCTTGGGCTGTAACCTCAAGAGCGGTGCGCTGCTGACGGCTAGAGCCGCTGCACTCCATGGGCTCCCACCCCCCTCTCGCGCCTCCACAATCCTACCAGGGTCGATTCAGTGTCCCTGGTTGTATGGTCCTCGCGAGCTGCTTTTCTGTTGCTTTTTCCCAACGATTTGTCTTTATTTTAGTTGTAATTCCAGTTTGGTCCTGGGAGATGGTCTGTGTAGCTTCCATTCACTCTGCCACCATTTTGGAATCCTCCATTGATTTTTAAAGAGAGTGGCAGGGAGGGATGGGAGGGAGAGAGAAAGAGAGACAGACACAGACAGACAGACGTCGATGTGAGAGAGACACATCAATTAATTGGCTTCCTCCCACCAATGCCCTGAGCAGGCTGGGGATCTAACCTGCAACCCAGGTATATGCTCTTGACTGGGAGTCAAACCCAAGACCCTTCTGTGTGTGGACTGACAATATTACCATTGAGGCAGACAGCCAGGGTGAGAACCACTCCTTTAAATCCCATGAGAGAACTTATCCACTCCTGTGGGGTTACTGCCACATAAGGTGGTGATCACAGGTCTGTAGATATCTTACCATCTCTACTGAAGTTAAGGTTTGTATAAGCAAAAATCTACTTGAAATATCTACCTGAATGTCCTGCAGTCTTCTTTTTTTTTTTTTAATGTTTTTATTAATTTATTTTTGTTACAGATGTTTCTCCTTTTTCCCCCATTGACATCCTTCTCCTGATCCCCCCACCCCGCCCCATCCCTGGCATTGTTGTCTATGTCCATTGGTTACACATACATGCATATAAGTTCTGTGGTTTATCTCTTCCTCCCCCCCACCTCCTCTTCTGAGGTTTGTCAGTCTGTACCCTACTTCTATGTCTCTGAGTCTATTTTGTTTATCAGTTTGTTTTGTTCATTATGTTCCACAAATTAGTGAGATCATGTGATATTTGTCTTTCTCAGATTAGCTTGTTTCACTTAGGATAATACTCTCCAGGTCCCTCCATGTCATCTCAAAGGATAAGAGATCTTTCTTTCTTACAGCTACATAGTATTCCATTGAGTATGTGTACCACAGCTTTTTTATCTAGTCACCTCTTATTTAGTATTTCCAAATGAAGCGAATTCTCTTCCATTCCTTAAACATTTTTTCTTGCATCCTCTTATCTTGCTAATGATATCACAATGTACATCAGTGTCCCTTGTCCTACACTGTCTCAGGAAGGTAGCCTCTCCTCAAGCTGAGTATCCTTTTCTCCTTCTCATTGCTATTTATTTGGCCTATGCTATAATGACTCTCTGATGAAACTTTGGGCAGTTTAGGCTGCCAGCCACCAGCTTTTCCCATTGCCAGACTTAACCCACACCCTCATGCTATTTTCTTGCTTTCTTAAACGTAAATCAACTACTCCTCTTAACCTTAGGACATAATAAAAATCCTCTTTGTCTGATGAGTAGATTTTTTCATAATCTAATCCTTTCCAGCTTTATTTCTCATCACTTCCCCCATCCATACCACACTCCTACCATTCCCAAAATATCACATTTCTTAAGGCAAAATCCTAAATTGTTTGTATTCTCCCTTACTTTTCTCCTGCTTCTCCCCCCCCCCCCCCGCCGCCAATAAATTCTACTCATTCTTTGGGAGCACACTAGAAAATATCTCCTTTCAGTATGATCAAACTACTTTTTACCTCTTCAATAATGTATTTCTCTCTAAAGTAAGGTCTCTTGGTCAAGGATCCATATAGAATTCAGGAGGTCTATTAATGTGAATGGAGGAAAAAATAGTCTCAATTTTACTTCTAATTAAGACTTCATATTTTTTTCTATTTTGAATATAAGTAACACATCACAATAGTATTAGCAGTATTTATGACATTGTCACCAATGAAAATATTTTGATATCACATTATAGTTGGTAAAACTATCTAGAAATGTTGTTAATGTTTATTACTACTTTAAAGTTATTATTTCACAAATGTGGCTCTTTAAATATTATTGAAATTTGGAATTAGAAAATTTGAAAGGAAAACTGATTTGCTTTCTAATTCCTTATATTTTATGCAATTAAATGTTTTCTGAGTAGGGTATTCTAGATTTTACCAGATTGCCAAAGGGTTTCAAGAAAAACAAAAATCTAGGAGCCCCTGCAAATGGCACTTATTTTGTTGCATCTTAGTTTACCAAGTATAACTGTCTTTGGAGCAAAGACAATTTTCATTCATTTTTATAACCAGATGGCTTATATATTTTATAGCATACAGTAGGCCCTGATAAGGTGTTGACTGAGTGAATAATAGAATAAAACAATGAAAAATCACCTGTCACACAAATATCCTGAATGCGGAAAACAACATTTCTCAAAGTGTGATAGCAATTACCAAGATGCTTGTTAAAATGCATATTCCTGGGTCCTATCCCAGATCTTTTAAATCAGAATCTGCAATTATAACAGCTTACTCAGAAATTCTTTTACATGCTAAAATCTGAGAACCTGTACAGTAGGCTATGTGATGCACAGCAGCTTTAAAAAATAATAAAAGCATAACCTTTCATAAATAATTTCAGCTCCCTAGGCTTCATTTCCCTTCTCTGAAAAGTCATTATTTAATGGCCGCATAATATTCTTCTCAATATCATATGGGGGTTTTGTAGTTTGTGTTGCAGAAGGAATTAAGGCAGGGCTAACTGCTTCTTCATAATGAAGAATGAAAAGTCCTCAGTCATGTGCTCATATTGATTTGGTTCTCTGGAGCACACAGTCCCTGCTTCTCATTGAATGACTCCAAAGAATATACCAACCACTGATCTTCAGAAATACTCAAAATGTTTCCCAGGAATCAGTTCTCTCTCTCTCTTTTTTTTTTTTTATCTCCTCTGTCAGAGCCAGGAAGCTTTTGATCTGTTTTTCAGAGATGGGCTGGGGAAGGATGAAGTAGTTTGAATTTGTGAAGCCAACACATATCATTCTGATACGTACCCTGACCACACTGTCCCTGGAACAATTTTCATCAGATGTGATGAATGGCCTCCAAACAGCCAAACAAACCTACAAAAGAAACAACTGGAGTGGCAAAAAGGTCAATCAGCCGTTTTATGTCATGTCAAGAGTTTCCATACTTTTTGATTAACTGAACACTTTTCAAATTATTACACCTTTAAAATGTAGGTCACTATTCCTTTTAGATATAATTTTACCCCAACTATTGTGACCCTAAAGTTTTAAACATGTTAAAGAAAAAATTGAACATACTTTCAGCCAACCTCAATAAACTATAATTTAAAACAATTTCATTTGTTAGGAAAGATCAATATATAATACTTACCTACTTTCTATGAAAAATACACCTTTATCATCTTTGAAAAAATTATATTCTTTCTTAGAAGCAGTTTTACCTGTTACTGAATGCAAACACACTCATATTAACTTTTTGCTTTGCTGCATCAGGTTTCTAAAGAGAAACAAATACTTTTTATTCATATGGAAGAGGTTTTGATTGATACCACAAAGTTTGATGACAGACGAAAGTTATTTAAATGCAAATAAAATGTCTTGAGAATTTTTGCATCCTTTACAGTGTGTAATATTGTTTTATACATTGTAGGACTTTAATATTTTTTAATTTTAAAAAATTCAATGTTGTTCTAGAGCGATAATGATAGCTAATAAACATTAAGTCCATAAGTAGTAAATATTAAGTATCAGGGTTGCAGCACTATTCTAAGAACTTTACATATCAATGTGTTTAATAACCATATGACAGTGTTACTTATTACACCCGTTCTAGAGAGAAAGAGGCCAAGAGAGGCTAAGTAACTTGCTCAAGATCACACTACTAGTAAGTGTTGAGTCAGGATCTGAACCCGGCAGACTGTCTCCAGAGCTAGCCTTCTTATTTCAACACTTAGTGACTTACTTTTTATTGTTTTAACAGAAAATTACAATGATTCATATTTAAAGAATAGATTCCTTCTGAAGTTAATGTTGAAAGCCCATTCCAATACATTGTCTTGGCCTTTTCACTGTTAAAAGGATCTTTGGTGCTTATTTGAAACAGATGTAAACACTTAAAATGTCCATTCGTATTGTGTTTCCCTGTGATTTTCTGGAATAGATCAGGTTGCCTCCAGGAGATAATTTCTAAATGACTGTTTTTATTTGTCTTCCTACTCCTTTACAGACCTGCAACTTCATGGATCTGTTAAGGCATGATTAGTTAGAGGTTTATTAACATCTCTTGCCAACACTGTCTCTTTCTGTCCTAGACAGCTCTAGGACAGCCAGGAGAAGAAGCTGGGTGGGTTTTCCAAAGCAGTTTCTTCAACCAAGCCTTTTGGCAAGACATGATGACTGGCTAATGGTAGTACAAAATTTATTCTCATATACTTTTAACTCTAGGAGTTAATTAGTTGGAAGTTAGGTAAAAGTCTTTACCTTTCAAATGATTTGCTTTCTAAGTTATTGCTCTTCAGTAAACTTAAGATTAAGTTGATTTTTTATTTTCACAAATTTTGCTTTTTAACTCTTTATGTTTATTGCTTGTTCAACTCTTTCTATTATTTAAACTATACATATTTTATGATTTTGCATGCAAAGTGACGGGAGCAGAAAAATATCACTGTGAGTTCTCAGTGTCAGGCAATCTCTATCTCTCTTGTCCCTAAAGATAGGTTAATGACAATATCATTTTAACATGCTTTATTTTTCTCTGTGGTAAAAGGAAAGATTGTCATTGTCAGACAATGAATGTTTTTAGTTAAATAAAGTTTCTGGCTAATAAAACTATGATGTCATAGATTTTACAGAATAAAAAATAAGGAAAATATACTTTGTACCAATCAAAACATAATATCTTTTTTTGATGGTTCAGAAGTTCTTTCAGAATCTTGCTTTATGTCAAAAGTTCAATTAAAATAATATGTGGAAAATGTTTGAGAAACAAAGAAGATATATTTGGATTATACTTAGATATACTGAAATAATGTTTCTGAGGATTTTGAACTAAGAATGGAGAAAATCATTGTCTCTCACAGTGAAGCTGCAGGCTACTTCCATCCCAAAGCTCTAACCTGTAGAAAAAATGTAGTGAAAATCTTCTTCTTATAATGAAATCTTTTTGATATTTTGGCACCTGTATCCCTTTACCGGTATCTACACCATTTTATTCCATTGCACCTTTTGTATATTTTTATCACTGTACTTATACACTGTCTGGAAATGTCCTGTTTGTGTATTCCTCAGATGCTGATATTTACTCCTCTGTGTCTTTCCTTCCCACCATGTGATTGGAATGACAAATATCCAGCACATTGACATGTTTTGTCTATTTTGGAGACACAAATTACAATATTTTATTTAATGGGGGTGCTCTTGAAAAAGTTTAAGGTAATATTGCTTATTTATGGAGTTTAATTTTCAGTATTGAATATAAATCATGTCATGGCACTTTGGAGTTCTTGTGATGTTCATTTATTTTGGGTTTTATGTACATAAGTGTCGATCTGAGGATTTTTTGTTGGTCTGGATCATACTGTGGTATATGAAATAGCATTTCTTTTTTTGAGGATGCCTATGACCTTGTTAAATAGCAGTCCAAAAATCATGTGGCTTGTTTGGATTTTAACCAAAGTTACAGCTGCCTAGCTGTAAAGCAGTCAGTTTCTCTTATTATGACTAGTTCTTCAACTTGTACTGTTTTAAAATTGCCTGCAATTAGCATATTTCAACCTTATTTTTAGGTTTAAATTGCAGTGTGAGAGTGTACTCTCCTCTTAGCTAATTAGCGCTATCAAGGAACAGTAGGTTACCTCATTAGTACCATGTGCATTTAATTAAAGAAGAGAAAATTGGAGTTAACCTCATAGTTAATATTTTCACAGAGTGCTACAATGCCAACACCTTCAATTGGAGTCACACCCCTGTGTATCTAATTATGCACTGGTGCCAAATAAGGTTAGCAAGGGTACTACAGGCTGTTGACAAAATAATTTAGATGAAGATGTGTTTGTTGGATTCTGATAGTAAAATATAACTTGAACAATTTTTCCCTAGTCCTCATCTGCCAGGATTGGGTGACATACTTCTTTATAGAAAACTGAAGGAAAGGAATATTTTGAAAGCCATTTTTTCCTGTTTAAATTAATGTTGCTCTTATCTTGAAGAAAATGGTATATAGTCATGTAAAGCATGTACAGTCTCTTTCTTAAACAAAGTCCCTGAACTTCAGAGATACATTTGAACAGAATTATTTGTAAGATGTAATATTTACATGCATCGAACCACTACAAATACTCCCTGATACCCCTATACATTCGTCTTTGCTTTTCTTCTTTTCTGATATACTTATAATTTCCATTGTGTATCTTATGAATAGAGATCATCTTTTCATATCATACATGATGTCTAAGGATGTGCTGTCACATGGTCTATTCAAAAGCAGTGTAAGCTTTTCCCCTTCAGAAAAAAAAAATATTTCAAATGTCTAATATTACTTAGGTAAAAAAAAAAAAAAAAAGACATTCTATGTCATTTATCAATAAATAATCACTTTTCTTTTACAGATAAAAATGCAAGCTATACATTTGAGTGTACAGAGTAGTTTTCAATACAGATGGCACAATTCAACAGGTTTTAACAGAGAATATGGAGTTTGGCTCCATACTCTGAAATATATATTTAATCGTATATTTATATATTTAAATAGTATTATAATAATGCACGGTCAAGGAAGTTTATTTAAATAGAGTCTTGTGATTATTCTCACTTTTTATGACAAGATAGAATTTATGCTCATTTGCATTGGTTATAATTGAATACAAATCAAGTTTGTTTGTTTTTTCAAAAAGAGATAAAGTTTTAAGGACAAACAACATCCCATGATCTAAAAATCATAGTGCCATTTAATTCTATAGGCATATTTATTAACATTGGCCATAATTTTACCTTAGAAATGGGAAGCTAAGTTCTTAAGTCAAGATCATAATAGATAATGAATTTTTTTGGTTAATAGTTAATTTATTCTGTTCAAATATTCAAATTCCCATCTGCCAAATCATTTCTATTTTTAAAATCTCTACTATTATTAACCATGAGACAAAAATACAATATCTTATTTATGTTGACCTACCAAGATAATAATCGAAAAAATATTTTTAAAGGATAATATACATTATTAGTATAAGCCTTAAGATTGAAAATAGGAAAAAGTCAACTTCTGATTCTCTTTATTTAAGATAGGAATTGTCTCCAGAAACAAAATTATGTGTCTGTGGCCACTGCTCTGGTGATGGGCATCCTGACAGCACATTTGCAGTAAATTATACTGGGCAATTAGAAATTCAGCTTCTAGCCCTGACTGGTTTGGCACAGCAGTTAGAGCATCAGCCCACAGATCAATGAGTTGCGGGTTCGATTCAGGTCAAGGCCATGTACCTTGGTTGCAGTTTGTCCCCAGCCCTGGTCCGGGTCATGCGAGAGGCAGCCAGTCGATGTGTCTCTTTCACATCAATGTTTCTCTCTCTCTCTCCTTCCTCCCATACTATCTGAAGATAAATGGAAAAATATCCTCAGGTGAGGATTAAAAAATAAATAAATAAAATAAAATTCAGCTTCTAAGCACAAGGCTACAGACCCAATATTACTAAGTAGATTATCTATAATTTTTTATTAGTCACTCCATTCCATTGATGCAGATAATCAAGAGATGCATAATGTTAAGATACAGAAGCAATTAGTTGCTTTTCTGTTACTTCTTGTCTTATCACTTCAAGTCACAATTTCTGTAACTTGAAGGCATTTAATTTTTTCTTAAATATATGAAGACATGTGGCTGTATTACCACTACATTTTTCTTGAACTTTTAGGAATAATTTGATGGGATAGCATTTATATGTAGAAAATAAATGGAGAATGTAGATACATATGATACATATTTTGGGAAAAAGTTGCTGTTCCATGTTTCAAATTACCATATAAATATGCCAAGGCCTTTTTTTTTTTTTAACATATTCTGTCACTAAAGTGTAAGTTTTCCCTTTAGACTAAAATAGTCAATGAAAATTGCTTTTAAAACTCAATTTCCATTTGAGACGACATGGAGGGACCTCGAGAGTATTATCCTAAGCGAAACAAGCCAAGCAGAGAAAGACAAATATCACATGATCTCACTTATTTTTGGAATATAATGAACATAACAGTCTGAGTAACAGGGTAGACCCAGAGATGTGGAAGTAGGGTATAAACTGACACCCCTCAGAAGAGGGGGTGGGGGGGAGGGAAGAGATAAACCACAGAACTTATGCATAAGTGATGGACATGGACAACAAAGCTGGGGACAGGGTGGGGGGATGGGGAGGAGGGTGTCAATGGGGAAAAAAGGAGAAACATCTGTAACAAAAATAAATTAATAAAAAAACAAAAACAAAAAAACCCAATTTCTATACCAGTTAGCCTTGTAAATGAATAGCAATGCCGAAATAGCCATTCAATAATTTTTAAATAGAGCAAATTCATGTTTTTATGTAGCATAGATACTATCTGTATTCTTAAGGAATCTATAAATATGTAAGTCATATGCATATTTTCATATTTAAAATGTTTGCTTGTTCCCTCAAGAATTGATGTACTTAATTAGATTCTTTGGACTAGAGTATTCTTAAATTGACCCACCTCAAATTTTATATATTTTTTACTACCCTATACATAATAATTTCTAATTTATAATTGATAGAACACAAAACAATTAAGACTATTTAAAACAAATAATCTATGTCTTTCTGAATGAAGAATGAAGAATTTCATACCTTAGTTTCAAAAGATTTTTCTCTGAATAAAAAAAATGGTGGATACACAGACCATCTCCTGGAACCAAACTGGAATAACAAGTAAAATAAAGACAAATCATCAGGAAAAAACAAATGAAAGGCATCAGTATTCTCAAATTTAGAACCCTTATAACCAGGGATGGAAAGAGGAAAACAAATTGAGCCTGGAGGTAACTGCGAAGGTGTGAGAGGGCAAGCTGGGAGCCCATGGACAGCGGCTGAGGGCTGTTTTAGCTGTGAGCAGTTCCCTCTGATAAATCAGGGATTAAAATTCCAAGCCAGCTCCACAGCACAGAGTGGCAGGACAGGGAAAGGCACCCACATAACACCTGGCTGAGATCACCAGAGCTGAGGCTATATAGCGTTCAACAAGGAGAGGCACAGGGAAAAAGGCAGTTTCCTGAAGGGCCAGAGCACTATATCAGTTAGAGCCACTCACCTTGGGCTCCTGAAGAGGGAGGGCAGAATGGACTGGAACTGTGTGAAGAGAGTCAGGGCTCCTGGCTCAGGAGTGAGCTGGAGGGTGAACACTGGGAGTTTTGTGCTGAATCACTCCATCACAGGACAGTAGCCATCTTACTCAAAGAGCCCTGGGGAGAAACAACTGCCCCTCCCTCAGGAATTAAACACCACCAGACCAGGCCAGAGAAATGCAAATTGAGGCTCTTTAACAGCTAGAGACTGCCAGTAAGCAGTTGCCCCATCTGCTGGAAATCCTCTTACCCTGTATACCTGAGGGATTTTTCACTCAGCTGAGGGCTACAACCTGAGGCTCATCAGGTTACTGAGACAAATAGCCTGCAGGCAAAAGCTAGAGGATAATTGAACCTTTGCTTGGCCTGCAAATCAACCCAGAGAAGTAAGACTGGACAGTGGTGTTTAATGTAGATCCTCCCACACTCATCCAAACCCAGTAGAGGGAGCCACAATCAGTGGAACACCAACACCCACAGGGAAAATTTGGCAAGCTCCAAAACCCACTAAGACAGCCAAAGTGGTGAAACAAAGAGACAAATCCCAAATGAAGAACAAGAGAATTCTACAGAAGAAGAAATAAATGGAATGCAGTTAAGCAAGATATCAGAGGCAGAGTTCAGAGTAATGATTATGAGGATGTGCAATAGCATGAGTAAAGATATAGAAACATTGAAAATCAACCACTCGGTAAAGAAAAACCACCAAACGGAAATGAATACAATAGCAGAAATAAAGAATACATTGGAAGGAAGAACCAGCAGAGTAGAGGAAGCCAAGGATCAGATCAGTGAATTAGAAGACAAGATAGGAAAAAATTACCCAATCAGAGAACCTAAAAGAAAAGACAATTAAAAAATAGGAAGACAGCTTAAGAGAACTGTGGGACAATATGAATCGTAACAACAGCCACATCATAAGAGTTTCAGAAGAAGAACAAAATCAGCAAAGGTTAGAGAATATATTTGAAGAAATAGTGACAGAAAACTTCCCTAACTTGGTGAAGGAAAAAGGCATACATGTTCTTGAAGCAACAAGAGCCCCAAGTAAGAAGAACCCAAAGAGGCCCACACCAAAACACATGATAATTAAAATGCCAAAAATTAAAGACAAAGAGAGAATGCTAAAGGCAGCAAGATATAAGCCACAGGTTACCTAAAAAGGAACACCCACAAGGCTATCAGCTGACTTCTCAACAGAACACTACAGGCCAAAAGGGAATGGCATGAAGTAATCAAGGTAATGAAAAACAGGTATCTGAATCCAAGACTACTCTATCCAGCAAGGCTATCATTCAAAATAGAAGATGGAATGAAGAGCTCTCCAGACAAAAAAAAGGCTAAGGTAATATGTTAGCACCAAACCAACACTGCAAGAAATGTTAAAAGGACTGCTGTAAGAAGCAGAAGAAATAGAAAGAAAAACAGAACCATAATGAACAAAAATGGCAATAAATAAGTACATATTAATAATAACCTTAAGTGTAAATGGATTAAATGCTCCAATCAAAAGACACAGAGTAACTGAATGGATAAGAAAGCATGACTCATGTATATTTTGTTTACAAGAGACTCAACTCACAACAGAAGACTCAGTTAGTTTGACAGTGAAGGGGTGGGAAAAAAATCTTCCAAGCAAACAGAAAGGAATACTATGCAGCTATAAGAAAGAAAGATCTCTTATCCTTTGAGACAACATGGAGGGACCTGGAGAGTATTATGTTAAGCGAAATAAACCAATCAGAGAAAGACAAATATCATATGATCTCATTTATTTGTGGAATATAATGAACAAAATAAGGTGGTGAACAAAATAGACTCAGAGACATAGAAGTAGGGTTCAGACTGACAAACTTCAGAGGAGGTGGGCAGGACAGAGGGAAGAGATAAACTAAAGAACTTATATGCATATATGCATAACCAATGGACATAGACAACAGTACTGGGAGTGTGGGATCGAGAGGAGGGTGTCAATGGGAGAAAAAGGAGAAACATCTGTAACAAAAATAAATAAATTCATAATAATATATTTTTCTCAAATATAGTGTCAAGTTAATATGGAATGCTATTTATATATATTGTGGAAATATATAAACATGAAACATTTAAAAAATGTTAGATGGAAACAGCAATAACATGTATTATATTATAGCAATAGTGAATATAGAATATTGGTAATAAATTTTGTACATAAAAGCATGTTTCATAATGTTCTAAAATCATCTAGGCTGGGGTTGCATTCATTTTAATATTAAAGTGTTTGCCCTTCCTGAGCTTTCTTTGCAATAACAACATTTGGAAAAAATGAAAAATAAAAAACAGTGGTAAGTTTTGCTGAAATGATACAAATTTGTGTGAAAGACTAAACAATCTTAATTTCTAAGTATTCTCTATACACTCTGAAAGAAGATAAATTTAAATTAAACTTCAAAAATAACTGTATACTTTAACTTAATAAAGAATAGTCATCCCCAAATATACTTTAAAAATAATGCATTAAAAATGCAACAGGCTGGTGACACTTTTTCCTCAAATAACCCAATGTGAAAATTGTTTTCATTAGATTGAAGAGTGAGCTGGCTTAACTACAAATAGTATTTGTTCTTTACTTAAAACTACTGCTACCATTTAAAAAACAAATAATTTTCTATTCTTTTGATGTGAAACTTACAGTATCAGATCTTTATGTTTTCACTGACATAGCTTCAGAATGAAAAGGAACCAAGAAGAAAGTAAGTGACTCACCAGGGGCCATTTAATTCCTAATGGCATGGGTGAAGTTTGTGTTTACCAGTGTATTGGTCTTTCTAAAGGTATACCAAATTGTTCATGGCTTCCTTGAGTGTTGTGTTGAACAGGAGTCTGAGGTTGTTTCATGTGTGTGAGGCTGCAGTGGGTCCATAAGACAGAAAGAGTAGCAGGATGAATTAATGAGGTCTGCTATGGTTCCTGGGGAGAAGGAGCATGTCAGTGTATGGACCAGGTGTTTGCCATTCCTGCAGTGCACCCAAGTTGCTACTTAATTAGTCACTGAAAGGTTTTGCTAATGATGCTTCTTGGCTTTATAACACAAAGGGGACACTACATATATTAGGTAGGTGCTTAGTTTTCTTTTAAAAATTTTTTTTTGTTAATCCTCACACCTGCGGATTTTTTTCCCATTGATTCTTAGAGAGTGGGAGAGAGGGAAGGAAGGGGAGAGAAAGAGAAAGAAACATCTGTGTGAGAGAGACACATTGATTGGTTGCCTCCTGTATGTGCCCTAACCAGGGCCACGGATCAAACTGGCAACCAAGGTACATACCAAAAATCGAACCCAAGATCCTTTGGTGTGTGGGCCGCCACTCCAACCACTGAGTCACATCAGCCAGGCAGCGCTTATTTTTCTTTACTGACTACCGTAGATATAAACTTTCTACAAGTTAAAATGGCTACATAATGTGATAGCCAAGATCAAGAAGCAGCCCAAGTGCCCATCAGTAGATGAGTGGATAAAAAAGTTGTGGTGCATTTATACGATGGAATACTACACAGCCATAAAAAAGAAGGAACTCTTACCTTTTGGGACAGCATGGGTGGGCCTGGAGATTATCAAGCTAAGTGAAATAAAGCAGTCAGAAAACACAAATACTACATAATCTCACTAATGAACAAAACAAACTGATGAACAAAATAGAAACAGAGGCATGGCTACATGGGAAAGACTGAGAGCTATCAGAGGGCAGCAGGGAGAGGGGGACTGGATAAAAGAAGGTGAAGAGATTCATTAAAGAACATATGCATATAACCTATAGACACAGAAAACAGTGTGTGATGGCCAGAAGGAAGGGGGGTCGGATGCAGGGTTTAGGGTAGCAAAGGAGCAGGGGGAGGTAAATGGGTCAACTGTAATAGCGTTAATAATAAAAATAAAGTTAAAATAAGATGAAAACTTAAACAAATACTATCTGTTATTCATAGTTGATAATTTCTATGTGATAGGCATTGTTCTCAGTAGTTATTAAATTTTATAAGCACCAAAATTCCAATGTTGGAGTGGTATTTTACTAAGCCTGGAGTACCATGAGATTGCTGGTGGTCTAAAAGGAAGAAAGGTGTAGAAAGTATAAGGGTACTGAAAGCAGCCATGTTCTTTTATGATCGATATAACTGACATTTATAATAAATTGTGAATCATTGTAATTGCTCTCAATTCTTTATTTTTTTATTTAATTAATTTATTTTTGTTACAGATGTTTCTCCTTTTTCCCCCATTGACACCCTTCTCCCCTTCCTGCGAATTGTTGTCTATGTCCATTGGTTATGCTTATATGCTTATATTGTTTGGTTTATCTGTTCTCTCCCCTTGCTCCCTCCTCTGAAGTTTGTCACTCTGAACATTACTTCTATGTTTCTGGGTCTATTTTATTCGCCACCTTATTTGGTTCATTATATTCCACAAATAACTGAAATCATGCCATACTTGTCTTTCTCTGACTGGCTTATTTTGCTTAGCATAATACTCTCCAGGTCCCTCCATGTTGTCTCAAATGGCAAGAGATCTTTCTTTCTTACAGTTGCATAGTATTCCATGGTGTATATGTACCACAGCTTTTTATCCACTCATCTATTGTTGGACACTTGGGCTATTTCCAGATCTTAGCAATTGTAAATAGTGTGGCTATGAATATATGGATACACATATTCTTTCTGATTGCTGTTTCAGGCTTCTTAGAATATATTCCTAGAAGTGGGATCACTGGGTCAAATGGCAGTTCAATTTTTAATTTTTTAAGGAAACACCATATTGTTTTCCAAAGTGGCTGCACCAGTCTGCATTCCCACCAGCAGTGTACTAGAGTCCCCTTTTCTCCATACCCTTGCCAGCACTTGTTGTTTGAGGATTTGTTGATGGCAGCCATTCTGGCAGATATGAAGTGATACCTCATAGTTGTTTTAATTTGCATCTCTCTGATGATTAGTGATGTTGAGCATTTTTTCATATGCCTCTTGCCATTTGTATATCTTGTTTGGAGAGGTGTCTATTTAGGTCCTCTGCCACTTTTTAATTGGATTCTTTGTCTTCCTTTTGTTGAATTGTATGAGTACTCTGTATATTTTGGAAATTAACCCCTTATCTGATGTATCGTTGGCAATTATGCTCTCCCATATAGTGGATTACCTTTTGATTTGTTTTTTAATCCTCACCCGAGGATATTTTTACATTTATCTTCAGACAGAATGGGAGGGAAAGAGAGAGAGAGAGAGAAACATCGATGTAAGAGAGACACATCGACTGGTCGCTACCTGCACAACCCCAACCGGGGCCGGGGACGAACCGCAACCGAGGTACGTGCACTTGGCTGGAACCGAACCTAGGTCTCTTTGGTCTGCGGGCCAACGCTCTAATTGCTGAGCCAAACCGGCCAGGGCTCCATTTTGATGCATCTTTCTTTTGCTGTGCAGTAACTTTTTAGTTTGATGTAGTCCCATGTGTTCATTTTTTCCTTTGTTTCTCTTGCCTAGGCGTTGTATCAGTGAAAATTCTGCTGCATGCGATGTCTGAAATTTTGTTGCCTACATTTTCTTCTAGGATTTTTATGGATTCACAAGTCACATTTAAGTCTTTTGTCCATTTTGAGTTTATTGTTGTGTATGGTGTAAGTTGGTGGTCTAGTTTCATTTTTTTGCATGTAGCTGTCCAATTTTCCCTACACCATTTATTTAAAAAGCTGTGTTTACTCCATTGTATGATCTTGCCACCTTTGTCAAATATTAATTGAGTATAATGTCTTGGGTAAATTTATGGGTTCTCTGTTCTTTTCCATTTGCCTTAAGAATAGGAACAAGACAGGGATGTCCACTTTCACCACTCTTATTTAACATAGTACTAGAAGTCTTAGCCATAGCACTCAGGCAAGAAGAAAAAATAAAAGGGATCCAAATTGAAAAGGAACAAATGAAACTGTCCTTATTTGCAGATGACATGATCTTGTACATAGAAAATCGTAAAGACTCCATCAAAAAACTACTAGATTTAGCCCTGTCTGGTTTGGCTCAGTGGCTAGAACGTCGGCCTGCGGTCCAAAGAGACCAGGGTTCGGTTCCCAGTAGGGGCATGTACCTCGGTTGCAATTTGTCCCTGGCCCTGGTTGGTCGTGCGGGAGGCAGCCACTCGATGTGTCCCTTTCACGTCGATGTTTCTCTCTCTCTCTCTCCTTTCTCTCTCTCCCTCCCACTCTATCTGAACAAAAAATGGAAAAGCATCCTCAGGTGAGGATAAAAAACAAAAAACAAAAAACTACTAGATTTAATAAATGAATTTGTCAAAGTAGCAGGGTACAAAATCAACATCCAGAAATCATTGGCATTTTTATTTATTATTACTATATTTTTAACTTATCTTTATTGTTGAATATATTACAGATATTCCTTCTTTTTCCCCTATTGACCGCCTCCTCCCTGCTCCTGCCCCCCTCCTGCCTTTCCCCACACTGTTGTCTGTGTCCATTGGTTATGCATATATCCATATAAGTTCTTTGGTTTATTTCCCCCCCCACCTCCCTTCCCTTTGAAGTTTGTCAGTCTAACAACCAATTTGTAATTCTTAATCCCTTCACCTTTTTCATCCATTCGCTCAACCCCCCCTCCCATCTGGCAACCAACAAAATGTTCTCTGTATCTATGAAAATGTTTCTGTTCTGCTTGTTCATTTTGTTTGCAGATTCAATTGTCGATAGATATGTATTTATAGCCATTTTGTTTGTTCATATTTTTTATCTTCTTTTTCTTCAAGAAGACCCTTCAATATTTCTATAATAATGATTTGGTGGTGATGAACTCTTTTAGCTTTTTCTTGTCTGGGAAACTCTTTATATGTCCATCAATTCTAAATGATAGCTTTGCAGGATAGAGTAATCTTGGTTGTAGGTTCTTGCTTTTCATCACTCTGAATATTTCTTGCCACTCCCTTCTGGCCTGCAAAGTTTCTTTTGAGAAATCAGCTGATAGTCTTATGGGAACTCCCTTGTAGGTAACTAACTGCTTTTCTCTTGCTGCTTTTAATATTCTCTTTGTCTTGACCCTTTTGCATTTTGATGATGATGTGTCTTGGGGTTCATTTTGTTTGGGACTCTTTGTGATTCCCGGACTTGGTCTGTTTCCTTCACCAAGTTAGGG
The DNA here is from genome assembly GCA_030848825.1 of Tadarida brasiliensis. Classification (NCBI taxonomy): domain Eukaryota; kingdom Metazoa; phylum Chordata; class Mammalia; order Chiroptera; family Molossidae; genus Tadarida; species Tadarida brasiliensis. The sequence goes on along the minus strand of CM061267.1, from coordinate 35,973,129 downwards.
AAGTTTTTTGTCATTATTGTTTCAAATAGGTTTTCAATTTCTTGTCCTCTCTCTTCTCCTTCTGGCACACCCATGATGCGAATGTTAGTATGCTTGAAGTTGTCCTAGAGGCTCCTTAAACTATCCTCACTTTTTTGGATTCTTTTTTCTTTTTGCTGTTCTGATTGGGTGTTTTTTGCTTCCTTATATTCAACTCAATGGTTTGCTTCTTGGCTTCACCTACTCTAGTATTGAATCTCTGTACATTATTCTTTTTTTCAGTTAGTGCCTCTTTCATTTCTGACTGGTCCCTTTTTATGCTCTTGAGGCCCTCACCAAGTTCATTGAAGTTCTCACTAAGTTCATTGAGCATCCTTATAAGCAGTGTTTTGAACTCTGCATCTGTTACATGGCTTATCTCCATTTCACTTAGTTCTTTTCCTGGAGTTTTGTTCTGTTGTTTCATTTGGGACCTGTTTCTTTGTCTCCTCATTTTGGCTGCCTCCCTGTGTTTGTTTCTATGTATTAGGTAGAGTTGCTATGTCTCCCGGGCTTCCTATTATAGTAGGTATCCTCCTGTAGGGTCTAGTGGCACAGCCTCCCTGATCTCCCAGCTGGGCCCTCGAGGTGCATCACTCATGTGGACTTTACACCCTTCTGTTGTAATGAGTCTTGATTGCTGTTGGCACATCAATGAGAGGGTTTTACTCAGGCTGATCAGCTGTAAAGACTCTCTGTGCCCACTATCCACCAACCTCTGACTACCTTGGATGATCAGCTGTGCAGGGGCCCACCACACAGAGCAAGACTTATTTTAGCAAGGCTCTGGTACCCTCTGAGTCCATTTCTTGAGTGTGTCACTTGTGGTGGTGGTTGGGTGATGGTGCTTCACAGTGTTCTGAAGTTGTCCACTGGGTGTGCTGGCTCTGGGGCAAGGTCAGCCACTGCCTGTGTTCTACCTGGGGCCACCAGGCATAAGCTACAAAGTGATCTGCAGATGGCTGTTTCTTGTGCTGGGCTTAGAGGTGCCCAGGCAAAGCCAAGTTGTGAACCAAGACTGGCTGCTTCTAGTGAAAGGCCTGGGGCCACTTAATGAGAGGTATGGGACTTGCTGAGACCTAATGTTGCTTGTTTGAAAGAATTTTGGAAAATCTGAAGCAGGATCCAAGACAGGCCATGCCTATCATAAAGCAACTAGCAACAACTTGGGTAGGCCTGAAAGTTGGGTGGGGCAGGGCCTCAGGGAATCACCAGGGCAGGGCAAATAGTGTGAGCTAGGTTGCTGGAGTCCCAGATAGGCTTTCATCTGCCCTCCTTGTGGGGGAAGGGCTCACCAAAGGAACAAAGGTCTCTGCCAGCACATCTGTCCAGGAGAAAGCTGCCTCTCCAGCCCTTGCCCCAGTGCTAAACAACTCAGATCTTCCCTGTATGTCTCTGGTGCATTTTGAGCTGCCTCCCTCACGTTGGAGCCTGGAGGGTGTGAGTCTAAGTAAGTCAATGCACAGGCCCTTTTAGCAGAGCTGCCTGGGGCTCCGGAAGCCTCAGCCTCCCTCAGCCTCAGTTCCTGCTGGTTTTTACAGCCAGAAGTGATGGGGACTTCTCTTCCTGGCACTGGAGCCCTGAGCTGGGCACCTGGTGTGGGACAGGGACTCCTCACTCCTCAGGGAGGACCTTCCCAGCTGAGGTGTCCCTCCTGATTTTTATCTGCCACATGTGGGTGTGGGACCAGCCCGTCCATGCCTCCAACCCTCCTACCAGTCTCGATGTGGCTTCTTTTATTTTGTAGTTGTAGGACTTCCATTAAACTTGATTTCAGGTGGTTTTGAATGATGGTTGTTCTGTAGTTTAGTTGTAACTTTGATGTGGTTGTGGGAGGACACGATACCCGCATTTACCTATGCCACCATCTTGACTGGAAGTCCTCCATTGGCATTTTTATACACCAATAATGAACCACAGAAACAGAAACTTAAAAAACAATCCCATTTACCAGTGCAAGAAAAATAATTAAGATACCTAGGAATAAACTTAACCAAAGAAGTAAAGGACCTGTTTCAGAAAACTACAGGACATTGGAAAAAGAAATAGAAGAAGATATAAAAAAGTGGAAGCATACACTTTATTCATGGATTGGAAGAATTAACATCATTAAAACGTCCATACTACCCAAAGCAATCTATAGATTCAATGCAATTCCCTTTAAAATACCAACGACATATTCCACAGAACTAGAACAAACACTCCAAAAGTTTATATGGAACCAAAAAAGACCCCGAATAGCCACAGCAATCTTGAAAAAAAAGAACAAAGTAGAAGGGAATCACAATACTGGATCAGGTTATACTACAAAGCCACTGTAATCAAAACAGCCTGGTACTGTCACAAGAACAGGCATATAGATCAGTGGAACTGAACAAAGAACCCCGAAATTGATCTCAAAATTTTAAGAGATCATGCATAATGTCCTATCAATGGATTAATTTGATATCACACATGTTATTTCCATGGTTGATCAGCTTTCACAAATAAAAAGCCAAAATTTTGAGGCATGTGTTCCAAACTGGCAGATTAGTTTAATTTTTACTTCCCCCTTGACTTAAAAAATAAAAATTCTATACATTTATTAATAAGCCTAAAATGCCATGAATTGCAGGTAAAAAGTCACAATTACCAAATGTAGGTTAAAGCCCTATTACCTTAAAGAATTAATAATTATTTCAGGGGAGAATTTGGTATTTTGGTATGTAAGTAGCCATCAGACATTAGCCTTAATCTGAGTATTTTGTCTCCTTATTATCAGGTTGTTGAGCAGTAGTGATACTTGTATGTACCCAGTATTAGATTACATTTATTGTGCCTCTACAAGTTTATTGCAATAGTGGATAGTAGTAATTGTACTCACATTCCATCTTTACCAGAAAATTGCAATCTTAACTGCTACTTGTTGCATTTAAAATAAATGTTTGCCTCCATAGGTTATATGTTTAAAATTCTAATGGTAACACTATAATATCCTTATTATAACTTTGCCTTTTATAGGAAACAGCATTAAGTTATGGCTTTAAAGGACAAGAGTATGAGAGCAAGAGAGCTTCGTTGTGAGAGATTATTTTTCAATACTTGCTTTTCACTCAATACTTTCTAATGCTCTATATTTAATTCTAATCTTGGAAAATCTTCACTTATTTTTTTACTTTCTTTCAAAATTTAGTACTAGGAGAGATACCTTTATTTTTTCCTGATATAGAAAACAACTTCACAAATGGCTAACTCTGTCAAATATCCTAAAATTCCACAATCTTTGGCTTCCCTGCCACACAATCATAACCCAAGTTCAGTCTTCACCTCACCTTATCTGTCTGAATGGACTTATTAAAATTTACCTGCAGATAATCTATTGTTAGTCCTGTCTATAGGTTTTTACACCTAAGTGAATACTGTTTTACATAGGATTCTGCCTATTAGCTCTAAGTGTTAAGGCAATTATGATGAATGCTTAGTCTTTGTCATCTGGGTCTTATTTTCAAAACCGTCAGCATTGGGTTAAATTAATATTTGGATGAACAAAATGTGTTGGACCTATAAACTAAAAATAAGACTTGGCTGCTCTTGGGCCAGCTGGTTTATATGCCATTTATATAAAATTAAATTATTGATCACAGTGGATCTTTTTCCCTATAAATCTTTACTCTGTTACGATTGCCTCCTGAATGTTTCATTTTGATGGCAATTGTGGATCAGAGGAAATAAGAAAAAGGCAACAGTGATCATTTTTAAGAATTTCTTATTTTCACTTCCAGATTCATCTCTTTTTTTTTAGGCTTTATAATTGGGATCCAGCACCAAATAATCTATCCCATGAGAACTGGAATCAGCTTTCTAGATTGAATATTGGGCAAATTACTTGATTGTTTTTACCCTCATGCTTTAATCTGTAAAATTAGGACAGTAATAATAGTTACATCAAAGAGTAGTAATGGGACTAAATTTGATAACCACAAAAAAAGTACTTAGCATGATGACTAATACACATGAAGTGTAAAGTAGATGTCTTAGTATCTAGACAAGCATCAGTATAATCTTGCTTGGACCAAAGAGAGAATTTTATTTGACATAAATTTAAATATATATTTGGTATTAACACTGAATAAGATACATTGGGCATTGACCTCAGTTCATGACTAAGAGATGGAAATGTTCCTCACTGTAAGGAGAGTCTTTATATTCATTATTTCCGTTGATCACTGACTTTGTTACTCACAAAAATCAGTGTTATCCAAATATTTTCTGGTGAGCCCTGCTTCACCAGACCTAAATGATGACCTTCTGGAAGCCAAGGAAAATCATGGGCAAAGACTGAGGAAAAGTGATTGTCCCCTCACTTGTCTGTATCCAACTAGAGCACGTGAAAATACAAAGTTATGAAATACAGTGGCAGCACAGTACTACATTACCTCCAATGTTTTCTTTTTTCTCTCTTATAAATGTTATTGGCAGAGACTAACCAAAAGTTCAAGATAAATTACTACTTATTAGTAATATTGATAATTTTAACTAACAGCCTGGAGACAATTAACCAGGGATAATGTTGCGATAATTTTTTTGGAGAGTACTTGTTATAAAACTTATATTGTGGGATTTAATTCTTTTCTATTAAAGTTATGTTAGTATAAAATTGAACCTATTATGAAGCAGTACAAGTTAGATTTGTTAATTCATTGTGCTTATTTTGAATAGTTTTTATTTACTATTACAATAGTATTAATACTATACTAGATCCATTGATATGAAATAAAGCTTGAATAATTAAATACTTCAAATACTTATCTTACAGCTGATTTCCTTAATGCCATAAAGCTATAATATAATGACCATGTTTAGGGCTACTATTAAAAACCTTCCAGATTCTTCATTGGAAGTAGAATAAAGGTTTCCATTTTTAAAACCTTGGCTGACATTTGTATGAAACTGCTTGATTAATCTTTTTATTTCCTAGTGTAGTTCAAGATATTAATAATTATCTTTATACACCTCACTTGGCTGAGATGTAGCTCCCTGAGCTCTGTTTATTCTAGACACCTCCCTCTCCTGAGTAATTGCCTCTCACCTTCTATTTTATTGCAATATTTGAGATCACCATGGATTCTCTTGATGTTGGCTCTAAGAAGGACCAGTAACAGAGCTTTTTCAATGGAGACTTTTTTTTGAAATGCATAATAAATAATTTACTCCTCTTGACCATTCACCAAAGCATGGCTGAAATCACGAGTTGATGAAAGGATTACATATTTAGTTATCTGGGTTTCTAGTTGTTAGTATACTTTTCATCAAATAAATTGATACACTCAACAGAATATGCATGTGACAATTATGTGAATTTATAGTGTGCATTCAGACAAACTACTTTTTTTCACATTACAAATTTTGTAAAATAAGCTGTTAGTTATAGTCCTTACAAATGTCAAATATAATCTGCATTAACTTCTAACAGTTTATTCTATAGTTATTGCCTATTTCCAAACATCACTTATGGAATATATATTCCATAATTATGATTTGTATTTCTGGTTTTTGTATATTTCCACATCATCTTATTTTAGCATACTAGTAAGAGAGAAAGTCACATAAAACAAGTCATCTAGTTTGTAAATCTTTGCAGCTCATGAATGTACATGCCCACACACATGAACATATATACACATACATATTTAAATCAATCATGTAAAAGAATGTGCATGCATTTTTATTGAGTTTTATCTGAACATAACTTTTTTGAAGTTAAATGTTTACATTTATAATTTTCATTAGACAAATTATTTATTTTGCACAGGAATAACAGATTATGGAATCAAATAATTATTACTAGCACCATTCATGCAACAATACATTTACTTTAAAATATTTCTAAATTACTAGATTTTTACATATAATTTTAATATGTACATACGACATTACATTAAGCAGCACATAATTTCCATTGACATTAAAACTTAAACCTGAAACTGCATGCTGTATTTTAAGTCTTGATCCAATGGAGTTCAGGAAGATTACTGTTAACATTGAGTTCTGTCCCACTACAATCATATAATGCATCATACAATCTAGATGAAATTGCATTAGTTTACTTTCAATCTATCATGTGTCTTATTATTATAATAAATTTGGTGCAAACAATTCATACTGAGGATAAGATAAAGAATAAAGTCTTATATAAAGTTTAGTGTTTCAAGATGGAACTTTTGTCATATTTAACATTAAGGAACAGCATGAAATTCTCATGAAACCATATTCCTAAACTCTTTTTCCTGAAGATATGATTACCATTTCAGCAGAACTTTCTCCTGTTCTCTCTTAAGAGAGAGAGAGTGTGAGATATTTTGTAACATTGACAAAAGTAATCTACCTTTCAAATCCAGAGTACTAATTATAACATCATATTCCAGATTACATAGGTTGTATATTTAATATTTTAAGAATAACAATATAATATCTTAATTTTAATTTTCAATTTTATAATTTTACATGTGAAATATTTATTCTGACTTAAAACGGACTATATAGAATGAGAATAAGAGAATTTAAGAGTGCTTACTTAAGTACTCTTAAATCATAGTATGTTAAGAGATATTACAGTGAATAGGAGGTATCAAGTAAATATCTCAGATAGCCCTGGACAGTGTGATTCAGTGGTTGGAGCGTCAGCCAGGCACCAAAGGGTCATGGCTTCAATTTCCAGTCAAGGACACGTACCTGGATTGCAGGTTTGATCCTCGACCCCAGTCAGGGTGCATGCGGGAGGCAACCAATTGATGTGTCTCTCTCACATTAATGCTTCTCTCTCTCTCTCCTTCTCTCTCTCTCTCTCTCTCTCTCTCTCTCTCTCTCTCTTTCTCTCTCTCTCTCTGTCCCTGTCCCTGTCCCTATCCCTCTCCCTTTCCCTTCCTCCCTTCTACTCTCTCTGAAAATCAGTGGAGAAAGATCCTCAGGTGAGGATTAACAACAGCAATAACAACAACAAATATATATTTATCTCAGATAAATTCTCATTAAATTAAGCATAATCATAAATTCACATGTGGCTGTATAATTTTAGAGATAGAGAGTGTTGATAAAATGATGCCATAAAAATTTGATAAACAAGCTCAAAGGTTCAGGAATTTTATATTTCTAAAGCATCATATATGTATACCTTATGAATATTTTATAATACATAAGTAATTAATAAAAAATTAAAATAAAATAATATGAATAACATATCTTCTATTGTTTTATCCCTAAATCCTTGTTGCTTGTAAGTATAAGTTGCATGTCTTTTATATTCTATTATATTTAGGCCAGAAAATATATTTTTTGCATGTTTACCTTTGTCTCTTTTTTTTTTTTTAATCCTCACCTGAGGACATTTTTCCATTTTTTGTTCAGATAGAGTGGGAGAGAGAGAGAGGAAGAGAGAGAGAGAGAGAGAAACATCGATGTGAAAGAGACACATCGAGTGGCTGCCTCCCGCACGACCAATCAGGGCCGGGGACAAACTGCAACCGAGGTATGTGCCCCGAGCGGGAACCAAACCCGGGTCTCTCTGGACCACAGAGACCACTGAGCCAAACCGGCCAGGGCTACCTTTGTCTCTTTATATATTACCTGAGTAGTTACTCAGTTTTATTAGAAGAGTTATGCCCTGTGGATGTCTACTCAAAATACATTTCTGTCCTATATGGACTGATAGAATATTTTAGCCAAAAGGAGCTTTATGAGTCATCTAGTTCAACTTTTCAATTTTACAGTTGGGAAAACTAAAGAATCTATTTATCTTCCCTAATATATTTTCATCATTTATTGAATTCAAAGGAGAGCTGTTGTTGATATGATAGTTCTTTAGTCTTGAGCAATGGTTCATACATATTAATTTGGGCAGGTTATGTATTTTCATTTTAATTCTATATATCTGTCAATTAAGGAAAACACTCAGCTTTTCCAAATGTTGCTAATTTCATTTACCGATGAAAAGGTTTAGAAACCAGAAGGATTTCATGATCACTTTTATTTATTCATTTTTCTTTATTGATTCTAGAGAGTGGGAGGGAGAGGGAGAGAGTAGAAACATCAATGAGAGAGAACATCGATTGGCCACCACCTGAATGCCCCTCCCCCCCAATGGGGACTTGGCCCACAACCTGGGCATGTGCCCTGACTGGGAATCGAACTGGTGACCTCTTGGTGCATGGGTTGATGCTCAACCACTGACCCACACCAGCCAGGCACATGATCACTTTTAAAATCACCATACATATTAGTTGACTACTTGCAGTTGCTCAGGACACTTTTAAGGTCTCAATCAGATATATGATATAGTTTTATTTATAGGTTGAGGTTTTAGAAAGGAGAAATTTAAGGATCCTCAATGATTCCCCCAGAAACATTTTAATGTGAATTGTGAATCCCAGACTGTTGATGTATTGATGTATTGCTTGCATTCTTTTATTAGAACTTTGGTTAGCAAAAAGACTTATTATTATTATTATTTTAGTTATGCAGGGCATTACTAATTTATTTCTTAAGGTTTAAGGTAATATGCTTAATGATTACAAAGTTTTATTCTTTTCAATCATTTCCCCTTCATTTAGACTATACCTTCAAGCAAAATCAGTTGCTCTGCAAAGAGAAACAATGAGGGTTCCGCTGGCTTTTTAGGTTGTCTGTTTACTATCCATCAGACAATTGTTATGTCTTAACAATTAAAAATAAGTGATTATTAGTGGGTCATCCTGATCTTAAAATACAAAGAAAAGGGGACAAGATAATACTTTAAGTCTGATCAACATTGAAATATCAAACATTTAAATAGGTAAAGCTCAGAATGAATTCTTGAGTTGACCAGATGAAAATGCTAAATTAATAAAATACAACTTTGATCCTGTAAAATATATTCATAACACTTGTAAATTGAGTACAGACATTAGAATTTTGTTGAGAAATTATGGTTCTAGAAAAGTCGATCTTGATCAATTAATTTCACCATTGTTAATTATTATATACTATTTTTTATTGATACCATTATAGGATAAATAATTAATTGCTCCTAATTCTCTTTCTAATGATGTGTACAGTCTTTAATGCCTGTACAGTGTCTGCTGGATAAAACTACAAACCTAAACTTTGTATTCATGTGCCCTCCACCCCAAATAGGCCTTTTTTTTCTTTCCCAACCTCATCCTCTATTATTTTACTAACAAAGCCATTGGGTCATGACTGATATATCGACTACTTTCTGTTTCCAAACATAAAATATCTCATTTTTTTATATTCCTTTTCTTATGTTATTATCACTCTGTAGCTTCCCCTCTTTTTTATTTCTGCTTATCAAATTTTACTGGTTATACAAGGCCCAGCCCAGTTACTATCCCATGCTTTTTCACCAATGTAGTCCACATTGATTAATCACTCTTTTGATGTCATATGTCTACAATAATCCAATGCACATTTCTGTAATCATTCTTTGACAGCTCCCATACTCAATTCCATTTAACACATATTCACTGAGCATTTACTATGAATAAGTCACAAATCCACAAAATAATTTCAGTAAAATAATGTGTAATCACCTACATTTGAGAAGTGTTGACTATGATGATGGGAAATAAATAATTTAAGACTCAAAAATCAATGTAAACTGTAAAAAGTGATTTAATTATTGTATTGGGGAATTAGAGACAGGTAGATGGAAGAGATTTATTTGAGGTGAAGTTTTTACAAAACAGAACAGAACTTCTTCACACTAGAACTATAAAGAGCATTATTGGTGTTAGGAGCAGAATAAGCTAAATTACAGAAGAGAGAAAAGGATAGGTGATTTTTAAGGTATATCATAGTGTATTGTATGTGGGGAATTAGAGAATATTATGGGGAAAGGTTGGCATATGCAATCTTTAAATATGGACCAGGACCAAATTTGAAATTTTGGATGGCTCTTTTAAAGGACCTTAAATATCCTGTAAGGTTTTGAGCAATGAACATTGCTCAAAAAATCTGGATGTAATCTAACCAGATTATTTTGTTAAAAGATCTTCTTGGGAGAAATAGGAAGAAGTGCTTAGGACTAGAAAATTATTGAAGGCTATGTTTCTAGAAGATGTCTAAAAAAAATGGTAAACAACTATGGGAAAGACAATGTAAGAAAATAAGAGGACAGATTTGAGGAAGAATTCAATACCTTGATTTTGAGCTCCCTATTATTCTGTGCCTGGATGTTTGTATTTGGATGAATGTGAACTGGGTGATACCTAGAACAAAGGAAGAATAGCAGGTTTGATGGTAGTCAGTAGGAAGTTGAAGGTGATAATAAGTCTTGTTTGAGGAGTGTATTTACATTACCAGTGGGATATCCCTGTTCAGGAGACACTTAACAATGAGTTGGACATGCTGCATTTTTGGATGTCATACCATATGCAGGAGACTAGAATCCATAATTTGAAGGAGATTCTAAAGAGGAAGACAACCACAGAGAAGCTTCAAGGTAAGGGGGGAAAAAAGAACCAGTAAAAAGGTGACTCTATAAGACAGTAGAGAACCAGGATCCAGCAGTCAAGAACAATAGAAGAGATATTTTAAAGGCTGAAAGATATTTTAAAAGCATTATCACAGACTGAAGGGTAGTTTTAAGACAGACATGAAGGGATGAGACATGAAGAAAGTCATCAGATTTGGCAAGAGTGTTTTCAACAGAATATAGTCTATGGCCCTGACTTGAATAATAACTAAGATACTCTATGTAAAGATGACAAGTAGTATACACTAGTCCTTTGGGGAAAATGCTGATTAAAAGGGAGATGAATGGATGAGGGCTTTATAGGAAGCAAAACTGAGAAAGCATCTTGGGGAAGAGGGGCAGTGGAAATAAGATTAAAAATGCAAGAAGGAAAAGAATAGAGTTGAAACAAGGTCTGAAAGGTGATGAGAGAGAGTGCTGGCATCAAGGGCAGAGATGGAATGTTAATTCATCTTTAAAAGGGATTAGAAACTCACTTTCATCTGAATTGGATGAAAATTTAAAGATGAGTAAACTCATAGTATCAAGTATGTCAGCTATTGTGAGGCAAAATCACAATATGGTCATGTTGGCAGAAGCCTTTTATTATACCTATATACACCTATTTTATTATTTGAAGGAAATGAACATAATTAAGAAGTAAAATAATTTGTCTAAGGTTACATTTTAGGAGATTATTAAGCTGAGATCAAAATTTAGGACTGGCTTCAGTATCTCTACTTTACATCACACCCCTGTGGCATTTTTCTGGGTTTTTAATTACCCCACTACAAACTTAATTTAAAATTAGGCTCCCTCCAACATATTAGAAGAATGCCCAAATATTTCAGTCATTTTAGTGGCCTTGAACACCTTGACCTTCCTCTTCACCTCCTTTAAATGAGGGATTTCAGCTCCATCCACCTCTGACAAGGACATAAAACAGATTTGACAATCATCAGGCAATGTTCCAACTTATATTCTCAAAAATTTGATTATTTTTTTTTTCAATCTGACAGCTTCCTATATTTTTCCTATTAGTTTACATTTTTAAATCTTTCTGAAGCAACACTTTACTGTCATTAAAACTTTTACTCTTATTATATCTTCTCTTCTGCTTGACAGTCAAAATACTTATTTGGCATTCTTGAATCGGTTCTATTTTTCTAAAATCTCTCCCTCCTGTAAGATGTCTTGTAATTTCTTATTTTTAACTAACTCTCAAAAATAACCAAAATATTTGCTCTGCCCTCATATGCCCAAGCCTTTCCCACCTCCATGCCTTTGCCCACTCAAGTCTCTCCTACCTTTCTGCTACCTGGAGTGGATGAGTTTTCATAGAGTCCATATTATGTTCTGGATAACAAAGTTACATCTGGCTACCATAAAATCTGTGTGGAATAGAAAGCTTCTGCAACTTTTTTGTTGATAGATAATTACTTTTGAGGGACATAATTTTGTTATTTCATGCTACATATGAGAAATTACTGTAAGTACTTCTCACACAGTGACTGGCACATAGTAGGTACTTTAAAGAGTAATTTTTTCTTTTGCTTCTGAGAAATTTTGTTTTCTGTTGTCATTTATAGAACTTAGTCTAAATATCTCTTCATAGAATCAGGATGGAAGTACAATTTTGACTGAAAATATAATAGTAAACAATAATCAATTTTTTTCTCCATGTATCATCTAATTATAATTTTTTCTTACTGACCAAGTAAAGTTTCTGAAGTATGTAAATACTGTTGGAACTATAGTAAAACCTCAATATAACAGACTAATTTGGGTGAGGGGGTGTCTGTTAATGAAAGTCCATTATATAATAAAGTAGGTTTTCTGAATGCGTTTGTTAAAAAATTGACAAATTCTTTTACCTATTTTTACTTAAGTAGACAGGTGTGTGTAATTAAAATTATATATGAAAAGTTTAATTTCACAGACAAGTTTTTTATATGTATTACTGTAATTTTTAAAAACTATATATTCCTATTGATTTTTAGAGAGAGGAAAAGAGAGGGAGAGAGAGAGAAAAACATCTGCTGCCTCCTGCATGCACCCTGTCAGGGTTGAGACAGCAACCCAGACATGTGCCCTGACCAGGAATTGAACTGGCAACCTGTTGGTGCTGGGAAGACACCCAACCAACTAAGCCACACTGACCTGGGAACTGTAATTTTAAATTTATACTGAGCAGGTCTAGTAAATGCATGCATTCACCAGTCACCTCCAATAAACAAATGCACACAGCTGGGGTGTGGCTTAGCACACGTCAGAACATAGCTGGCATGCCTTAAAACTGCTGTAGAAAGTCACAGCACACAACAACAGAATCAACTACCACTCTACCACTCGCAACGAAGTGTGATCATGTGCTAATCATTCGCCAAATATTGTTTATGAGCTGTGACTCTTGGATTTAAATATGTAGATTATATTTGTAGATAAGTAACATTTATTTATGTCGGTGAAATTACTACAGTGTTTTCTCCAACACATGGCCTATTCGTTAAAATTTATTAAAAATAACAGTGAATCAATAACAAAAAAAAAATAACCTGTTAATTTTATTATAAGCAAATCTTGGTTAAAAGCATTTTAAAATTAATGGTGTTAATTTTGACAGATGATATATGGACTGGAAATTTTGTTTGTTAAATCCAAAGACCATTAAATCAAGGTCTGAAAAATCAAGGATTTACTGTAGTGAGACATTAAAGAATGTTACCAGTCTTTTTTTTTTTTAATCCTCACCCAAGGACATTTTTGCATTTATCTTCAGATAGAGTGGGAGAGAGAGAGGGGAGAAGAGAGAGAGAGAAACATCGACGTGAGAGAGACACATCCACAGGCTGCCACTCACACGACCCCAACCAGGGCCAGGGACAAACTGCAATCGAAGTATGTGCCCTTAGAAGGAACTGAAGCCAGGATTCTCTGGTCTAACCGCTGAGCCAAACCGGCCAGGGCAAGTTTACCAGTCTTTAAATCACTGTTTAACAAACTAAGTTAGCCATCTTGGCCACATTTTTCTGAATCTTACTCCAAACAGAGATTTATTATTTTCAGTGAATAAGTGAGAAAATTTATATTCCTACCAAGTGCACCAGATGATTCCAATGATAAGTCAAGATTAGGAAACACTTATTGAAGACCCTCTGTACACAGTGGGTTCCATGAGCCAGCAGCATAATCTAATGATAATTTGTTAGAAATGCAGAATTTCAGGCCCTACCCTAGACCTACTGAATCAAATTTGTGTTTTAACAAGATCCTTAGTTAATTTATATACTCACTAAAGATTAAGAAGCACTGTTCTAAAGCTCTACTATTAAAAAATGAACACTTTATCCTGTTGGTTATATATATAGATACACACACACACACACACACACAATGCTACAAGATAGTGTACAAATGCATTTATAATTTAAAGAAATATTTGGAATCCTTATGTGTAATTTGCTATGAAGTTTTATGTATTAATTAAAAAGCTGAGGAAAACACAGTTTTATGCTCTGTGATATTTAGCATATTTAGCAGTTTTCACTATTTGGCAGTTTTCTATGTGTGTGAAAAACAAAAATGTCTGCACAAATCAATCATTTTGAGTAAACTGAGCTTAAAAATAAGATAATTTTAGCAATATAATATTTTTTATGTTTTTTTTGCGAAATGCAACTAACTTCATTGAATTTCTTACCTGGTAACTCAGAGAGATACAATGGTTGAACTGAAGAAGGCCTACTTATAACATGATTTAAAAATGTTTTCTGTCACTTAGTCTTGATATGTCTCATAAGTATTTCAGGAGTAAAAACATTATTTGTGGGGTGTAGGAAGGATAAAGAGATTGGCTGTAGTGTGAGTTATTGGAAGTATTTTTGGTGATGTTTACTCTTCTATGATGATTCCCTTTATAAATACCTTATCATCATTTGTTAAATTAAATAAAATTTTACAGAATGCTTGATGACTTTAAAATGTGCATTAAAAATGCACATATATTTTAACAATATTTGCATCTTATAATATATTTAATAATGACTTTTCATAGTGTTACTGGTTAACTATTTCTTGGTTTTATTTAATATTTATTATTATTATTTTTTAATCCTCACATGAGGATATTTTTCCATTTATCTTCAGATAGAATGGGAAGGAGGGAGAGAGAGAGGCAGAGAGCGAGAAACATTGATGTGAGAGAGACGCATCGACTGGTTGCCTCCCGCATGACCCCAACCAGGGCCGGGGACCCAATGGCAACCAAGGTATGTGCCATTGACCAGAATCGAACCTGCAACTTTTTGGTCCGTGGATCGACGCTCTAACAGCTGAGCCAAACCGGCCAGGGCTTATTTAATATTTAAAGAAATATATGAAGTGCTTCTGTGTGTTAATTTATATTATTTTTGTTTCTTAATTCTGAAATGGTGATATATATATATCAATATTTGAATGGATACATTTCCAAATTAACTGAAATTTTTGAAGGAAACTTTCCCCCAGCACAGTCATTTGAAATATGTAAAGATGTCAAGATTCCAAAAATAGTTTATATTGTTGTTCTTCTATTTAATATTTAAATATATTTCTGACAACATATTGCCATAAAAATTTATCTTGTATTCACACAAAATTTCTTGCTGTTGCTATGCGTTCAAAAATCATAGTTTGTACTAATAAAGGCAGTGTTACTAACAAAGTACTACTAGTACTAGTATTATTAAAGCCTAATTAACCATTAAAATTTAAATGCTGAGTTTAGTAAGTACTCATTAATTCATATTAAGATTTATATATATATATATATTTTAAATTAATTAATTTATTTTTGTTACAGATGTTTCTTCTTTTCCCTCCATTGACACCCTCCTCCTCACTCCGGTTCCCCTTTCACAGTATTGTTGTCTGTGTCCACTGGTTATGCATATATGCATATAAGTTCTTTGGTTTATCTGTTCCCACCCTCCCCCACCCCCTTTCCACTGATGATTATCAGTCTGATTCCTACTTCCATGTCTCTGGGTCTGTTTCGTTCATCAGCTTATTTTGTTCATTATATTCCACAAATTAGTGAGATCATATGGTATTTGTTTTCCTCTGATTGGCTTATTTCGCTTAGCATAATACTCTCCAGATCCCACCATGTCATCTCAAAGGGTAAGAGGTCTTTCTTCTCTACAGTTGCATAGTAGTGCATTGTGCATATGTACCACAGCTTTTTTTATCCACTTGTCCGTTGATGGAAACTTGGGCTGTTTCCAGATCTTAGCTATTGTAAATAGTGCTGCTATGAACATAGATGTGCATAATTCTTTCTGACTGGTGTTTCGGGCTTCTTAAGATATAGTCCTAGAAGTAGAATCAATGAGTCAAATGGCAATTCAATTTTTAATTTTTTGAGGGAACTCCGTATTGTTTTCCATAGTGGCTGCACCAGTCTACATTCCCACCAGCAATGCACTAGAGTACCCTTTTCACCACAACCTCGCCAGCACTTGTTATTTGATGGTTTTTTGATGGCAGCCATTCTAGCAGGTATAAGGTGATACCTTATAGTCACTTTAATTTGCATCTCTCTGATGATTAGTGACACTGAGCATTTTTTCATATGTCTCCTGGCCATTTGTATATCCTGTTTGGAGAAGTGTCTATTTAGGTCCCCTGCCCATTTTAATTGGATTTTTGTCTTTCTTTTGCTGAGTTGTATGAATACTCTATATATTTTGGAAATTAACCCCTTATCTGATGTATCATTGGCAATTGTGTTCTCCCATACAGTGGGTTCCCTCTCCATTTTGATGTTTGTTTCTTTTGCTGTGCAGAAACTTTTTAGTTTAATGTAGTCCTGTTTATTAATTTTTTGCTTTGTTTCTTTTGCCCTAGGCAATGTATCAGTGAAAATTATTCGACATGTGATGTCTGATTTTACTGCCTACATTTTCTTCTAGGATTTTTATTGTTTCACGAGTCACATTTAAGCCTTTTATCAATTTTGAGTTTATTCTTGTATACGGTGTAAGTTGGTGGTCTAGTTTCATCTTTTTGCATTTAGCTGTCCAGTTTTCCCAACACCATTTATTAAAGAGGCTGTCTTTTCTCCATTGTATGCTCTTGCCTCCTTTGTCAAATATTAGTTGAGTATAATGTCTTGAGTCAATTTCTGGGTTCTCTGTTTTATTCCATTCATCTATGTGCCTGTTCTTGTGCCAGTACTAGGCTGTTTTGATTACAATGGCTTTGTAGTATAACCTGATATCCAGAATTGTGATCCCACCTACTTTGTCCTTCTTTTTCAAGATTGCTGTGCCTATTCAGGGTCTTTTTTGGTTTCATATAAACTTTTGGATTATTTGTTCTGCGAAATATGTTATTGATATTTTAATAAGGACTGCATTGAATTTGCAGATTGCTTTGGATAGTATGGAGATTTTAATGATGTTGGATTTTTCCAATCCATGAACATGGTATATGTTTCCAATTTTTTATATCTTCCTCTATTTCTTTTTTCAATGTCCTGTAGTTTTCTGTAAACAGGTCTTTCACCTCCTTGGTTAAGTTCATTCCTAGGT
The DNA here is from genome assembly GCA_030848825.1 of Tadarida brasiliensis. Taxonomy (NCBI): domain Eukaryota; kingdom Metazoa; phylum Chordata; class Mammalia; order Chiroptera; family Molossidae; genus Tadarida; species Tadarida brasiliensis. Next base: position 35,956,053 of record CM061267.1, on the reverse strand, counting down.
ATCTTAATTTTTTGTTGCAATTAAAAATGGGATTTTGGTTTGTTTGTTTCTCTTTCTGTGTGTTCATCATTGGTGTATAAAAATGCCAATGATTTCTGGACGTTGATTTTGTATTCTGCTACGTTCCCGTATTCATTTATTAAATATGGTAGTTTTTTGGTGAAGTCTTTAGGGTTTTCTATGTACAATATCATGTCATCTGCAAATAATAACCGTTTCACTTCTAACTTTCCAATTTGGATGCCTTTTATTTTTTCTTCTTGTATGATTGCTGCTGTGGAATCTTGTATGATTCCAGTACTATTGTGAATAAGAGTGGTGAAAGCAGACATTCCTCTCTTATTCCTGTTCTTAAGGGAAATGCTTTTAGTTTTTGCCCATTGAGGATGATGTTGGCTGTAGGTTTATCACTTATGGCCTTATGTTGAGGTATGATCCTTGTATTCCAACTTTGCTGAGAGTTTTTATCAAAAATAGGTGCTCGATTTTGTCAAATGCTTTTTCAGCATCTATTGATATCATATGGTTTTTATCTCTCATTTTGTTTATGTGGTGTATCACATTTATTGATTTACAAATATTATGCCAGCCTTGCATCCCTGGGATAAATCCCACCTGGTTGTAGTGAATAATTTTTTTAATATATTGCTAGATTTGATTTGCTCATATTTTGTTAAGAATTTTGGCATCTATGTTCATAAGGGATATTGGCCTGTAATTTTTGTTTTTTGTAGTGTCTTTTTATAGTTTTGGGATTAGGATTATGCTGGCCTCATAAAAAGAACTTGGAAGTTTTCTTTCCTCTTGAACTTTTTGGAATAGGTTGAGGAGAATAGATTTAGTTCTTCTTTGAATGTTTGTTATAATTCCCCTATGAATCCATCTGGGCCAGGGTTTTTGTCTCTGGGAGTTTATTGATTACTGCTTCTATTTTCTTAATTGTTATTGATTTGTTCAGGTTTTCTATTCTTCCCATTTGAGTTTTGGAAGACTGCATGATTCTAAGAAATTGTCCATTTCACCTTGGTTGTGGAAATTATTGGCATATAATTGTTCATAGTATTTTCTTACAATCTTTTATATTTCTGTGGTGTCAGTTGTTATTTCACCTCTTTCATTTCTGATTTTATTAATTTGGGCTCTCTCTATTTGTTTCTTGGTGAGTCTGGCTAAAGGATAATCAATCTGGTTTATCTTTTCAACGAATCAGCTCTTGGTTTTATTGATCTTTTCTATTGTTTTTTTTAGCCTTGTTTATTTCTGCTCTGATCTTTATTATTTCCTTCCTTCTACTAAGTCTGAGTTTTTCTTTTTGTTCTCTTTATAAATCTTTAAATTGTGTGGTTAGATAGTCTATTAGAAATTTTTTTTGTTTCTTGAGGTAGGCCTGTAATGCTATCAACTTCCCTCTCAGGACTGCTTTTGATGTGTCCCATAGATTTTGTGTTGTTGTGTGTTCATTTACAGGAACTTTTTCATTTCTTTCTTGATCTCATTGCATTGGTGACCCATTCATTCTTTAATAACATGCTATTTAGCCTCCATTTGTTTGAATGCTTTTGAGTGTTTTTACTGTAATCGATTTCTAGTTTCATGCCATTGTGATCTGAGAAGATGCTTGATACAATTTCAATCTTCTTGAACTTGTAGAGACTTAGTTTGTGTCCTAACATGTGGTCTATCTTTGAGAATGGCCCATGTGCACTTGAGAAGAATGTATATTCTGCAGCTTTGGGGTGAAATGTTCTGTAATGGTCAATTAAATCCAGCTGATCTAGTGCATTGTTTAAGGTCTCTGTTTCCTTATTAATTTTTTATCTCCAGTAGCAGTTCTCAACTTGTGGGTTGTGACCCCTTTGGGGGTCGAATGACCCTTTCACAGGGGTCACCTAAGACATAACAGCAGCAAAATTACAGTTATGAAGTAGCAACTAAAGTGATTTTATGGTTGGGGCTCACCACAACATAAGGAACTGTATTAAAGGGTCACAGCATTAGGAAGGTTGAGAACCACTGATCTACAATTTATCTATCTAGTGATGTTAGCAGGGTACTTAAGTCCCCTGCTATGATTGTATTGCTGTCAATCTCTCCCTTGAAGTCCTTTGGAAGTTTTTTAATGTGTTTAGGTGCTCATATATTAGGTGCATATATATTTACCAGAGTTATATCCTCTTATTGGATTAATATTTTTAATATTATGTAGTGACCTTCTTTGTCTCTTATTATGGCCCTCACTTTGAAGTCTATATTGTCAGATATGAGTATTGTTACACAGCTTTTTTTTTTCTTTTCTATTTGCCAGGAAATTTTTTCAATCCCTTCACTTTCATTCTGTGTGAGTCTCTTGTTCTGATGTGGGTCTTTTGTAGACAACATATATATGGGTCACGTTTTCTTATCTAATCAGCTACCCTATGTCTTTTGATTGGAACATTTAAGACATTTACATTTGTCCAGCTGGTGTGGTTCAGTGGTTCAGCATTGACCCATGCACCAAGAGGTTGCTGGTTTGATTCCTGGCCCTGGACACATGCCCAGGTTGTGGGCCCAATCCCCATTGAGAGGCATGCAGGAGGTGGCCAGTTGATGTTCTCTCGCATTGATGTTTCTGTCTCTCCCTCTCACTTCTTCTCTCTCTAAAATCAATAAAGGAAAAAATTAAGTTATTTACATTTAAAGTTATTGTTGATAGGTACTTATTTGTTGCCATTTTTGTTCTTTATGCCTATGTCCCTCTCTCTGTCTCTATTTCTTCTTCTTACAACAGCCCCTTTAGCATTTCTCACAACATTTGCTTGGTTGTAGTAAATTCCTTTAACCTTTTTTTGTCAGGGAAGCTCTTTATTTCACCTTCAATTTTGAATTATAGCATTGCTGGACAGAGTAGTTTTGGATTGAATCCCTTGTTTTCATTACTTTGTGTACTTCATGCCACTCCCTTCTGGTCTGCATTGTTTCTACTGAGAAATCAGCTGACAATCTAATGGGAGCTCCCTTGTAGGTAAGTTTCTGTCTCTCTCTTGCTGTCTCTAAGATTCTTTCATTGTCTTTAACATTTGTCATTTTAATTATGATATGTCTAAGTGTTGTTTTTTTTAGATTCATCTTGATTGGGACTCTCTGTGTTTCCTGGGCTTGTATGACTTTTTCCTTCACCAAATTAGGAAAATTTTCTGTTATTATTTCTTCAAACAGCTTCTCTATTCCTTTCTCTGATTCTTCTCCTTCTGGTACCCCTATAATATAAATGTTGCTACATTTTGTGTTGTCTCAAAGCTCCCTTAAACTCTCCTCCTGTTTTTTAAATTTTTTTCCCATTTGCTGCTCTATTTGGGTGTTTTTTTTCTACCTTGTATTCTAACTCACTGATTTGGTCTTCAGTTTCTTCTAACCTACTATTGAATCCTTCCAAGGTATTTTTTTATATCAGCTATGTCATTCTTCTTTTCCACTTGATTTTTATTCATAGCTTCTACCTCTTTTTTTATGCTGGTGTTGTTCTCATTAATTTTCCTGTAGTTCTCACTAAGTTGTTTGAGCACCCTTAAAACCATTTATTTGAATTCTTTATCTGAGAAATTGCTTGCCTCCATTTCATGTAGTTCCTTTTCTGGTGATTCCTCCTTTTCTTTCATTTAGGGGTTGTTACTTTGTCTCATCATTTTATTAGTCTGGTAGTTGGAGGCCAGTTAAGGTGTGTTGGGCCATGCAGGCAGGTCGGTGTGTAACAGATAAGACTGCTATAGCTCCCAGTCTTGGTGTGGTAGCCTTCTTGTGGGACCCAATGGAGTAGTCTCCTGTATCTTCTGAGCTGGGTGCTCTAGGATAGACCTTTGTGTGGGTTATATGAGCTCTCCTGTTGAATTTGGGTCTTGATTGCTGTTATCCACTTGTGAATGGGCTCAGTCCTCAGGGTTGTTAACTATGAATGTCAGCCCCAGCCCTGTTGACCCTGTCATGCCAATCATTATATAGGTGTTGACAGAACAAAATAAAGCAACCAGACCAAACCAAAAAGAACCTCCTCCCCAATATCCACCTCAGCTATAATAGAACAACTGTCTCAACAAATAGATTAAAATACACACATACAATTAAAAAAATCATACTCACAGCCACACAAAGAACACTAGGAGGGGTGAGAGCAAAAGAATTAGAAAAGAGAGAAATCAAAATGAAATAAAATAAAATAAAATAAAATAAATAAATAAATAAGGCAATGCACAACCAGACTTTTAAAAAAAAACCTGAAAAAAAATCATCAGCTTGAACAACAATACAAGCCTACGCTCAGCAATATGATTAAAAGACAAACAAACTGAAAACATACACGCTCACACCAACACAAAGACAATGAACAGTTCTAGAAAGCATGAGACTGAACAAATGAAAAGGAGTGGTGAAAATAAAAGTGTATATGAAAGTGAAGAAGGCAAGGCAAGAGCAGACCAATCCAAAGGGCACCTTGAACAGATATCAGCATCTACAGTGGTAGAAGCACAGGCTTCAATGAAAAGCTTAAAAGACAAACAACCAGAAAACACACACACACACACACACACACACACACACACACACAATGCTAGAAAGTGTGAGACCAAAACAGTTAGGAAAGGGAGGAAAAAGCAGAAATAAGAATATGAAAGCAAAGACAGCAAAGACCAGAAATAGGGTAAGTATGAAAAATGAAAGGTAGAAAATAATAACTGAAATAATTATTGTTTTTGAAGATAGTAATGCTAATTTGAATAAAATATTGAATAAGAAAGTAGCAAATGGGAAATGAAAAAAAAAAGAGAAAAAAACCAATTGAATTAAAACACACACACACACACACACACACACACACACACACACACACACACATCAAAACCACCACCACAATAACAGAAAAAAGAAACCTTGGATCTGCTCTTTATGGAGTTCACTGGATTTTTCTTCATTATAGTTGGACGTGGCCCCTTGGGTGTGGGTCCCTGTCCTCTTGGGAAGTTTTCTGGTGCAGGCCAATGTGAATCACTGTCCTTGCCTGGTCCTTGGCCTCCTGGCTGGAGCCCTGCAGGGTGTGGTCCCAGGTAGTCCTATGAGCTGGGCTTCCCTAACCCAGAGGCTAGGTTGCCTTCAGGGCTAGCCACTTGTATGTATTTGTTCTGGCCTGCTTTCCCTTCCCCCACAGCACTGGGCTCTGTGGGGTATCAAGTCCAGTCAGGGTGGTTCACTCAGATTTATGTTGGGGGTGGTGCCTTGTAGCTTGCAGGAGTGGCAGGCAGTCTCTTCTCCTTCCAATGTCTCAGTTTTGCCTGGGTTTCTGACACCCTACCTCAAGCAGGTAATAATATTTAATAAAGGGGTAATGAAAAGAAAGAAAAAAACAAACAAAAAAAACTGTCCTGCTTGGCTCTTTAATCTTTCAGTGAGGCCAGCTTGGGTTGGACAGGGCTACTACCAGGCTTCTAATCTCCAATGTGTCAGTTCCTGCTGCTGGGGTGCAGATTTCGTGCCCTATGCCCTACACTGATCCACAGGCCAGAGATTCTACTCGGACTCCCTCCCAGTCTAGCCAATCTTTAGCTCCGAGCTGTTTCATAGTAAGATTTTTAGATGTTTCATTTTTCTTACTGTTTCAGCTTTAATTGTTTGAATGAACCAAATTTAACATATAAAAACATAGTAATTCTTAAAGTTGCGGTTAATCCAATTTGTGTTATATCGATTTCTATGGTCAGCATTTTCAACAAAATGTGAATAAAATACTTGAGGAATGCCATAGCCAAGGGTAGAAATACAGAAGTATTTCCTAAACCTGTATGGGAGGAGGAAACCGTTTTCTCACTAGTTATGCAATAGTTCTCAAAGTTCAAATCAGCTACTGATTTGGTTAATATGAGATGAAATCTGCCATTCTCAGTCTCTTATTGATGATTCTGATATTTTCATCCTCATTTAAAATACCTTGTATATTTAAAGCTTATTTAATATTTTAACTACGTAGTCTCAGCCCCATAGTTGAAATAGATTTTTAAAACTACTTCAAAGTATTCACTAATGCCTGAAAGACATTTAAAAAGTTTATATAAAATGCCCCAAAATGAAAATAAGTCCCTCAGATGCAGAAGAAAACATACTTTATAGTTTCTGTTTTTATGTCTCTTGAAAATGGAAAGTGAACTACTCTCTGCTCTCATGAAACTTACAAGTAAATTTTCCCTAAGGTCATTATTCCTTGGTATATGAAGGGAATTGTTTTTCTGGAGCATTTGACAATAAACAAGTGGTTGGTTGCTGCTTTAAATTTGTCATTAGAAAGATTTCCAAGCATATTAAATATATGCTAGTTGATGTGAAAAATAAACTGAATCAAACAATGTCATTTTTGCCCCAGGTAACTGGTATTTCCTGTGAAGTTCTATAGCACATTATCATTAGAAACACACTGCTTCTGTGTCTTTATTTATCAACTATAGATAGAATATGTTAACATCTTGCTATAAAAACATTAGAAATTTAGTAATATTATAGCACCACCAATTTTTTCTAGTTCTGCTATTATTTTTAGCTCTTCTAGTGGTTATCTTTATTACTCAAATAATAAATTTAAATATCTATTTTTTTCTATCTAGGGATACATATTAGAAGATTCTTAAAGTTTCTTCTGTTCCATGCATTATCTGTTTCATATCTTGTGACTTGTTACATTTGTTAGTCTTTTTCATTCTTTTTTATGCTATTGGTTTTCTTCAAATGTCTAATGTTTGCTGTTGTTGTTGGTTCAACACATAAATGAAAGACGTGGTTGATTAATAGGACTAGTAGATGGGGTAAATATTCTGCATGGTTGTGTAGGTTTATTTCAACAATAATCTTCTCCCTTAAATGGGAATGTGTTGAGAAGCAGACTTCACTTTAAGGTTTTCATTTCGGGATTGAGTGTAAACTAATTGCCAAAGTAAGGAGTTACTTTGAAATGGCCAATTTAACTTGCTGTCTGTAATTGAGGCTGGGAGTTAATTCTAATCTCTGACCTGCTTATCTGTCGCATTCCTAGACCCATATTGGGTGCTTTCTCCAGACAGATGGTTTGTTTTCTCAGACTTTATCCTGGGGGCAAAAGCCATTTCTGTGAGAAGACATGCTCTATTACTTGGAGAGAGTGTGGGAGAAGGTGTTTTACAGGCCTACGAATTCACAATGGTGGATTTTAATTAATTCCCAGGATGATTGTTCCTTGGCTCACCCTTGCCCTTTGTGTTCTGTCGGAAGTAAGAATTTACTACTGGTATTTGGAAGTGCATTTTTCCATACTCTTTTGCTTGTCAGTCTGTGCCCTTTTATCTGCTTACTTTGTACCCAGTTTCTCAAATTTCCTGGTCTTCCGCTGGTAACTTTTTTTCCCCTCCAGCACTGATATAATTTTATTATTTTTAAAACAAAGAGAAAAGGGCAGTAGATTTTGGTGCTTGTAATATTATACTAAACTAGAAGTCAATAGTTCTTTCTAAATATAATGTTATAATACATGTGGGTAATAAATATTCATGATCACTTACTATGCACATGTCCATGTTACAAAATGCCATCTAATGGGTGCTGATGCCTAAAGAGCCTAGTTCCTACCAAAAACAATTTGAGTTACATTTTTTCTTCCTTAGTATTAAAAATATAGCCCAAAGAAATTCTGTCCACAAATGAAGCAATCGTGAAAATTTAAAACCATGATCTTGACCAAATATTAGAGGAAATAACTTTGTCATTTTACTATACCCTGCAGCAAACCCTATATCCTGCCATTTCTTGAAGGTGACTCTTCAAACTGTGGATCAGGACCAGAAAGCCCCTCACAGAATTATTCTGATACAGGCCTTTTTCCTGCTGCTTGCAGGCTGCCCAGTGAGTCCTGTGTGAACTTCACAAGTCTGTGTCTACTGTGGTTCTTCTTATAGCATTTATATGCAGATAATCATTAGAGACACTAATGACCATTGAGGGCCCTTCTTGCTTTGAAATTTCTTAACCATAGAAGTGTTGTTGGTCAACTCTTTGCTAGAATAAGATAAGAGCTAGTGTTTGTATATGGCCATGGATGAGGAGAAGTGGAGAAAGAGTAGGTATGCATTTTCTTTTCTGCTTGGCTATGCATGGTGTGCCCAGTTCGACAAACAGGAAACTAGTTGGAAAATTCAAACAACTTATTTTAAATAAAGCATAATTATTTTGTTCTTAATAATAAAGGATACTATGATTATACTATGTGCTTTTTCTAAGGAAGTCATAGACTCAGAAATCTGAAGTGACAAAGGAAACTATGAAGTTAACTCAGGACACTTACTCTTTCCTAATTGTTTTACTATTTGCATAATGCCTTTTTGCAAAATGCTATTTATGCTCAAACCAGTCTATCAATCATCTTTTCACTATGGTGATGGAAGGAGACTTGACTTGGGGTGGGAGACACACAATACAATATACAGATGATGTATTATAGAATTGTGTACCTGAAACCTATAATATTCTATTAAACAATGTCACCCCAATAAATTCAATATAAAAGAAGAACAAGTTCTCCTAAAATACTGTTTTATATCCAATATTTTTCTGACAAAAAACAGAGTAAGTTAAATTCCATTATGTCTACCATATATGGACCAGAAATTGGACACTGTTTAACTTGACAACTATAGCATATACACCTAAACTACCTACCTGGTTAATTAAGTTTTTAAATGATTGATTTACTGAATTTGTTACACTGTTATGGCTATTCTGAATTGACTGATACAGTTAGCCCTTGAAAATTTGTCTAAAGTTCAGTGCAAAGTATTTTAGTATTAAAATACTTTGGAGATTGTTTATATCTAGTAAATTTAAATAACATTAAATCAGTGGCAGCACTGTAATTTTTAGTAACATAATTCAGTTCATGAGTCTGCCATGTGCTCCATACAGTATATGACCTCAGAAAAGGCTTTTTATCTTTATGGGCATCAATCTTAATCTATAAAATGGGGATAGCCTTTTCTGAACTGATTTACCACATTGTGAGGCTATCATTCTAGAATCTATGCACAGGGTATACCTTGGTAATTGATATGGATTTTTCTTGCACAGCCTACAAGCTGCTTAATTAAGACTCCATGTGTTTCTACCAGGTAGTCTCTGCAGCCCTGTCAATAAAACCTTTTACAATAATGAGTATATTCTATGTCTACACTGTCCAGCAGAGGAACCAATAGCCATATGTGGCTATAAAGCATGTGAAAAATGTTAGTGTGACTGAGAAGTTGAATGTTTACTTTTATTTAATTTTTTACATGTTTTTATTGATTTTTTTAAAGAGAGAGGAAGGGAGAGAGAGAAAATAAAAAGTCAATGTGAGAAAGAAACATCCACCAGTTGCCTCCAGCCTGCACCGGGTAAGTGCCCTGACTGGGCAAGGAACTTGTGACTTTTCGGTGCATGGAACAACTCTCAACCAATTGAGCCACACCAGCCAGGGCTACTCTTATTTAATTTTAATTTATTTAAAATTAAATTTTAATAGGCATATGTGTCTAGTGGGTACTATATTGGACCACATAGGGAGAAGATAAAAATAACTGATATGTAATATAAATACAGAGTTATTATGATATTTGAATCAGATGGTAATATAGATATCTCTCCATTTAAAAAATACTTTGCAAATTTGTTATGATTTCATGAATTAGTACCTCTACTTTTATGTGGTATAGTTGATGGAGAAATTATTTAGAGATTTTTGTCTTTAATATTTATGTAATTTAAAAAATATTTTTGTATGCATTATTTTTATCAGTAATATCTTTATTATTTTGAGTTTATGCTTAGTTTTGTGCTTATCTAGGTCACTAGAATGATCTATTGTATGCCTCAATTTGATTTTATTTCCTAAAAATATGTTTTATTGATTTTTTTTTTAGAGAGAGAGAGAAAAAAAAACAAAAAACAAAAAAACATCGACATGAGAGAGAAATATCGATGGCTTCCTCTCGCACATACTGTGACCTGAGATGGAGCCTCTAACCTGGGCATGTTCCCCAACCTGGGAATCGAACTGGCAAGGGACAATGTTCAACCAAATGAACCACACCGGCTAGGGCTCAATTTGATTTAAATAAAATACACACCATAGGAAATGAGAATTTCCATAAATATAATGCCTTTTATTTAGGAAGATTTTTTTTTTAAGGAGACACAAATGGTTCTTCTTAATATATATCCCTCTCTTCCCCTCTTTTGAGATAGTATCGCTTCTCATTTCTATTGAGTCTACCGGGTTCTATTTCCTTTATTGGTCTATTTTAATCCAAATCTATAAATATTACCCTCCTTCTGGATTAGCCTTTAAATTTGCTTTAAAATAGTGGTAATAGTCTATAACTTCTTTTAACCTGTTCCTCTCTACTGTTAAGGGTTCTACATTTAAGGATATACCATTTTAGGATAATGGATAATATAATAATAAAAGCACCAGTAACATATCTAAGAAGATGAAAGTGATGCAATAATCTATTATGTTAAAAATTGGCATCTTTTGACACCAGCTTAATATTTCTGTGAATGTCCATTCAGCTTAAGTGATTTCTTCAAATAATGAGTTAGCTCTCATCTTCCTTGCAGCAAATTGAGGTACAAAAGTCAACTCTGTGAACTGAATAATAAAACATCTGATGGTCATCTAAGCTATTCTTTATTTTTATTATCTTTACTTTGGTCACTTGGTTATAAATACCAGTTTTTGTCCAGTTCCTTGGATTCTGTATCGGTGAATTCTGTAAGCTTCTGAATATTGACTGTTAAAAATCAGAGTTGAATAGTTTCTGCTTTGGTTGTATTTCCATTTATTTAAAAATAGAGGCTTTAAAGTATTTTGTTCAATTTTAGGTTAAATGATTTCAAAGATTTTTCAAGAAATTTTTATGTATCTTCTTAAAATTTCAGTTTTGAAAAGTAAGAAATACAATTAAGAAAAAAATTATTGTACCACACAGTTTTAAGACAGCTCAGATAAAAATTCCAAACTTAGATTGTATGTGAGTAGTTTTACATCTTTTTACATTTTTTTTAGGGTGATGTCATCAAAGAGTTACTGAATCAAAATGTAAACATATTTTTGGTACATACTTTCAGTCAGAAAGTTAGTACCAATTTACAGAACAACCAGCCAAGCTTGCCCATTCTGTATATGAGCTTGTCCATTTACCCATTTCTTTGTCAATACTGAAGATTATTTTCTTTCTATCTCCCCTAATATCAATTTTAAAAAAATGATTTTTTATCATTGCTTTAATATGCATTTTCTTGACTATCAAAGAAGTTAAATATTTGTTTATGTTTGTAGATTATTTGTATCTCTAGTTAAGTCAATCAAGTGATAATATTCATTTTGAATTTTCACATATAAAGTATTTCCCAAATTTACTTGGCCTCAGATCCCCTTTTGTGCAGAATATTTTGTTTGCTTTAATTCATTTTGGGGAATGCTATGTAATATATTTAGTTACCAGAATTTTTATAAATAAGCTAACCAGCAATAAAAATGCATTAAGTTGTAGTGAAGCATCTTGCCATGCAAATAGATTCTACCCTTTATTATTTATATAATGCTAAAAAAGTATGGACACTAAATATTTATGAGTTCATTGACCCATTAAACATTGGCAGGTGAGGCTTTTAAATATTATGAAAGTCTTCACTTAAATTTATTTTTAAAAGTTTCCATGTCTATTTTGGAAACATTGCCATTGGATAAAGTTACAAGGACTTATTTTATAAAATAAGTATCTTTCAGAATATATATACAAATATATGCATATTTCAAAAAACAAATAACATAGTTGATTTATTCTTGTCTATTAAAATGTGACCTGTTTTAACCATATATATTAACATATATTCCTTAATAATCAGTTTAATTATAATATTTAAATGATTTCTGCATAGTTCCTCTGCATAATGAAGTATATACAAAGCAAACTCTTTTAAGAAGAAAAATCTTCAGTTCACCTATTAAATTTGCCAATGTCCTGTGGAGTTCATCAGAATTCAGTTTAGGCAAATCATCTGCATTGGACTAACTACCCTACTCTCAACCCCACCCCAACTTAATAAGGCTGTCAATCATAATTAGTATTGTTAACATTTTTCACAGCTGCCTGATCAGTGCTTTGTTTCAACCAAGTTTAGCAAATGGATGGAATATTAAATGTATTATTGAGCAGGGAAAGATATTGACTGTATTGAGTATTCTAACATGAAGCTCTTTCATTGCTACATAACATACATAGAGCAAGTGAGTAAAATAAACTAAATAAACAAGAAGTTTGTAAAAGCTGAAAATAACAGACAGCAAATTATAATAATGAGATTATTTAAAACACAAGCACTGGGGAGCAAAATCTTTGCTTCAAATTTTTTATTGAAGGCTTCTGAAAGATGACAGTATTTAAGAAAAGTCTGTATGCATAAGAATATGCATATGTTGAAATAAACTATGTACTGGCACCTCCTATTTGAGTACAACTCCTGTTAAAACTCCAAAGACTGAGTTGGGATTTATTTAGTTTTTAAATGCCAGTAGGCAGAATTAAATTCGCATTATGTGTACATGGATAGACTTTTATATTCACTAAATAAATTTATATTCTCACAGTTGTAAATATCTCTCTGAAAAAAAGTCACAATCGAGAAGTGGTAGACACCATAAGCTATATACATTTTATTAAAAACAGTGAAGAGACAATGCAGCATACAGATAATGAATCATAGAATTGTATACTTGAAACCTATATAATTTTATTAACAAATGTTACTCCAATTAATTTAATTTAAAATATAAATAATAAACACAGTGATTTCAAATCTAGTACTTCAACCTATAAAACTCTGTTTATAGGAGTAAGTATAAATTATTTATAACATAATGAACTTATGAGGAAATAGCCATAATAACAAATTGACATTCTTATGATTCATAAAACTGATTATATAATTCTCGCCCTAATTGGGCTTTCCTGCCTACTAACTGTGAGAAAGGTGAAAATCTTATGCTATTTTAATTTCTCTATACTAATTATAATACTCTCTTGCTACAGACTTTATGGTATTAACTTCCTATGTTGTAATTAACCACTACATAGCTATATTAATTTTTCTATTTTCTTGAACCCACAAACCTTTTCCATTATATTATCAGAAAGAGAATATATTAAATTCTTACCTGAATACAAATCTATGCCTCCAATGAAATAACACTGATCTCAGAACTTTCTGCTTAAAGATAGTGAAGATTCTTTTTTCCACATGTTGATTTATTTCCTTTTCTGAAAGGAGTTGATGATAATGATAAGAACAGAGGCAAATAAATAACCAAATACCAAGTTTAATAAACAAAGGATAGAGATATGTAATAGAGATGTCAGTTGCTTTGTATGGACTTCATTCTTTTATTCACCATTAGTCAAATGTCAAATAAGGGGCAAAATATTCTGTTCAGCCTTGCAGAAGAAATAATCCTCACAATTTATCCCCAAGATTATAGTATGGGGAGCCAAATAAGAAAGTGTAAGGATTGAAAAATCACCTGATCATTATGATGTAGTTGTAATAATTGGCAGTAAAGAGTACAGTTGATATGGGAATGTATAAGAGAACTATACATCCAGACTAAGAATTCAAGGTGGGAGTCAGTCAGGGAAACTTCCCAGAATATGTGACAATAAAGATAAAAAATTTGAAGGAGTTAGTCATAAGAATTGGGAATATTACTGAGGCAAAACTTGAAGTGAAAAAATAACACCAGTTTCACCAGAATAAGGCTATCTAACAATAGGGAAATATTTCAACTTTCCCTCTTACTATTGAAGGCATGCTCAATATCTGAACACCATATGCAGAGTCTCAGGTGGAGGAGGTAGTCTCATCTTCAAAACACAGTGATTAAAAGTGCTGGTATCTACTATAGCTATTTCTCCTCATCATTTTCCTCATATTATTAAAGAAATAAATTGATTCCCTTGAAATATTTTCTTTCAGTGAAATCTTCCCTTTTATTTCCCTTTTTTTAAAAAGCATTCCATAGCATCAAAATGTATTCAATCAGCATTTTTATGTCTTGATATTAAAATTGTTTCTAATTTTTACAGTTATCGACAGTTCTTACAGTGAACATCTTTGAAGCTAAATTTTGGTCTGTGCCATAATTATTTCCTTGGTATAATATCACAAAATGTAATTATTCGATTAAACTATATAAACATGTTAAATGTTTTTATATGTATTGTCAACCAGATAGATTTTTTTTCAATTTTTAATGCCAGGGTTTGAGAAAAATTGTTTGTGACTTCTTCCTAAATTCAATCATTCTTGTCTCAGTCTATCTGGAAATGGGTTTCTATTGTATCAACAATAGGTATGGAAATTGACAGTTACAATTTACTTTTATTTCTCAATAGGATTAAACAAATTATCATTGTATAAAATCCTTAATCGTCGCAGTACATTCTGCTTTGTTTTATAGATCAAAAATCCTGAATGATAGTTCAGAGGAATTTAGTATTATTTAGAAAAAATCCTCCGTGATAGTCAGTCAGCTTGCTCAATTTCATCATTGCTGATTTAGTGCTTGTTTCTTTTTTTCCCCTTTTTATTGAATTTATTGGGGTGACACAGATTAGTATAATTATGCAGGTTTCAGGTGCACAATTCTACAACACATCATCTGTACCCTGCATTGTGTGTTCATCACCCCAAGTCAAGTCTCCTTCTATCAACATTTATTCTCCCTATACAATCCTCCACTTCCCTCCACACACCTTCCCCCTGGCAATCCCCACACTGTTGTCTCTGTCCCTGAGTGTAGTCTCATTTTTTTCCTTTTATTCTCAATCTCTTCCACCCGGTCCCCCCAAAACATCCCTCCCCCAGCTATCAGTCTGCTCTCTGTCCATGGGTCAGTTTTTATTTTGTATGAGAGTTTATTTTGTTCATTAGATTCCACCTCTGAGTAAAATCATATGTTACTTGTCTTTCTCTGACTGGCTTATTTCACTTAGCATAATGTTCTCCAGGTCCATCGATGCTGTTGCAAAGGATAATATTTCATTCTTTTTTACAACAGAGTAGTATTCTATTGTGTAAATGTATCACAGCTTTGTATTCACTCATCTTTTGATGAGCACTTGGTCTGCTTCCAAATCTTAGCTATTATAAATAATGCTGCAATGAACACAGAGTTGAATATATTCTTTTGAATTAGCATTTCAGATTTCTTCAGATATATTCTCAAATGTGGAATCGCTTAGTCATAAGGCAGTTCCATTTTTAATTTTTTTAAATTAAATCTTTATTGTTGAGAGTATAACACATATACCACCCTTTATCCCCCATTGCTCCCCTCCTCCCAGTTCCCGTCCAGCCCCAGGCCTTCACCACCCTTGTTTGTGTCCATAGATAATGCATATATGTATGTATGTTTCTTGGTTAATCACTTTCTGCCCCACCTCACCCCTTCCTTCTGAGGTTGGTTGGTATGTTCCAAATTCCCATGTCTCTGTTTCTATTTTATTCATTAGTTTATTTTGACCATTGGATTTCACATATGAGTGATATCATGTGACACTTGTCTTTCTCTGACTGGCTTATTTCGCTTAGCATCATTTTTTGAGGTAACTCCATACTGCTTTCCACAGTGGCTGAACCAATCTGTATCCCCACCAGCAAGTGCACAGAGTTTCCCTTTCTCCACATCCTCAGAAACACTTGTTGTTTGTTGATTTATTGATAATAGCCATTCTGACAGGTGTGAGGTGAAATCTCATTGTGGGTTTTGTTGTCATTATTGTTAATCTTCCCCTGAGGATATTGTTCCATTGATTTCTTTAGAGAGAGTGGAAGGGAGGAAGGGAGAGAGAGAGAGAGAGAGAGAAATCGATGTGAAAGATACATCAATTGGTTGCTGCCCGCATGACCCCAATTGAGCCGATGATCAAACCTGCAAACTCAGGTATGTGCCCTTGACCGGAATAGACCGTATGACCCTTAGGTTCTAGGGCCAATGCTCTAATCGCTGAGACAAACCAGTCAGGACTCATTGTGGTTTTAATGTGCATTTCTCAGATGATTAGTGACATTGAACATATTTCCATACGTCTATTGGCCATCTGTATGTCCTATTTGATAAGTGTCTATTGAGGTCCTCTGCCCATTTTTAAACTGGATTGTTTGTTTTCTTGGTGTTGAGTTCTGTAAGTTCTTTATACATTTTGGATCTTAAACTCTTATCAGATGTGTCACTGGTGAATATGTTCCCCTATTCAGTGTGTTGTCTTTTCATTTTGGTGATATTTTCCTTTGGTGTGCAAAAACATTTTAGTTTGATGTAGTCCTATTTGTTTACATTTTTCCCCTTTATTAGAGAAGAAGGAACATACCTCAACATAATATGAGAAACCCACAACTAACATCATACTCAGTGGGCAAAAACTACAAATATTTTCCTTAAATTGTGAACAAGACAGGCATGTCTGCTTTCACTACTCTTATTCAACATAGTGCTGGAAGTTCTTGCCACAGCAATCAGAAAAGGATAAGAAATAAAAGCATCCAAATTGGAAAGGAAAAGTAAAACTGTCATTATTTGCAGGTGACATGATACTGTATATAGAGTACACTAAATAGTCCACCAAAATCTACTAGAACAAGTAAATGAATTTGATAAAATAGCAGGATACAAAATAAATATCCAGAAGTCAGTTGCATTTTTATATACCAATAATGAACTATCACAAAGAGAAACTAAGAGAACAATCCTGATTGTTTCAAAAAGAACAAAATACCTAGGAATA
Source organism: Tadarida brasiliensis (assembly GCA_030848825.1). NCBI lineage: Eukaryota > Metazoa > Chordata > Mammalia > Chiroptera > Molossidae > Tadarida > Tadarida brasiliensis. Next base: position 35,939,191 of record CM061267.1, on the reverse strand, counting down.
AATTTAATCAAGAATATAAAAGACCTGTACTCCAAAAATTATAAGACACTTAAGAAAGAAATTGAGGAAGCTACAAGTAAGTGAAAGCATATACTGAGTTTGTGGATAGGAAGGATTAACATCATTAAAATGTTCATACTCCCCAAAGCAATCTATGATTTAGCACAATTCTTATCAAGGTACCAACGACATATTTCACAGAACTAGAACAAATGTTGAAAAGTTTATATGGAACCACAAAAGACCCTGAATAGCTACAGCAATCTTGAGAAAGAAGAACAAAGTTGGAGGAATCATGCTACATGATATTAAACTATAATAAAAGGCCATAGTAATTAAAACAGCATCACACTGGCACAAAAAAAACAAAAAACCAGACATATAGATGATTGGAACAGAATAGAGAGCCCAGAAATAAACCTACACCTTTGTAGTCAATTAATATTTGACAAAGGAGGCAAAACATGCAATGGGGTAAAGGTAATCTATTCAATAAATGGTATTTGGAAAGTTGGACAGATCTGTGCAAAAAATGAAACTAGACCACTTTCTTACATCATACATAGAATAAACTTAAAATGGATTAAATGCATTCTCAAGTTATTATACACAATATTTTTTCATAAAAAAACAGTGTCCAAACGTGCACATATATTTGCAGTAGTTCAGCATTTTGAATATCCTGTTTTCCTCCAGCCATTGATGAATTAATGATAGTTCCTCTGATTAAGTTCTCCCCTGCACACATATCCCAGGCATTTGGAAGCGGGTTACTTATTTCAGGGTCTATACATTAAGATGATATTCTTAGATAGTCTGGTTGTTTAAGATTTAACAGTGCTTCAGATTTTGTTCTGTTAACAGATCTTGACATCCTAGAAGAAGAGCCCAGTTCTGGGCTCATTAATACACAAATTTGAGTGTTACAATGTCAGTCCTGATCTCAGAGACACCCATTAGTAACCTTTTCCATTGTGCTATAATAAAACCATAGACACTGAAGTAGCACACCATTTTGTTTGTTAATCAGAAATAATGCAGAATCATTGCAGTTCAAAAATAAAACCTGACTTGTTTCCTTTGTTTTTAATAAAAACAATTTGGGCTTCCCTCAATGCTCATATTTTTAAGGTATAAATTATAAAATTTAAATAATTGTTGCAAATGTAAAATGGCATTTCTATGTATAGCTTTTTAAAAAAGAATACATTTATTACATGTAAATCTGAAAGATTATAGTTACTCACCAACTCTGGACATGAAAATATCATAATTTATTAGTGTGCCTCACTGGTAGGAGTAAATGGCTCTTCATGAAGCCCTGAAACCTTCTTCTTCTACAAGTTCATACCATTCTTTGAAGGCAAACCCATTTAAATGTCACAAAGATAGTTTCACCAAATGTATTTTAAAATCTCTTTAAAAGCAAAGCATCGGTTCATCTGTGGAGCAGAGGTAATATTTATTTCCAGTGTCACATACATTGCAGTGCATTCTAAATCTCTATTTCTTTGCCAATTTATTAGGAAATATCAAACCTGCAAACCCAGGTATGTGCATATTGATAATTATACCGGAGGTTCTGACATTCAGGCATCACCATAAACGCCCGCAAAGATGGCAACTGTGTCTCGTAACTACACCAGTGTACGTCCAGGCCTGGTGACTGGATACAGTTGTGTAATTCGTGTTCTACACAAGAACAAGTCACCTGAACACTGGGGCCAAAATCCAGGTCACCCTTATTCCCCAAGCCATGTGCTTGAAAGAATAAATCTGTCTATAGTACAAAAGCACTTTGTGGGTTAGTGGTAGTCGTTTGGCTAGGATAAATAGCCTTTAATCAAGTATAACAAAACTTGTAAAGTCCTTTCAATCAATAGGCATACAACAGTCAACTTGACTAAAGGAGCAGAGTAGGATTTTCTCTATGGAAATGTGCACTTGTGAACTTAATGATCATCTCATCTAGTCATGCCAAATTGGATAGTGAATGATTCTAACTCAGACACAGTGCAAAAATATTGTCCCTGTGAACTCTGTCTTTTTCAGGATCTCACACTACTCTCATATTTTTGTGTCTCTAATAGTTACCCTACTAAAGAGTTTGTGTGCATGTTTATTTAATCGTTGCTAGAAGAAATTTTACCTTCTATAATACTGGTGCTCTTTAGATTCTGTTATCATAATCATAAATACTCTTGTTGTCAAGATTCCTTAAGAAAAAGGTATCAATAGTTCTACCTGGAGGCACTGGGTTTACATTCCAAGGACAGGCAACTGGTACATCTTTCTTAATTTTTATAGGCATCCCACTTTTCTTGATTATAAGACACACACTTGTATATTGCAAATATGTCTGCAGGTGGCTATAAATATGGTGGTTTTTTTTCATCCAAAAACTATTATTAAATCAGTGCTTTACCTTATGAATAATACTACCTTACAAATTAGGAATTATGATTTCTTAGTATGGTGTTCCATCCATTATGAATGTGAGTGACAATTTTGCCTAGCCTATAGTGTAGGGAAGCAGAGTTTCTGTAATGGTGGCAGCTGGTTTTGAATTTGATTTTTGTCTGTGTTATTTATATTCACAGAAAAAAATATTAATTTCTTAATGCCATTTATATTTTATGAAGTACACATTTTAATTGTTATTTATGGTGAAATACACATAGCATTAAATGTACCACCTTAATTATTTATAAGTGTACAATTCAGTGCTGTTGAATATATTTACATTGTTGTACAATTCATCTTCAGAATTTTTGACCTTGCAGACTGAAACTCCATACCCAATAAACAACATAAAATAAGCTTTAGTTGAAGTATAATATATATACCAAAAAATACATTAATAAGAAATATATAACTATGGATTTTTCACAAAGTAAAAACACCCATGTAACCACCATCCATCCAGAGAAATAGAACATTACCAGCATCTCTCTGACTCTTAGTTACTACTCTAAACAATTGTTTTTTACATGTTGACTTTGAATCCAGTAACATTGCTAAATTCACTTATTCATTCTGATAAATTGTAGATTCTTTTGGATTTTCTATATATACAACCATGTTATTTATGAATAGTGATATTTTTCTTTGTTTGACTTATTGACTTACTGTCTAGGAATTCTAGTAGAATGATGAATACATTTGGGGAAAATGGGCATCTTTGTTTTATCCCCTATCTTGCAGGTAGGCTTTATATATTTTTCTACTCAGTATAATGTTTGCTATAGGTTTCTGCAGTTACTCTCCTAGGTTAATGAAGTTTCCATCTATTCCTAATTTGCAAGAGGTTTTAGCCCTGAAAAGGTGATAAATTATTTCAGATTATTTTTCTGCATATATTGAGATAATATTTTCTTTCCTCTTTATTTTATTATTGTGGTGAATTATATTAACTGATTTTAAAATACTAAACTAATTGCATGGGAGATTTTGTATAAGATTGGTAATAGTTCTTTCTTAAATTTTGGAAGAATTCACTGGTAAAGTGGGCTTACAGATTTTTTTTGTGGGAAAGTTTCTAATTCTGTTCTTTAAGAGATATGGGATTTTTAGATTTTCTGCTACTATTACTAAGGTTTTTACAGGAATTTGTTCAATTCACCTAAAATGTTAAATTCATTGGCATAACATTTTATAATATCTTCCTATTTTAATATTTATACAATCTATAGTAATGTTCCCTTTTTCACATAGAATATAGGTTATTTCTATCCTTTATTTTTATAAGATCAGTAGTGATAAAATTATACTAATTATTTTTTTAAAGAATTATTCATTTTGTTGATTTTTCTCTATTGTATTTTTTAGGATAGGATTATACTTGGAAACATTAATAGGCTTTATTATTAGAGTAATTTTAGGTTTACAGAAAAAAATTGAGCACAAAGTACAGAAAACTCCCATAGACTCCTCCTTCTGCTCCTTGTTGATGTGGTACATTTGTTACAAATTGATGATCCAATATTACAACATTATTATTAACCGAAGTCCATGGTTTAACATCACTATTGTTTTGCCTTTTCCAGAACATTATATATTTGGGCTTATACAATATGCAGCCTTTTCAGATTGATTTATTTTACTTAGCAATGCGTATTTAAGGTTCCTCCATGCCTTTTCAAGTTTCATTTTCTTTTTTACTGAATAATACTCCATTATATGGATGTACCACATGTTGTTTATTCATTCTTCTATTGAAGTAAATCTTAGTCGTTTTCAAGTTTTGGCAATTATAAAAAAAAAAAGGTGCTATAAACATTTATTTGAAGAATTTTGTGTAGACATGAAAGCTTTCAATTCATTGGGGTTAATACATAGGAGCAAGATGGCTGGATTGTATGGTAAAACTTTTTTTAGCTTTCTAAGAAACTGCCAAACTGTCTTCTATAGTGACTGTGTCATTCTGTGTTCCCATCAACAATGAAAGATAGTTTCTATTTTCCACATTCTTGTCAGCATTTGGTGTTGTCAGTGTTTTGGATTTTAGCCAATCTAATAGTTGTAAGGTGGTGTCTCATAAATTTATTTATTTTTTTGAGTTTAGACATTTTTTTTGGTAATTTTTATTAATTTATTTTTGTTACAGAAGTTTCTCCTTTTTCCTCCTTAGAAACCTTCCTCCCTATCCCAACCCCCACCCCCAAAACTGTTATCTATGTCCATTGGTTATGCAAACAGGCATATAAATTCTGTGGTTTATCTCATGACTTCCCTGCACCCCCGCTCCTCTGAGGTTTTTCAGTCTGAATTGTACTCCTTTCTATGTCTCTGGGTCTATTTTGTTCATCACATTATTTTGTTCATTATATTCCACAAATAAGTGAGATGGTGTGGTATTTGTCTTTCTCTGATCGGCTTATTTTTCTTAGCATAATACTCTCTGGGTCTCTCCATATCATCTCAAAGGATAAGAGATCTCTCTTTCTTACAGCTGCATAGTGTTCCATTGTGTATATGTACCACAGCTTTTTATCCACTCATCTATTGATGAACACTTGGGCTGTTTCCAGATCTTAGCAATTGTAAATAGTGCTGCTATGAACATAGGGGTACCTATATACTTTCTGATTGGTGTTTCAGGATTCTTAGGATATATTCCCAGAAGTAGGATCACAGGATCAAATGGCAGTTCCATTTTTAATTTTTTGAGGAAACACCATGTTCTTTTCCAGTCTGCATTCCCACCAGCAGTGTACTAGAGTCCCCCTTTCTCCACATCCTCGCCAGCACTTGCTGTTTGATGATTGTTGATGGCAGCCATTCTGGCAGGTGTGAGGTGATACCCCATTGTCATTTTAATTTGCATCTCTCTGATGATTACTGACGTTGAGCATTTTTTCATCTGTCTCTTGGCCATTGGTATGTCCTCTTTGTATTTAGTTCCTCTGCCCATTTTTTAATTAGATTCTTCGTCTTCCTTTTGTTGAGTTGTATGAATGCTCTATATATTTTGGAAATTAACTCTTTATCTGATGTATCATTGGCAATTATGCTCTCCCATATAGTGGGTTCCCATTCCATTTTGATGGTTGTTTATTTTGCTGTGCAGAAACTTTTAAGTTTGATGGAATCCAATGCATTAATTTTTTCCTTTGTTTCTCTAGCCTTAGATATTGTATCAGTGGAAATTCTGCTGGTGTAATGTCTGAAATTTTGTTGCTTACATTTTCTTCAAGGATTCTTATGGATTCATGAGTCACATTTAAGTCTTTTACTCATTTTGAGTTTATTCTTGTGTATGGTGTAAGTTGGTGTTCTAGTTTCATTTCTTTTTTTTTTTTTTTTTGCATGTAGCTATCCAGTTTTCCCAACACCATTTATTTAAAAGGCTGCCTTTACTCCATTGTATGCTCTTGCCACCTTTGTTAAATATTAATTGAGCATAATGTCTTGGATCAATTTCTGGGTTCTCTGTTCTGTTCCATTGAACTAAATGCCTGTTCTTGGGCCAGTACCACGCTGTTTTGATTACAGTGGCTTTGTAGTATAACCTGATATCTGGTATTGTAACCCCTCCTACTTTGTCCTTCTTTTTTAAGATTGCTGTGGCTGTTCGGGGTCTTTTATGGTACCATATAAACTTTTGAAATATTGATTTTACTTCTGTGAAATATGTCATTGGTATTTTAATGGGGATTGCATTAAATCTATACATTGATTTGGATAGTGTAGACATTTTAATGATGTTAATTCTTCCAATCCATGAACAAGGAATGTGCTTCCACTTTTTTATATCTTCCTCTGTGTCTTTTTTCAATGTCCTGAAGTTTGGTTAAGTTTATTCCTAGGTATCTTAATTTCTTGCCTAAATGGTAAATGGGATTGTTTTTTCAGTTTCTCTTTCTGTCACTTCATCATTGGTGTATTCGAATGTCTTTGATTTCTTTTTTTTCTTTTTTTATTAATTAATTTTTGTTACAGATGTTTCTCCTTTTTTCCCCATTGACACCCTCCTCCCCATCCCCCCACCCCATCCCTAGCTTTGTTGTCCATGTCCATCAGTTATGCATACATGCGTATAAGTTCTGTGGTTTATCTCTTCCCTCTCCCCACCCCCTCTTCTGAGGGTTGTCAGTCTATACACTACTTCCACATCTCTGGGTCTACCCTGTCCCTCAGACTGTTATGTTCATTATATTCCATAAATAAGTGAGATCATGTGATATTTGTCTTTCTCTGCTTGGCTTGTTTCGCTTAGGATAATACTCTCGAGATCCCTCCATGTCGTTGCAAAGGATAAGAGATCTTTCTTTCTTACAGCTGCATAGTACTCCATTGTGTATATGTACCACAGCTTTTTTATCCATTCATCCACTGATGGACACTTGGGCTGTTTCCAGATCTTAGCTATTGTAAATAGTGCTGCTATGAACATGGCAGTACATGTATTCTTTCTGATTGGTGTTTCAGGCTTCTTAGGGTATATTCCCAGAAGTGGGATCACTGGGTCAAATGGCAATTCAATTTTTAATTTTTTGAGGTAACACCATAGTGTTTTCCACAGTGGCTGCACTAGTCTGCATTTCCACCAGCAGTGTACTAGAGTCCCCTTTTCTCCACACCCTCGCCAACACTTGTTGTTTGATGCTTTGTTGATGGCGGCCATTCTGACAGGTGTGAGGTGGTACCCCATAGTCATTTTAATTTGCATCTCTCTGATGATTAGTAATGTTGAGCATTTCTTCATATGTTTCTTAGCCATTTGTATGTCCTTTTTGGAGAGGTGTCTATTTAGTTCCTCTGCCCATTTTTTAATTGGGTTCTTTATCTTCCTTTTGTTGAGTTGTATGAGCACTCTATATATTTTGGAGTTTAACCCCTTATCTGATGTATCATTGGCAGTTATGCTCTCCCATACAGTGGGTTCCCTTTCCATTTTGATGGTTGTTTCTTTTGCTGTGCAGAAGCTTTTGAGTTTGATGTAGTCCCATGTGTTCATTTTTTCCTTTGTTTCTGTTGCCTTAGGTGATGTGTCAGTGAAGATTCTGCTGTGTATTATGTCCGAAATTTTGTTGCCTACATTTTCTTCTAGGATTTTTATGGATTCACGAGTCACATTTAAGTCTTTTATCCAGTTTGAGTTTATTCTTGTGTATGGTGTAAGTTGATGGTCTAGTTTCAATTTTTTTGCATGTAGCTGTCCAATTTTCCCAACACCATTTATTAAAGAGGCTGTCTTTACTCCACTGTATGCTCTTGCCACCTTTGTCAAATATTAATTGAGCATAATATCTTGGGTCAATTTCTGGATTCTCTGTTCTGTTCCACTGGTCTATATGCCTGTTCTTGTGCCAGTACCAGGCTGTTTTGATTACAGTAGCTTTGTAGTATAACCTGATATCCGGTATTGTGATCCCACCTACTTTGTCCTTCTTTTTCAAGATTGCTGTGGCTGTTCGGGGTCTTTTATGGTTCCATATAAACTTTCGAAATATTTATTTTACTTCTGTGAAATATGTCATTGGTATTTTAATGGGGATTGCATTAAATCTATACATTGATTTGGGCAGTGTAGACATTTTAATGATGTTAATTCTTCCAATCCATGAACAAGGTATGTGCTTCCACTTTTTTATGTCTTCCTCTATTTCTTTTTTCAATGTCCTGAAGTTTTCTGCAAATAGGTCCTTTACTTCTTTGGTTAAGTTTATTCCTAGGTATCTTAATTATTTGCCTAAATGGTAAATGGGATTGTTTCTTCAGTTTCTTTCTGTGAGTTCATCATTGGTGTATTCAAATGTCTTAGATTTCTTGATGTTAATTTTGTTTTGTTTTATTTATTTATTTATTTATTTATTTATTTATTTATTTTTTATTAATTTACTTTTGTTACAGATGTTTCTCCTTTTTCCCACATTGACACCCTCCTCCCCCTCCCTCCCTGCCCCATCACCAGTTTTGTTGTCCATGTCCATTGGTTATAAGTAGATGCGTACAAGTTGTGGTTCATCGCTCCCCTCCCCCACCCGCTCTTCTGGCACTTGTCAGTCTGTACCCTACTTCCACGTCTCTGGGAGTACCCTGTTCCTCAGACTGTTATGTTCATTATATTCCAGAAATAAGTGAGATCATATGATATTTGTCTTTCTCTGCTTGGCTTGTTTCCCTTAGGATAATAGTGTCTAGGTCCTCCCATGTCATCTCAAAGGATAAGAGATCTTTCTTTCTTACGGCTGCATAGTACTCCATTGTGTATATGTACCATAACTTTTTTATCCATTCATCTACTGATGGACACTTGGGCTGTTTCCAGATCTTAGCTATTATAAATAGTGCTGCTATGAACATGGGGGTACATATATTCTTTCTGATTGGTGTTTCAGGCTTCTTTGGGTATATTCCTAGGAGTGGGATCACTGGGTCAAATGGCAATTCAATTTTTAATTTTTTGAGGTTAAACTACAAAGCTACTGTAATCAAAACAGCCTGGTACTGGCACAAGAACAGGCACAGAGATCAATGAAATAGAACAGAGAACCCACAAATTGCCCCAAAACATTATGCTCAATTAATATTTGACAAAGGTGGCAAGAGCATACAATGGAGTAAAGACAGCCTCTTTAATAAATGGTGTTGGGAAAATTGGACAGCTACATGCAAAAAAATGAAACTAGACCAGCAGTTTACACCATATACAAGAAGAAACTCAAAATGGATAAAAGACTTAAATGTGACTCATGAATCCATAAAAATCCTAGAAGAAAATGTAGTCAACAAAATTGATGTTAATTTTGTATCCTGCTACTTTGCCAAACTTGTTTATTAAATGTAGTAGATATTTGATGGACTCTTCAGGGTTTTCTATGTACAATATCATGTCATCTGCAAATAGTGACAGTTTTACTTTCTTCTTTCCAATTTGGATCACTTTTTTTTCTTACTCAGGATAATTTTTTATTTATTTTTCCAATTTTTATTAATTTATTTTTGTTTCAAACGTTTCTCCTTTTTCCTCCCTAGACACCCTCCTCTCTATCCTGCCCTGCCCCCCCCAGGATTGTTGTCTATGTCCATTGGTAATGCATACATGCATATAAGTTCTTTGGTTCATCTCATCCATCCCTCCTTCCCCCCTACTCTGAGGTCTGTCAGTCTGAACCATACTACTTTCTATGTTTCTGGGTCTGTTTTATTTATCAGCCAACCTTGTTCATCATACTGCATGAATAAGTGAGATTGTGTGGTATTTGTCTTTCCCTAATTGGCTTATTTGCTTAGCATAGTACTCTCAAGGTCCCTCCATGTTGTCTCAGAGGATAAGAGACCTTTCTTTCTTATAGCTGCATAGTATTCCATTGTATATATGTACCACGGCTTTTTTATCCACTCATCTATTGATGGATACTTGGGCTGTTTCAAGATCTTAGTGATTGTAAATAGTGCTGCTATGAACATAGGGGTACATATACTCTTTCTGATTGATGTTTCAGGCTTCTTAGGATATATTCCTAGAAGTGGGATCACTGGGTCAAATGGCAATTCAATTTTTAATTATATGAGGAAACACCATACTGTTTTCCACAGTGGCTGCACCAGTCTGCATTCCCACCAGCAGTGTACTAGAGTCCCCTTTTCTCCACACCCTCGCCAACACTTATTGTTTGATGATTTGTTGATGGTGGCCATTCTGACAGGTGTGAGGTGGTACCCCATAGTCATTTTAATTTGCATCTCTCTGATGATTACTGATGTTGAGCATTTTTTCATCTGTGTCTTGGCCATTGGTATGTCCTATTTGTAAGGTGTCTATTTAGGTCCTCTGCCCATTTTTTAATTGGGTTCTTTGTCTTGCTTTTGTTGAGTTGTATGAGTACTCTATATATTTTGGAAATTAACTCTTTATCTGATGTATTAGGGGGACCTGAAAGTAATGTTTTTTTACAGTAAATTCAGACGGATAAGTTTTAAACAAGTTTTTATTTTTAATCAATGATGTAATCACCTTCATTATCAACAACCTTTTGCCATCTAGTGTGCAAATTTTCAATGCCGGATTGATAAAAATCAATTGGTTTTTGAGCAAAATATCTGGATATGGCATTTTGGACATCATCCAAATTTTCAAATTTTTTGCCACTTAGAAAATGTTGTACCGATCGGAATAAATGGAAATCCGATGGCGCAATATCGGGCCTGTATGGTGGGTGAGGCAATACCTCCCACCCCAATTCATTAATTTTTTCCAAGGTTCGTCTTGCACAGTGCGGTCTTGCATTATCGTGTTGCAGAATAACGCCTTTTCTGGTGACAATTGCTGGGCACTTTTCAATTAAAGATTGATTTACTGGATCCAATTGTTCACAGTAAAGGTCTGCATTCAGTTTGTCCAGGTTTCAGCACTTCAAAATGAACGACCCCGCCAATACTCCACCAAACACACAAAAGTGCCTTTTTGGGGTGTAAACTTGGCTAAGCTGTACTTCCTGGAGATTCTTTCAGAGAGAGCCACTGCCTTTTGCATTTTGGATTATCATAGAGGACCCATTTTTCAGCTCCAGTGATCAAACGATCAAAAAACGCTTCTGTATTGTGCTACTGAAGCAATAAGTTGCATGTGGTGGCCCGGTTAGCTTTGTTTTCTTCGGACAGATTATGGGGGACCCAAACACCTGCTCTGCTTACTTTACCAATCTGCTGCAAATGTTCTTGGATGGTTGACCAAGGTTGGTTAAGAGTATTTGACAGTTCCTCGATTGTCTGACATGGATTTGCTTCCACTTCTGCCCTTAACATGTTATTACTTTAATGACATTACTTTCTGGTCCCCCTGATATCATTGGCAATTATGCTCTCCCATATAGTGGTTTTCCTTTCCATTTTGATGATTGTTTCTTTTGCTGTACAGAAGCTTTTTAATTGCATATAGACGAATGTGTTCATTTTTTCCTTTGTTTCTGTTACCTTAGGTGATGTATCGGTGAAAATTATGGTGCGTATGATGTCTGAAATTTTGTTGCCTACATTTTCTTCTAGGAGTTTTATGGATTCTTGAGTCACATTTAAGTCTTTTATCCAGTTTGAGTTTATTCTTGTGTATGGTGTAAACTGATGGTCTAGTATTAAAGATGTTGTCTTTACTCCATTGTATGCTCTTGCCACCTTTGTCAAATATTAATTGAGCATAATGTCTTGGGTCAATTTCTGGGTTCTCTGTTCTATTCCTTTGATCTGTATGCCTGCTCTTGTGCCAGTATCAGGCTGTTTTGATTAGAGTATCTTTGTAGTATAACCTGATATCCAGTATTGTGATCCCATCTACTTCGTCCTTTTTTTTTTTTTTTTTCAAGATTTCTGTGGCTATTCGGGGTCTTTTTTGCTTCCATATGAACTTTTGAAGTATTTGTTCTAGTTCTGTGAAATATGTCTTTGGTATTTTGATGGAGATTGCATTGAATCTATAGATTGTTTTAGGTAGTATTGATGTTTTAATGATGTTAATTCTTCCAATCCATGAACAAGGTACGTGCTTCCACTTTTTTATATCTTCCTGTGTTTCTTTTTTCAATGTCCTGTAGTTTTCTGCAAATAGGTCCTTTACTTCTTTGATTAAGTTTATTTTGGTATCTTAATTATTTTGCTGCGGTGGTAAATGGGATTGTTTTTTTAGTTTCTCTTTCTGTGAGTTCATTATTGATGTATAAGAATGCTGACGAGTCCTGGCCAGTTTGGCTCAGCTATTGGAGCATCGACCTGCGGATCAAGGAGTCCTGGGTTCGATTCTGGCTGAGGGCATGTAAGTTGGTTGCAGTTATTTCCCACCTCGGTTAAGGTCGTGCGGGTGACAACCAGTTGATGTTTCTCTTTCATATCGATGCCTCTCTCTCTCTCTCTCTCTCTCTCTGTCTCTCTCTCTCTTTCCCTCCCTTCCTCCCTCCCACCAGGTCTGAAGATAAATGGAAAAATATTCTCGGGTGAGGATTAAGAAAAAAAAAATAATGCCGTCGATTTCTTAATGTTAATTGTGTATCCTGCTACCTTGACAAATTCATTTATTAAATCTAGCAGATTGTTGATGGAGTTGTTAGGGTTTTCTATGTACAATATCATGTCATCTGCAAATAATGACAGTTTCACTTCCTCCTTTCCAATTTGGATCCCTTTTATTTTTTCTTCATGTCTAATTGCTGTGGCTAAGACTTTCAGTACTATGTTAAATAAGAGTGGCAAAAGTGGACATCCCTGACTTGTTCCTGTTCTTAAGGGAAATGCTTTTAGTTTTTGCCCATTGAGTATGATGTCGGCTGTAGGTTTTTCATATAATGCCTTTATTATGTCAAGATATGATCCCTCTATTTCCACATTGCTGAGCGTTTTTGTCGGAAATGGGTGCTGGATTTTGTTGAATGCTTTTTCAGCATCTATTAATATGATCATATGGTTTTTATCTTTCATTTTGTTTTTGTGGTGTATCACATTTATTGATTTGCGAATATTGTACCAGCCTTACATCCCTGGGATGAATCCCACTTCATTATGGTGAATAACTTTTATAATGTATTACTGGATCCAATTTCCTAAAATTTTGTTAAAGATTTTGGCATCTATGTTCATCTGTATTGACTTGTAGTTTTCTTTCTTTGTAGTGTCTTTATCTGGTTTTGGAATTAGAATTATGCTGGCCTCATAAAACGGGTTTGGAAGTCTTCCTTCTTTTGAACTTTTTGGAAAGTTTGAGGACAATGTTTATTTCTTCTTTGAATGTTCAGTAAAACTCCCCCATGAAGCCATCCGGGCCTGGACTTTTGTTTGTTGGGAGATTCTTGATTGCATCTTCAATTTCCTTAGTTGTTATTGGTCTGTTCAAGTTTTCTATCTCTTCCCAGTTCAGTTTTGGGAGACTATGTGTTTCTAGAAATTTGTCTATTTTGCTTAGATTGTCGGCATATAATTGTTCACAGTATTTATTACTGATGCTTTGTATTTCTGTGGTGTCAGTTGTTATATCTCCTCACTTGTTTCTGATTTTGTTTATTTGGGTCCTCTCTCTTTATTTCTTGGTGAATCTCGCTCAAGGTCCATCAATCTCATTTATCATGTCAAAGGACCAACTCTTTGTTTCATTGATCTTTTAAATTGTTTTTTTTTAGTCTCTATGTCATTTATTTCTGCTTTGACCTTTACTGTTTCTTTCCTTATACTTGCTCTGGGATTTTCTTTTTGTTTGCTTTCTAGTCTTTAAATTTGTGAGGTTAGATAGTAAATGAGAAAGTTTTCTTTTTTCTTGAGGTGGGCCTGTAGTGCTATGAACTTCCCTCTCAGGACTGCTTTGCTGCATCCCATAGATTTTGTGATGTTGTGTGTTCATTTTCACTGGTTTCCAGGAAGTTTTTAATTCCTTCCTTGATCTTCTTGGTAACCCATTCATTGTTTAATAACATGCTATTTGTCCTCCATCTGTTTGTGTTGTAATTGATTTGTAGTTCCATGCCATTGTGACTTGAGAAGTGCTTGATGTTATTTCAATCTTGTTGAACTTATAGAGACTTAGTTTGTGTCCTAACATGTGGTCTGTCTTTGAGAATGTCCCATGTGCACTTGAGAAGATTGTGAATTCTGCAGTTTGGGGATGTAATTCTCTTTAGATACCTATTAAATCCATTTGATCTAGAGTTTCTGTTTCCTTGTAATTTTTTTGTCCAGAGGACCTATCCAGTGATGTCAGTGGGGTGTTGAAGTCCCCTGCTATGATTGTATTGCTGTCAATTTTTTCTTTGAAGTCCTCCAGACGGTTTTAAATATATTTAGGTGCTCCTGTATTGGGGACATATTTACCAGGGTTATATCTTCTTGTTGGGTAGATCCTTTCAATGTTATGTAGTGTCCTTCTTTTTCCTAGTTATGGACTTCATTTTGAAGTCTGTTTTATCAGATATGAGTATTGTTACCACAGTCTTTTTTTCCTTTCTGTTTGCTTGGAAGATTTTTTCCCCCATGCCTTCACTTTCAACGTATGTGAGACTTTTGTTATGAGGTGTGTCTCTTGTAGACAACATATATATGAATCATGCTTTCTTATCCAATCAGATATTCTGTGTCTTTTTTTTTTCTTCCAATTTTTATTAATTTATTTTTGTTACAGATGTTTCTCCTTTTTCCCTCCTAGACACCCTCCTCCCCATCCCACCCCCCCACCTCCCCAGCATTGTTGTCTATGTCCATTGGTTATGTATATATGCATATAAGTTTTTTGGTTCATTTCATTCAGCTCCCCCCGCCCCACACTCTGAGGTCTGTCAGTCTGAACCGTACTCCTTTCTATGTCTCTGGGTCTATTTCGTTCATCAGCCCACCTTGTTCATTATATTCCACAAATAAGTGAGATCATGTGGTATTTGTCTTTCTCTGATTGGCTTATTTTTCTTAACATAATACTCTCAAGGTCCCTCCATGTCATCTCAAAGGTAAGCAATATTTCTTTCTTACCGCTGCATAGTATTCCATTGTATATATGTACCACAGCTTTTTTATCCACTCATCTAGTTTTTATTTTTTTTATCCTCACCCGAGGACATTTTCCCATTTTTTGTTCAGATAGAGTGGGAGGGAGAGAGAGGAAGAGAGAGAGAAGGGACACATCGAGTAGCTGCCTCTCGCACGACCAACCAGGGCCAGGGACAAACTGCAACCAAGGTACATGCCCCTAGTGGGAACCAAACCCGGGTCTCTCTGGATCACAGGCCAATGCTCTAACCACTGAGCCAAACCGGCCAGGGCTCCACTCATCTATTGATGGGCATTTGGGCTCTTTCTGGATCTTAGCAATTGTAAAGAGTGCTGCTATAAACAAAAGGGTACATATATTCTTTCTGAATGGTGTTTCAGGCTTCTTAAGATATATTCCTGGAACTGGGATCACTGGGTCAAATGACAGATCAATTTTTTAATTCTTTGAGGAAACACCATAGTGTTTTCCATAGTGGCTGCACCAGTCTGCATTCCCACCAGCAGTGTACTAGAGTCTCCTTTTCTCTACTCCCTCGCCAGCACTTGTTGTTTGATGATTTGTTGATGGCTGCCATTCTTGCAGGTGTGAGGTGATACCTCATAGTTGTTTTAATTTGCATCTCTCTGATGATTAGTGATGTTGAGCATTTCTTCATATTTCTCCTAGCCATTTGTATGTCCTTTTTGGAGAGGTGACTCTGTGTCTTTTGATCAGAATGTTTAATGCATTTACATTTAAATTTATTATTGATATGTACTTATTTATTGCTACTTTTATTTATTGTAGTTATATTTTTCTTCCTATTTCTTCTACTAATTACAGCAGTCCTTTTAACATTTCTTGCAGTGCTGGTTTGGAGCTAATATATTCCTTTAACCATTTTTTGTGTGTGGGGGGGAGTTCTTTATTTCACTGTCTATTTTGAATGATAGCCTAGCTTGATGGAGTAGTCTTGGGTTCAGATCCTTGTTTTTCCTTACCTTGTTTACTTCATGCCATTCCCTTCTGGCCTGTAGTGTTTCTGTTGAGAAGTCAGCTGATAGCCTTATGAGGGTTCTTTGTAGGTAACTTGTTGCTTATCTCTTGCTGCCTTCAGCATTCTCTCTTTTTCTTTAATTTTTAGTATTTTAATTATTATGTGTCTTGGTTTGGACCTGTTTGAATTCTTCTTACTTGGGGCTCTCTATGCTTCTTGTACTTGTTTGCCTTTTTTCTTCACCAATTTAGGGAAATTTTCTGTCACTATTTCTTCAAATATATTCTCTAACCCTTGCTCATTTTCTTCTTCTGGAATTGCTATGATGTGGTTGTTCTTACGCTTCATGTTGTCCCACAGCTTTCTTAATCTGTCTTCCTTTTTTTAAGTGTTTTTTCTTTTTTGTTCTCTGATTAGGTGAGTTTTTCTACCCTGTCTTTTAATTCACTGATCTGGTCCTCGGCTTCCTGTACTCTGCTGGTTATTCCTTCTAATGTGTTCTTTATTTCTGCTATGTCATTCTTCATTTTTGCTTGGTGGTTTTTTCATTTCCAATTGGTTGATTTTCAATGTTTCTATATCTTTACTCATGCTGTTGAGCTCTTTACTTATGTTGTTGTGCTTCCTCATTATCATCATTCTGAACTCTACCTCTGATAATTTTCTTAACTGCATTTCATTTATCTCTTCTTCCATAGAGTTCTCTTGTTCTTTCATTTGGGATTTTTTTTTGTTTGTTTCACCATTTTGGCTATCTCAATGGGTTTCAGAGCCTGCCATATTTTCCCTATGGGTGTTGGTGTTCTGCTATTTGTGGCTCCCTCTACTGGGTTTGGATTAATGTGGGAGGACCCACATGAAACACCACTGTCAAATCTTACTTTCCTGTGTAGATTTGTAAGTCAGGAAAGCTTCACTTGTCCACTAGCTTTTTGCCTGGAGGCTATTAGTCTCAGTTAGTTGTTGAGCCTTGGGTTGTAGCTCTCAACTGAATGAAAAAATCCCTCAGGTGTTCAGGGTGAGAGGATTTCCAGCAGGTGGGGCAAATGCTTCCTGGCTGTTAATGAGTCTCAATTTGCATTTCTTTTTCCTGGCTGCTGCCCGGGTGGTGTTAAATACTTGAGGGAGGGGTTGTTGTTTCTCCCTGGAGCTTTGGGAAGGGGCTCTTTGAGTAATATGGCTACTGTCCTGTGAGGGAGTGATTCAGCACAAAACTCCCATTGCCCTCCCAGCTCTCGAAGCTCCCAAGTCTCTGCACATAGTTCCAGTCCAGTCCGCCCTCCCTCTGCTGGAGCCCTGGGTGAGTGGCTGTAGCTAATTTAGTGCTCCATCCTGGCCTTTTGGTTGTAGAGCCAGCTTGGGATTTTAACCCCAAGGGAGCTGCTCACAGCTAAAACAGCTGCTTTTTGCAGGCTCTCAGCCCACCCTCTCATGCTTCTGCATTTCCTACCAGCCTTGATTTACTTTCCTCTTTCTGTCCCTGGTTATATGGGTCCTCTCCAGCTGCTTTTCTGTTGGTTTTTACCAACAATTTGTATTTATTTTTGTTGTAATTCCAGTTTGGTCCTGGGAGATGGTCTGTGTAGTTTCCATTCACTCTGCTGCCATTTTGGAATCTCTCTCATAATTATTTGAATTTGCCGTTCTTAGTAATACTTTATATTGAACATCTCTTCATATGTTTATTTGCCATCTGTACATCTTCTTTGATGAGTTATCTTTTCATATCTTTTGCCCACTTTTTAATTGGGTTGTTTATTTTCTTGTCATTTAGTGTTAAGAGTTCTTTGTATAATTTGGATATGTCTTTTATCAGATATGTGTTTTAGAAATATTTTTTCCCGATCTGTGGCTTCTCTTCTCACTAATTTAACAGTGTGTTTCATGAATCATGGTTTTGGTATTGTATCTGAAACCTCATTGTCAACCTCAAGGTCACTTAGATTTTCTACTTTTTATCTTCTAAAAGTTTTAAGCATTGTGCTTTACATTATTTCTGAGGTCAATGTTGCATGTTTTTAAAATGTTATTAATTCTTTCAATTATTATTATTTTTCTTCTACTTTCTTTGACTTTACTATTTCTTTTTTAACCAATCAAGGTGGACTTTTCTTAGTTTTTACTGTATGCATTTAAGACTATACATTTCCTTCCAAGCACAGAGCTGGATGTACCTCACAAATTGATGTAGTTTCATAATTATTTTAAAGTGTCTTCTAATTTTCATTTTGATTTTTTTAACCCATGGATTATTTAGTTATTGTTTAATGTCAAAATATTTTAGAATTTATTAAATTATCTTTTAACACTTATTAATTTCACAATAGTAAGTGATTTCAAATCTTTAAAATTTGTTGGCACTTGCTTTATGGCTCAGGATATGATCTATTGTGATAAAATTCCATATGCCCTAGAAAAAAGTACATATTTTTCCATCAGTTTGTATGGTATTTTATGTATTTATATGTATGTATATAAAATAATATAAATCAGAATATGTATATACATGTAGATATATGTGTGTGTGTACCAATTAATTGTGTATTTATTGGTTCATTCACATCTTCTATAATTTGATTAAATTTTTATCTGTTTATCAGGAGTCATTGAGAGTGGTGTTTTAAAATCTCCCATTGCAGTGTTGTTTACAGTATCCAAGATTTGGAAGCATCCCCCGTGCCCATCAGTAGATGAGTGGATAAAAAAGCTGTGGTACATTTACAGAGTGGAATACTACTTGACTGTAAAAAAACAAAAAAAACAAACAAACAAGGAAATCTTACTTTTTGCGACAGCATGGATGAACGTGGAGAGTATGATGCTAAGTGAATTAAGTGAGTCAGTGAAAGACAAATACCATATGATTTCACTTACTTGTGGAATCTAATGAACAAAATTAACTAACAAAGATAATAGAAACAGGCTCTCATAGATACAGAGAATAGAATGACAACTGTCAGAGAGGAGGGGAGTTTGGGGGCCCAGTGGAAAAGGTAAAGGGATTAAGCAAAAAATTAAAAATCTCATAGACACAGACAACAGTATGGTAATTATCAGAAAGAAATGGAGGTGGAGGAGGTAGAAGAGGGTAAAGTGGGGATAAAGGGTGATGGAAGAAGACTTGAGTTTGAGTGGTGAACACATAATACAGTATAACGATGGCATATTATAGAATTTTACACTTGTAACCTATATAATTTTATTAACCAATGTTACCCCAATATATTCAATAAAAATAAAATAAATAAATCACCCATTATGAATGTGGAATTATCTATTTCTGCTTTCAGTCTGTCAATTTTTTCTTTATGTGCATTAAAGTTATGCTTTTAGTTGCAAGCATATTTAGAATTATTATATCTACCTGGTAACTTAAATATTATTTTTTTAAAATTCTATTTTAAATGTATCTTTATTGTTGAAAGTATTACAGATGTCCCTCCTTTTTTCTCCCATTGACCCCTCCTTCTCACCTCCCCCCATTCCCACCCCACCTTTATCACACTTTTGTCTGTGTCCTTTGGTTGTGCATATATGCATATAAGTTCTTTGGTTTATCACTTCCCACCACCCCTCTGCACTTCCCTCTGTGGTTAGTCAGTCTGTTCCCTAGTCCAATGTCTCTGGATCTATTTTGTTTGTCAGTTTATTTTATTAATTAGATTCCACATATAAGTGAGATCATGTGATACTTTTCTTTCTATGATTGGCTTATTTCGCTTAGCATAATACTCTTCATGTCCCTCCATGCTGTCTGAAAGGATAAGCAATTCTTCTCTTTTTTTTTTTTACAGCTGTATAGTATTCCATTGTGTAAATGTATCACAGCTTTTTTTATCCACTCATATACTAATGGATATAGACTGTTTCCAGATCTTAGCTATTATTCCTTATCTCTGTAATGTTGCTTTGAAAGTCTTCTTAGCCTTAAAGTCTTCTTTTTCTCGTATTAATATATGTAAATACCTTAGCACTGGCCGGTGTGGGTCAGTTGGTTGGAGCATTGTCCTGTACACCAAAAGTGGTGGGTTCTATTCCAAGTCAGGATACATACCCAGGTTGCAGGTTCAATTCATGTTCAAGGTGCATGAGGGAGGCACTGGATTAATGCTTCTCTCTCTCTCTCTCTCTCCCTCTCCCTCTGTCTGTCTCTCTCCCTTCCTCTATCTGATATCAATAAAAATTAATTTTAAAAAATATAGATACCTTATCTTTCTTTTGGGTAGTGCTTCCAAGTTATATTTATTACTGTATTTTTATTCTTAGCCTATGTCCTTATATTTAACTTATATTTCTGGTAAGCAGCATGTAACTGGTTTTATTTTTTTATTTTTATTTATTTTTTGTCCTCACCTGAGGACATTTTTGCATTTATCTTCAGATAGAGAGGGAGGGAGAGAGGTGGGAAGAGAGAGAGAGAAACATCGATGTGAGAGAGACACATCGAGTGGTTGCCACCCACACGGCCCCGGGCCGGGGACAAACTGCAACCGAGGTACATGCCCTTAGCGGGAACCGAACCCGGGTCTCTCTGGACCGCAGGCCAACGCTCTAACCGCTGAGCCAAACCGGCCAGGGCTGGTTTTATTTTTAATGTAATTATTGATATATAGGTAAAAGTATCTTTTGAATAACATGATTACCATGGTTTGTAAGAGATCCTAAAAGATTTCTTTGATCATTTTGAATTTAGTCCCTAAGAAGGAATATTTGCTGTTTTTTTCTGTAGTTTACTACAGACAGAATAATATATTATTATTATTATGTATTCCCTGTAGTCCAATGAATAACCTGAGTTTTATCCTAGAAACCTACTTAAATTCCATTAGTCAGGTTGCTATTTTCAATGGCAATGGGAACAATAAAATTTTAATAATTCAGAGTGGGACAAAAGTAGGTTTACAGTTGTGAGTACCTGAAATACAGAGTTTATTCTTGTATTATTATTTACTAATTACTGTATTTATGTTCCATGTGAACAACTGTAAATTTACTTTTTCCCCACCCTGTATTTCAATATGTTTTCATTGCTTATAAGAGCCCATCACAAGCCATGCAATCACTAATGGAAAACAAAAATTTTATTAACATTTATTTAATCACCTTTAGTTTAAGATTATTGTATTCAAAATACAAATCTAAGGAATCTAAGAATTGTTCTAAAAATGCAATTTAGTAAATACTAATACTTCCAAAAATAGAATACTTTGCAATTGTAATATTAAGATATTATCAAATTACTTCATAGTTACTGTTGAATAGTCCTGAAAATAACACAAAACATTATGGACCAATTTGCAGTATAAGTACAAGAGTTTCATATCTTGATATCATTGTGGCATGGAGTTCAATGATCAGGCCAGTGTATGTTGCAAAAAATGATAACTCTGCAGTTTGTTTTGTTTTATGGGGGCATTACATTCAACTATGATGCCAGTTTTTCCAGTGGCACCTGGTCAATGTCAAAGGGTAAATCGAATGATATGGGGTCATCAAAGGCAAAGCTTAGGTGCAAAGACATAAAAATTGTATTCATTAACATCAAAACTTGATTCATTATTGTAAAACTAAAGAAGGAGATCCATTCATTGCTGAACATTACAAAATGTCCTCAGAGCACTTGACTTATATTAAAATGTAATAGTCATGATTATTTGGGTTTTACATTACTTTTCCAAACTGGGGTTAAAGAAATTCAGAAAAAACTGATTTGCATGTTGGCCTAGTGATCAATCAGTTGTCAACAAAGAGATTTATTTGAACTACCTGATTTATCACTGGAAGAATATTTCAGATGGTGCCTGAACAGCTGGAGAGCAAACTTTTATGAAGATATTTTATCATTTTGGATTAACAGATAAGTTTTGATGTGCTACATAGATTAAGTTGAAATTTTATAAAATTAAAGAATTAAAAATTTTAAGTGATTTTACATTAAGAATGATTGGTCTGTGTTTAATATATTGTATAACAGGTGACTGATTTTACATAAAGAAATTTAGATTATTATGTGACTTTAATTTTACCAAGTGAAAGGAAGGCTGAAAATTAAGACCTTAAAAAGCCTTCAAATAATTAAATTATAAAAACCAAAGTTATATATTGATATTTGTTGTAAATCAGTCTGTAGCCTTTGGCTCTCCTGCACGGTGTTTTAGAAGTTCTTAATTAGCCTGGCCAGTGTGGCTCAATGAATAGAGCATGGTCCCATGAACGAAGGGGTCACTGGTTCAATTCCCAGTTGGGTACATGCCCAGGTTGTGGGCTCAATCCCCAGTAGGGGGTGTGCAGGAAGCAGCCATTCAATGTTTATCTCACATCAATGTTTCTATCTCTCTCTCCCTCTCCTTTCCTCTATCTCTAAAAATATATATTTTTAAAGTTATTAACTAGAAAAAAATAATGGTGATCAAAGAGTACAAACATTCAGTTACAAAATGAATGGAGACCTATTGTACCTCATGGTGGCTATAGATAGTTAATAATAATGTATTGTATACTTAAAAATTGCAAAGAAGTTGATCTTAAGTATTCTCACCACACCACAGACACACACACACACACACACACACACACACACACAAACTATGAGGGGTGATGGATATGTTAATTTGTTATATTGTGGTCATTTCATAAGGTATGTATATATCCAAACATCATGTTTTACAAAAGTAGATTATGGTTGTGAGTACACAAAACACAGTGTTTATTCTCATATTATTTATTAAATATTGTATTATTTTTCAGGTGAACAACTGTAAACCTACTTTTGCCCCACCCTGTATACAACTTTTATTTGTCAAAAGTAAATAAATAAAAATCAAAGTCCTCCAAAAAAGAAAAATAAATAAATAAAAATTGATCTGCAAAAGCAGAGAGAAAGACTTTGGAAATGCCAAAGTTTCAATGATGCTTTCAACATATTGTCTGAAATCAACTATATGATGATTTGTAGCATTAAGTATGGAATATATATGCTTAAGATTTTTTATCCCAGCCCAGCTGGTGTGGCTCAGTGGTTGAGCGTTGACCCACGCACCAAGAGGTTGCGGTTCGATTCCCGGTTAGGGCACATGCCCAGGTTGAGGAGGCAGCCAGTCAATGTTCTCTCTCATCAACATTTCTATCTCCCTCTCCCTCTCCCTTCCTCTCTCTCTAAAATCAATAAAGAAAAAATATTTTTTTAAAAAAAGATTTTTTATTCCCAAAATGGCTTTTGATATGTCCATGTTTATTTATGCTTGTTTTGGGAGAAGGGGCAAATTTTCCACTCTAAACTGGCATATAAAAATTTTTACAGTTCATTTCAAACTAAATAGTTTTTGAGATATTTTAAGTAAATTTGGATTTAAAAAATATTGTTGCTATAGCCTAGTCCATGTGAATCAGTGGTTGAGCGTCGACCCGTGCACCAAGAGGTTGCCTGTTCGATTCCTGGTCAGGGCACATGCCCAGGTTGTGGGCCAAATCCCCAGTGAGGGGTATGCAGGAGGCTGCCAATCAGTGTTCCCTCTCATCCATATTTCTATCTCTCACTCCTTGTCTCTTCCTCTCTAAAATCAATAAAGAAAAAAAATCTTTAAAAAAATATTGTTGCTATAAAATGCACTTTCCCAACAAAAACTAATAAATATTTCAACATATAAAATTCATAAATAACTTTTCTATACTTTGGCCTTATGAGGGAGAAAATATGGTTGTCTCAAGTGTTAATGTTGGTAGATTGCACATTTCAATTTACTCAAGACAGTTCTGGTGTATAACTACTTCTTCTGATAGTTATTGATGTTGCCTTTTTTTACTCTCACACAAGTCCCAATAATTCTGTGGTCACCCTATTGAGTAGCCAATCCTGCTTCGTCTTTTATAAAGATTCCCATAAATCCAATATTCAGAGAATAGGGCTCTTAGGAACACTGAGGATTCAACAAAATTACACCCATAGTATAGGTGGTGAACAACACCTTGAATTTAAAATAATTAAAAAAAAATTCAAGTTCCAATTCTTATTTATTTTGTTAAATTTCTTGATTTTTCTGAGCCCATAAAAATGGATAAGAAGTATATAGTACCTAAGAAATGACATAAGAAATGTGAAAATATTTTGTAAATTTTAAAATGCTGTACACATTATATTAAAAAACACACACACACACACACATACCATATGGTTTAACTCAAAGTTTTACTGGTCAAAAGCATAGAGTTAAATTAAGTGTAATTACTATTCAAGAAGGCAAACTGTGCCCTTGAAACTCACTTTTATATATTTTATGTTAATATTATATCCTTACAACAGAGTAAGTGACCCCAAAACACTGGAGAATACCAAAACTAAAAATTGTAGTCATACTTATTTTCATTTCTGTATAAAATATGAGTTATTTATATACATCTTTTAATACAATGATTATGATAAAGCAGTATTCACATATTATAGGTTTTAACCCTGATAACTTATAGGAAATATTTTTTGAATTACGATTATGTGCAAAAAATTTTTTTTTTTTGGATTATGGAAGATCAGAGTAAATGAAGCAACATTATTTCTCTAGTCTGGTTTATGTGTGAACAATCATAATAAAAGGCAGAATGGGAATATAGATAAAGTGAATGCATAGAAAAGAAACAATTTATTGGTAATCCGAGAATTCTGAGGATCATTTCACAGAGGTGTCGCTTGTATTGAGTATTTAAGGATGAAGAAGACTTGGGTAGATTGAAATGCTTGCCAATGCAATGCACTCCAGGGTGAGAGATATGAAAAAACTAAATTGTTGGAAAACAAAGTCTCAATGTGCTCACAGGGTGACCAGTGGCCCACTGGT
Source organism: Tadarida brasiliensis (assembly GCA_030848825.1). Classification (NCBI taxonomy): domain Eukaryota; kingdom Metazoa; phylum Chordata; class Mammalia; order Chiroptera; family Molossidae; genus Tadarida; species Tadarida brasiliensis. The sequence continues at coordinate 35,914,422 of CM061267.1, read as the reverse complement.
AGTGATGCATGCTTTGAAAAGATCTCTGAGGAAACGAACCTGGAAAGGGGTGATTGACCTTGAATGTCAAGTAAGAAAAATAAACTGTTTTTTGTAGGATTGGGAAACTATGTTAGTGTTTGACAAGGGTAGTCAGTTGATGTGATTTGTATTTTGGGTAGATAATTCTGGCAACAATAAGTAGTATTGATTTGAGAAGGAAAACATTAGAGGCTGGAGACCACTTCAAAGACTGTAACAATAGGCCAAATGAAAAATGGCCAAGTATGGAATTGAAACTTAAGAGAGTTGGAATGGCAAAGGGGGAGCCAGATTGGAGAGGCATTGTAGAAATGATTGGGCAGTAGTTACTGACTGATTGAAAATGGAATTGAACTAGAGGGAGGAGTAAAAATTATCTTGGGGTATTGAGCTTGGCTGACGGAGAAGATAATGGTCCCATTCAATGAGACAGGATGCACAGTAACAAGCAGCTTTGCTGGTTCAGGATTGCATCGAGTTTGGGTGATGTCCAGTTATCTGTATGTGTACAATTGCCAGTTTTTTTTTCAGATCCTGAATTCAGAGAAGATAGGTACATGTGCTTTACAGGCTATGATAAATTTACTAAACCCAACTCACAGTAAAAATAGACCCAGAATTTTCAGGAAATTTCCACTGTTTATATGAAAAATATAAACATTTTGTGAAATTGGGGGCTCACCTGAGCTATCGGACAGCCTCTGGCTGTCCTCTTATTCTGAACTATTTGGTCTGTGATAATCAGATAACTTATTTAGCTCACTAACTGCATGTGGCTAGTTTTTGCAGCAATCTGAGTGCTATTCCTTTTGCCCTCTCCTCATTTATTCTTTGTACATACAGTCAGAAACAGCAATGTGATTGGGAAATGAGCAGGATGTTGTAGAGGGAGCCTTGATAACATAATCCATTATATTCTAGAAAGGGCATCCTCACAAATAAAGCATAGAGGTAGGAGTGAATAAGGAGCCTTGATAACAGTGTATTTAGAGAGAATTGGGTTGTCTGTGCTATATTAGTAATCAAACTAGACAAAGGCGACACTGAGTGCTTGCAAAGTGCCAGGTACTGTTCAGAGCCTTCATATGCATTATCTTTTTTAATGATACAATTAATGAGATTTTTATACAGTAGTCCCCCACACCTATCCATAGGGGATACATTTCAAGACCCAGTGGATGCCTGAAACTGCAAATATACTCTGTGTTTTCTATACATACATATATATGGTAACTTTTAATTTATAAATTAAGCATAGTAAAAGATTCACACAATAACTAATAATAAAGCAATTATAACAATATATGGTAATAAAAGTTATGTGAATGTGGCCACTTGTTTCAGGGGATCCATTGATGAAGTCTTCCTATAAACTCATGTTTTCTTGTACAACACATTACCATCAGTCACAACACTTTTTCTGTTCACATCTTACACTCACAAATTTAATGCCTTTTCCATCTTAACTATGCACTTATTATATACACTGTGGCTGTAACTTTTGCGGTTTGAGGTGCGGTAGTAAAACTAGCACAACTTTCTTTTTCCTTCTTTACAATTTCATGGATAGAATATTTATTCTCACCATTAGATCTTAGCAACCTAAGAACTAGAGTTTTTTTCCTTTCCTTAAGTCTAGAACTTTCACCTTTTCACTTAAGGGAAGCACTTTATACCTTCTCTTTGGTGTATTTGACTAGCCAGAATCCCTATTCTTAAATTTGGGGGCTTTTATTATATAAAATAAAGGTTACTTGAGCACAGGCACTACAGGACAGGACCAGTTTCATTTCACTACTCAGAACAAAACACAATTTAACATATATGAGTTGTATATTTCCAGAATATTTTATTTAATATTTCAAACCATGGTTGACCTCATGTAACTGAAACTGTGGAGAGTGGAAACTGGAGATAATAGGAGACTAATGCATTATTATCACCCATTTTACTTATAAGGAATATGAAGTGTAGAAAATTTAAATGACTTGACCACAATAGCATTGCCATTGAGACTTGGGTCATTCATTCAACTTGGCTGATTCTGGAGCCTACCCTTCTAACACTTATGCTCTACTGTTATATGAAGATGTCATAGAGGAGAGGGGTAAGGATTCTGTCTTAATCTAGCAGAACTTCACTAGATGAAAGTCTGATGAAAATTAGGGTAATGGCTGTTTATTTTATAAAGCTATGGATGCAGAACTGAAGATTCAATTTTATCCATGTGGATAGATACTCTTGTAAATCAACCTGTAATCCACCAAACCAGTCTGTTGGCAAGTACAAGGTTAAATACATCATTACTTAAGGACAAGGTGGGAAAATGGAGAGAATAAATTATTTCTACTAATTGAGGAGAAGGATGCATTCAAAGAACACTTCACTACATTATCCAAAAGAAAAGAAATGTAAAAATGTGTGCCATCGCCCTGGCTGGTTTGGCTCAGTGGTAGAGCATCGGCTCACGGTTCGATTCCAGCTAAGGGTACATACCTCGGTTGTGGTTCATCCCTGGCCCTCGTCAGGGTAGTGCAGGAGGCAACCAGTAGATGTGCCCCTCTCAAATCGATGTTTCTCTCTCCCTCCCTTTCTCTCCCTCTCTCTCTCCCACTCTATCTGAAGATAAATAGAAAAAATATCTTCAGGTGAGGATTAAAAATAAAATGTGTGGCATCTTCAATAGGATTCATGAGTTTTATAAAACAGAAGTAGCTATAAGATAAGAACAGATTGCAATGAGAAGGAAATGGTATAAGTTGGAACAGAGTGAGATAAAATAAAAATTGTAAGAAATTAAAAAGCAGTCACAGAATTAACTTTTGCTTTGGAGATATAGTATTTAAAAGTAGTACTGACACTGTAAGTCAAATTCTTGATATGGAGGAGAAATATTTATTGTCCAGAATATGGAGGAAATGTACAAACATTTTGTTAGCGGGTGAGAGTGGCACCAGGTGTTAGATAGGTGGGGTAAGACCAGACCTTGGTTTAGCAACCTTGGTACTTGGGTTCTGGCTACGAAATAATTCAGAACCAGGACTCAAGCTATAAGAAAACATTTCTTTAGAGAATCACAGAGGTAAAATAAATGAACCATAGAAGAAATGGGTTCAGGAAATAGTTACAGAGGCAAAAGAAGAGGTAAGGAAAACCTAGGGGGAAACAAAAGGGAAAGGGGAAATGTGCTGGTGTGCTCCTGGGAGGGAGAGTGTGCTGGGCTCTCCATCCTAAAAGCTTCTAAGAATGAAGATCTTAAGGGAGTTCCAGGGAAGGATCTCAGTAGAATATTCATCAGGTTTCTAGGTGGGTCCTTTCAAGGCTATGGTTTCTACTGATTGGTTGGTCCCAGGGCAGGGGGTCACTAGTCAGTGCAGCTGGTCCTAAGGTCAGCCTTGTGTTTGATTGTCTGGTTTTGCTGCTTTTGTGTGCCTGGAGCTGAAATACAACTGAGGCCTAGATGTCATCTCTGTGGAATAAAGATCAGGGGATCTAAACCTCTAAACCACATGACCAGCAATATGAAAAGTCAGGGGGTCCAAACTGCATGATCAGTGATATGCTAGGGAAGGAAAGGTTACCCTGGGGGTGAGGTCCTTGTTTTCTCAGTTTTGCCCATTGCTAGGCACCTGGGGCTTCCTACCCTGGTGACCTTCTGTGCCTGACCTATCATCATTGCTCTACTCATGTCTGTCGAACTGCCTACCAGTTTTAAAATGTGAGACAATATAGATAAGACAGAGAATGGAGCTCGAACCTAAAAATAATAAGAATTCCTGAGTACAAGCATTTCTTGAATGGGAGGAGATCACAACACTTGAAATGGATACAGTAATCTAACATAAAATCCAAGAAATTATTCTTAAAAACAAGTGAACATATGAAATAAGGATAGGAGAAGAAGAAAAAAAGGAGAGAAATTTATACCCTGATACTGGCAAATTTCTTGTAATATATGCACAAAGAAAATACTTTTATAATTATTCAGATGAGGAAAAAGGGGTTCTACAAATAAGGTGGTTGAAACAAACTGACTACAGATTTTGTTCCTGTGAAATACCAATGCCGTATCCACAGAGTATGGAATAAGAAAGTCTGTGAAACCAAATTTTTGTGTCTAGTATATTACTTTTATAGTGCTGCCTAACAAGTTTCCAAAACTTAGCAAATTGAAACAATACACATTTATTTTCTTCACAGCTTCTGTGCGTGTGGATCAACTGTGTCCGCTGTTATGGGTTATTATGTGAATCTGTTACATAGGTAGTGATTTATGGATTGAATACCTAGCATCAAGGTTTATACTTTGTGTACTTATTCATAGTTAATATACTATGGTAAATAAATCTGAACTGTGTTGTTGAGGGACTTATACTATTTACCTGAATATTCGGAGATAAAATTCTTGTACATCCAGACCATACAAAGCAAAGTCTGTTTCTATCTACAAAAGGAATGGTAAAACTGTCATTTTTTTATGCTTTCTATATTTTGGTATATTTCAGATGAATGTTAATGAATGTATGTTACTTTTTAAACAAAATTAAATAAATATCATTTTATGGGTATTCGTAATATGAAAAATGCACCAACTTTTTTTTAATTAATTTATTTTTGTTACAGATGTTTCTCCTTTTTTCCCTATTGACACCCTCCTCCCCATCCCCCCCCACTCCATCCCCAGCTTTGTTGTCCATGTCTATCGGTTATGCATACATGCATATAAGTTCTGTGGTTTGTCCCTTCCCTCCCCCCCACCCCCTCTTCTGAGGGTTGTCAATCTATACCCTACTTCCACGTCTCTGGATCTACCCTGTTCATCAGACTGTAATGTTCATTATATTCCACAAATAAGTGAGATCATGTGATATTTGTCTTTCTCTGCTTGGCTTGTTTCGCTTAGGATAATACTCTCCAGGTCATTCCATGTCATCTCAAAGGATAAGAGATCTTTCTTTCTTACAGCTGCATAGTACTCTATTGTGTATATGTACCACAGCTTTTTTATCCATTCATCCACTGATGGACACTTGGGCTGTTTCCAGATCTTAGCTATTGTAAATAGTGCTGCTATGAACATGGCGGTACATGTATTCTTTCTGATTGGTGTTTCAGGCTTCTTAGGGTATATTCCTAGAAGTGGGATCACTGGGTCAAATGGCAATTCAATTTTTAATTTTTTGAGATAACACCATAGTGTTTTCCATAGTGGTTGCACCAGTCTGCATTCTCACCCGCAGTGTACTAGAGTCCCCTTTTCTCCACACCCTTGCAAGCACTTGTTGTTTGATGATCTGTTGATGGCAGCCATTCTGACAGGTGTGAGGTGATACCTCATTGTTGTTGTAATTTGCATCTCTCTGATGATTAGTGATGTTGAGCATTTCTTCATATGTCTCTTGGCCATTTGTATGTCCTGTTTGGAGAGGTGTCTATTTAGGTCCTCTCCCCATATTTTAATTGGGTTCTTTGTCTTCCTTTTGTTGAATTGTATGAGCACTCTATATATTCTGGAAATTAACCCCTTATCTGATGTATCATTGGCAATTATGCTCTCCCATACAATGGGTTCCCTTTCCATTTTGATGGTTGTTTTTTGTGCTGTGCAGAAGCTTTTGAGTTTGATGCAGTTCCATGTGTTCATTTTTTCCTTTGTTTCTGTTGCCTTAGTTGATGTATCAGTGAAAATTCTGCTGCATATGATGTTTAAAATTTTGTTGCCTACATTTTCTTCTAGTAAATATATGGATTCACGAGTCACATTTAAGTCTTTTATCAATTTTGAGTTTACTCTTGTGTATGGTGTAAGTTGATGGTCTAGTTTCATTTTTTTGCATGTAGCTGTCCAATTTTCCCAACACCATTTATTAAAGAGGCTGTCTTTACTCCATTGTATGCTCTTGCCACCTTTGTCAAATATTAATGGAGCATAATGTCTTGGATCAATTTCTGGGTTCTCTGTTCTGTTTCATTGATCTATATGCCTGTTCTTGGGCCGGTACCACGCTGTTTTGATTACAATGGCTTTGTAGTATAACCTGATATCCGGTACTGTGATCCCACCTACTTTGTCCTTTTTTTCCAAGATTGCTGTGGCTATTTGGGGTCTTTTTTGCTTCCATATGAGCTTTTGAAGTATTTGTTTTAATTCTGTGAAATATGTTGTTGGTATGTTGATGGGGATTGCATTGAATCTATAGATTGCTTTGGGTAATATAGATATTTTAATGATGTTAATTCTTCCAATCCATGAACAAGGTATGTGCTTCCACTTTTTAATATCTTCCTCTATTACTTTTTTCAGTGTCCTGCAGTTTTCTGCATATAGATCCGTTACTTCTTTGGTTAAGTTTATTTCTAGGTATCTTAATTTTTTTGCTGCAGTGGTAAATGGGATTGTTTTCTTAGTTTCTCTTTCTGTGAGTTCATGAATGGTGTATAAGAATGCTGTTGATTTCTTGACGTTAATTTTGTATCCTGCTACTTTGCCAAATTCATTTATTAAGTCTAGTAGGTTTTTGATGGAGTCTTTAGGGTTTTCTATGTATAATATCATGTCATCTGCAAATAATGACAGTTTCATTTCCTCCTTTCCAATTTGGATCCCTTTTATTTTTTCTTCATGTCTGATTGCTGTGGCTAAGACTTCCAGTACTATGTTAAATAAGAGTAGCGAAAGTGGGCATCCATGTCTTGTTCCTGTTCTTAAGGGAAGTGCTTTTAATTTTTGCCCATTGAATATGATGTTGGCTGTAGGTCTTTCACATATGGCCTTTATTATGTCGAGATATTATCCCTCTATTTCCACATTGCTGAGCATTTTTATCGGTAATGGGTGCTGGATTTTGTCGAATGCTTTTTCAACATCTATTGATATGATCATGTGGTTTTTATCTTTCATTTTGTTTATGTGGTGTATCACATTTATTGATTTGTGAATATTGTACTAGCCTTGCATCCCTGGGATGAATCCCACTTGGTCATGGTGAATAATTTTTTTGATGTATTGCTGGATCCGATTTGCTAGTATTTTGTTAAGGATTTTGGCATCTGTGTTTATCAGGGATATTGGCAAGTAGTTTTCTTTCTTTGTAGTATCTTTTTCTGGTTTTGGAATTAGAATTATACTGGCCTCATAGAACGAGTTTGGAAGTCTTCCTTCTTGAATTTTTCGAAAAAGTTTGAGGAGAATGGGTGTTAGTTATTCTTTGAATGTTCTGTAAAACTCCCCTGTGAAGCCATCCGGGCCTGGGCTTTTGTTTGCTGGGAGAGACTTGATTACATCTTCGATTTCCTTAGTAGTTATTGGTCTGTTCAAGTTTTCTATCTCTTCCCAGTCCAGTTTTGGGAGACTATGTGTTTCTAGAAATTGATCCATTTAACTTAGATTGTCGAATTTGTTGCCATATAGTTGTTTATAGTATTTGTTAATGATACTTTGCATTTCTTTGGTGTCCGTTGTTACTTCTCCTCTTTCATTTCTGATTTTGTGTATTTGGGTTATCTCTCTTTGTTTCTTGGTGAGTCTAGCTAAGGGTCCATCAATCTTGTTTATCTTTTCAAAAAACCAGCTCTTTGTTTCATTGATCCTTTGAATTGTTTTTTTTTTTTTTTTTTTTTTTTGGTCTCTATTTCATATTTCTGCTCTGATCTTTACTATTCCCTTCCTTCTAGTTGCTTTGGAGTTTTCTTTTTGTTTGCTTTCTAGTTCTTTAAGTTGTGAGGTTAGATAGTCTATTAGAAATTTTTCTTGTTTCTAGAGATAGGCCTGTAGTGCTATAAACTTCCCTGTCACAACTGCTTTCACTGCATCCCATAGATTTTGTGTTGTTGTGTGTTCATTTTCGTTGGTTTCCAGGAAGTTTTTAATTTCTTCCCTGATCTCCTCAGTAACCCATTCATTGTTTTTTAACATGCTATTTAGCCTCCATGAGTTTAAATGTCTTTGCATGTTCTTGTTGCAATTGATTTTTAGTTTCATGCCATTGGGATTTTAGACAATGCTTAACGATTTCAATCTTCTTGAACTTGTAGAGACTTAGTTTGTGTCCTAACATGTGGTCTATCTTTGAGAATGTCCCATGTGCACTTGAGAAGAATGTGAATTCTGTAGTTTTGTAGTAATTCTGTAATTTGTAGAATTCTGTAATTCTGTAGTAATTCTCTGTGGATATCTATTAAATCCATTTGGTCTAGTGCTTCATTTAGAGTCTCTGTTTCCTTGTTAATTTTTTGTCTAGACGATCTATCCAGTGATGTCAGCGGGGTGTTGAAGTCCCCTGCTATGATTGTATTGCTGTCCAGTTCTCCTTTGAAGTCCTCCAGAAGATTTGCAATATATTTTGGTTCTCCTATATTGGGAGTATATATGTTTACCAAGGTTATATCTTCCTGTTGCATAGATCCTTTCAATATTATGTAGTGACCTTCTTTGTCTCTCGTTATGGCCCTCATTTTGAAATCTATTTTATCAGATATGAGTATTGCTAACCCAGCTTTTTTTTTCCTTTCCATTTGCTTGGAAGATTTTTTTTCATCCCTTCATTTTCAACCTATGTTAGTCTTTTTTTGTGAGGTGGGTCTCTTGTAAACAACATATATATGAGTCATGCTTTCTTATCCAATCAGCTACTCTGGAAAAATGCACCAACTTTGGATGGTAGTGAAGATAACAGAATCAGACGTGACTTTTCCTTTATATTTTAATATTTAAATTTAAACATTGAGCATATATGATTTTAAGAGAAACAATTTTTAGAGAAGATTAGTTTGTGTACATTTCTAAATTTATCTATTACATATTTTAGTCAATAAACATTTACGAAAACCTACTCTATACCGGCAAAATGCTAAAGATTTTATATACCTAGGTGAATAACACATGCTTTCTACCCTTAAGGATCTTACTATGTAAAGGGAAAGACAGATATTTAAGAGATGAATTTAAAAATGCATAGTAGCCCGGCCAGTGTGGCTCAGGGGACTGAGAGGTCCCGGTTCTATTCCTAATCTAGGCACGTGCCCGGATTGAGGGCTTGGTCCCCAGTGCAGGCCATGGAGGAGGCAGCCGATCAATATTTCTGTCTCACATTGATGTTTCTATCTCTCTTTCCCTTCCTCTCTCTCTCTCTAAAAAAAAGAGAAAAATAAAAAGAAAGAAAGAAAATTAATATAAGCATATTTAAAATAAATAAATAAAAATGGCACAGTAAGTATTTTTTTATACTGCAGCACAGAGAAAAAAGTAATAACTGTAAAAATCATAGGTTTCCCTAATGTGAATTGATTTATTGAAAATAAAAGATGTCGGAAACACCAATCAAAGAATTTGTGCACCCCTATGTTCTTAGCAATGCTATTTACAATAGCTAAGATCTGGAAACAACCCAAGTATCCATCAGTACATGAGTGGATAAAAAAGCTGTGGTACATTTACACAATGGAATACTGTGCAGCCATAAGAAAGAAAGAGCTCTTACCCTTTGAGATGACATGGAGGGACCTGGAGAGTGTTATGCTGAGTGAAATAAGCCAGTCAGAGAAAGACAAGTACCACATGATCTCACTTATTTATGGAACATCATGAACAAAATAAGCTGTTGACCAAAATAGATCCAGAGTCATGGAAGTAGGGAACAGACTAACAAACCCCAGAAGGATGGGAGTGGGAGGGGTGGGAAGAGATAAACCAAAGAACTTATATGCATATATGCACAACCTATGGACACAGACATTAGGTTGGGGAAAGCAAGTGGGAGCAGAGAGGAGGGGGGTCAATGGGGAAAAAAGGGGGATATCTGTAATACTTTCAACAGTATAAATAATAAATAAATAAATAAATAAATAAATAAATAAATAAAGTCATTTCTTATTTTTAAAAAAGACAGAAAATGAAAGATGTCCAATAACTCTTAGTGCTTTTAAGTTTCTTCTTATACTGTTATTCTTATTTCAATGTTGAAGTTTCTGGGAAGAGAAATAATTTGAAATGAAAGATGTATATTTATGTGATTAAAGCATAAGAAAGATATCACCTGCAATCTTTGGACATCTATAGTGAGTTTTTTAAAGAGTAATAAACAAAAAAGTCGAATTATGCCTCTTTATGCATATGCCAAAAGAAACATTTGCATTGTTGGGAACATATGAAATGAAATGTGTTTTGACTTTTTTTTTCTGCCTTGCAAACAGGGATTTTTACTGAGGTACCAAGATGAACAATAAAAAAAAATTTAAATCAAATCCCAACTGTATTTATTTTCAGTTTAGTATTTAAGGGGCTATTATATTGAAAAGACCATTGAGAGAACATTGTGTTACATTTTTTATGCCCTCTGAAGCATCTCTAAAGGATTTTCCTATTTTCTAATCACCACATCCTACAAACTAGTGAGAACAAATTGCTAATATATGGAGAAATATCATTCCATTTGTTCTTCACAATATATTTTGAGTATATCTATTATGGGCCAAATACCACACTAAGCCCTTAGTAAGTAGCATTAAACATAATGGTCTAGGCTTCTTCAGGAAGCTTAGGGAGAAACAACTTAAAGCAGGACACCTTTATAGCCAGGTTCACAGGACCTAGATCAAGTTTTATTATTATTTGTAGTAGTATTTTTTCACCACTTAAAAGTTCTCCAGGATGTTTTTCTCTCTCTACATCCACCCTATCCAACCTCAACCTGGTATTGAGTTATAGTTGCATTATTTTTTATTTTTTCCAAAGAAAAACATCTTTACTGACAGCACATTGGTTCTAACTAAACCACAACCATTACGTCCTTAGATTTGGTCTAACATAATGATAAGAATGGCAATCATATTGTCTCAGTGTGATCAGAGAATGCTGCACTCATGGGTAAATGTGTACAGATAAATGATAGATAAGAAAGTAGGAAAGGAAGGAAGTGGGACAAAGTGAGGTAGGTGAGGGGATATGGAGCAAAAGGGAAAGGGGTTGAAAATAGAATAAGAATGAAAAGCAATTTAGATTCATTTTGAAAAACCTTCAAGCTACTTTTAGGGACTCTACAAAAATTAATTAAAAATTAATTATATGAAAAAATATTATAGCGAAGAGTTTAAAAATACCTCTAGAAATGAGACTGGATATAGTTCATACCAGTATGTTTTTTTCCCTCTTAATATCACTTGGCAAAAATGGAAAGGTGGATGAGGGTCTGTGAGGAGAACCCGGGGCATGCAGATCCAAAAGAGCCTGGTTTAGATTGCTTTCCATGACCATGGCAGCTTCCTGAGTTTTACCCCAATCATCTTGGGAAGGCTTCTATTGTCCTGGAAAAGGGTGCCGCTGTCACAATGGTTTTGCCCCTTCAAGAGATGCTGGGAGCCCTTTGCTTTTCCTCAGCCAACTAGAGCAAGAAGTGGTGCCTGCCCTCCAGAGCCACATTGTTGTGGTCAAAACTGAAGCCCAGAGAGCATTCTCCATTTCTCATTGGCTATGGAAAACTTTCTCACTTCATGAACAGAAGTCACCTATCTAATACTATATCAGTATACCATCTAATAGAAGATGCCTGTTAAAAGTAGAAGTAAACTCTGAGAAAAGTAAGACTTGACAGTGGTATTTAATGTGGGTCATCCCATACTCATCTTAACCCAGTAGAGGGAGCCACAACAGTGGAACACCAACACCCACAGGGAAAATTTGGCAGGCTCCAAAACCCACTGAGACAACCAAACAGTGAAACAAAGAAACAAATCCCAAATGAAAGAGCAAGATAATTTGACAGGAGAAGAAATAAATGAAATGGAATTGAGCAAGATATCAGAGGGAGAGTTCAGCGTAATACTCATGAGGAACTTCAACAACATGAGCAAAGATATAGAAGCATTGAAAACCAACCAATTGGAAATGAAGAATGACATAGCAGAAATAAAGAACACATTGGAAGGAATAACCAGATGAGTAGGGGAAGCCAAGGACTGGATCAGTGAATTAGAAGACAAGATAAAAAAATAACCCAATCAGAAAACCAAAAAGAAAAAATAATAAAAAAAAAAAACAGGAAGACAGCCTAAGAGAACTGTGGGACAATATGAAAGCAACAACATCCATACCATAGGTGTGCCAGAAGAAGAAGAAAATGAGCAAGGGCTAGAGAATATATATGAAGAAATAGTGACAGAGAACTTCTCTGCACTGGTGAAGGAAAAAGACATACAAGTTCAAGAAGCACAGAGAGCCCCATGTAGGAAGAACCCAAACAGGCCTACACCAAGGCACATAATAATTAAAATGCCCAAAATTAAAGACAAAGAGAGAATCCTAAGGGCAGCAAGAGATAAGTAACAGGTTACCTACAAAGAAACCCCCATAAGGCTGTCAGATGACTTCTCAACAGAAACACTCCAGGACAGAAGGGAATGACATGAAATAATCAGCGTAATGAAAAACAAGGATCTGAACCCAAGCTACTCTATCCAGCAAGGCTATCATTCAAAATAGAAGGTGAAATAGCTTCCCAGACTAAAAAAAAGAAAAAAAAAAAAAAAAAAAGGCTACGGGAATATATTAGCACTAAATCAGCACTACAAAAAATGTTCAAAGGACTGCTGTAATAAGCAGAAGAAATAGGAAGAGAAACATAACCATAATAAACAAAAATAGCAATAAATAAGTACATATCAGTAATAACTTTAAATGTAAATGGATTAAACACTCTGATCAAAAGACACAGAGTAACTGAATAGATAAGAAAGCATGACTCATATCTTTGTTGTTTACAAGAAACCCACTTCACAACAAAAGACTCACATAGCTTGAAAGTGAAGGGATAGAATAAAATTTTCCATGCAAACAGAAATAAAAAAAAAAGAAAGCTGGGGTAGTTATACTCATCTCTGATAAAACAGACTTCAAAATGAAGGCCATAACTAGAGACAAAGAAGGCCATTACATAATATTGAAAGGATCTATCCAACAGCAGGATATAACCTCAGTAAACATATATGCACCTAACATAGGACCATCAAAATACATTAAAAAACTTCTGGAGGACTTCAAAGGAGAAATTGACAGCAATACAATTATGGCAGGGGACTTCAACATCCCGCTGACATCACTGGATAGATCCTCTAGACAAAAAATTAACAAGGAAAAGACTCTAAAAGTTGCACTGGATCAAATGGATTTAATAGATATCTATAGAGAATTAAACCCCCAAACAGCAGAATCACATTCTCTAGTGCACATGGGACATTGTCAAAGATAGGTCACATGTTAGGACTCAAACTAAGTCTCTACAAGTTGAAGAAGATTGAAATAATGTCAAGCATCTTCTCAGATCATGATAGCATAAAACTAGAAATCAATTAAAACAAAAACATTCAAACATATGGAAGCTAAATAGCATGTTATTAAACAACAAATGAGTTACCAGGAACTCAAGGAAGACATTAAAAACTTCCTGGAAACCAATAAAAATGAACACACAGCAACAGAAAATGTATGGATTCAGCGAAAGCAGTTCTGAGAGGGAAGTTCATAGCACTTCAGGCCTATCTCAAGAAACAATTAAAAATTCTAACTGACTATCTAACCCTACAACTTAAAGAACTAGAGAGTAAGCAAAAAGAAAAACCCAGAGCAAGTAGAAGGAAATAGTAAAGGTCAGAGCAGAAATAAAAGACATAGAAACTAAAAAAATTTTCAAAAGATCAGTGAAACAAAGAGCTGGTTCTTTGAAAAGATAAAAAAGATTGATAGACCCTTAGACAGACTCACCAAGAAACAAAAATAGAGAACCCAAATAAACAAAATCAGAAATGAAAGAGAAGTAATAACTGACACCACAGAAATAAAAAGATCATTAAAAAATACTATGAACAATTGTATGCCAACACATTGGACAATTCAGGTGAAATGGACAATTTTCTAGAAAACAGAGCCTCCCAAAACTGAACCAGGAAGACATAGGAAACTTGAACAGGCCAATAACAACTAAAGAAATTGAAGATGTAATCAAGAAACTCCCAGCAAACAAAAGTTCAGGCCTAGATGACTTCACGGGGGAATTTTACTGAACATTCAAAAAAGATTTAACACCCATTCTCCTCAAACTATTCCAAAAATATCCAAGAAGGAAGACTTCCAAACTCATTTTATGAGGCCAGCATAATTCTAATTCCAAAACCTGATAAAGACACTACAAAGAAAAAATTTCAGGCCAAGATCCCTGATGAACATAGATGCCAAAATCCTTAACAAAATATTAGCAAATTGGATCCAGCAATACATCAAAAAATTATTCACCATGACCAAGTGGGATTCATCCCAGGGATGCAAGGCTGGTACAATATTCTCAAATCAATAAATGTGATACACCACATAAACAAAATGAAATATAAAAACCATATGATCATATCAATAGATGCTGAAAAAGCATTTGACAAAATCCAGCACCCATTTCTGGTAAAAATGCCCAGCAATGTGGCAATACAGGGATCATATCTTGACAAAATAAAAGCCAATATATGAAAAACCTACAGCCAGCATCATACGCAATGAGCAAAAACTAAAAGAATTTCCCTTAAGAACAGGAACAAGACAGGGATGCCCACGTTTGCCACTCTTATTTAACATAGTACTTGATGTCTTAGACACAGCAATTAGACTGGAAGGAAAAATAAAAGGGATCCAAATTGGAAAGGAGGAAGTGAAACTGTCATTATTTGCAAATAACATGATATTGTACATAGAAAACCCTGAAGACTCCATCAAAAATCTACTAGAGATAACAAATGAATTTGACAAAGTAGCAGGATACAAAATTAACACCAAGAAATCGACAGCATTCTTATACACCAATAATGAACTCACAGACAGAGAAACGAAAAAAAGGAAACAAAAAACAATCCCATTTACCATTGCAACAAAAAAACTAAGATACCTAGGAGTAAACTTAACTAAAGGACCTGTTCTCAGAAAACTACAGTACAGTGAATAAAGAAATAGCCTGTCCAGTATGGTTCAGTGGTTGAACATTGACCCATGCATCAAGAGGTTGCCAATTCAATTACCTTTCAGGGCACATGCCTGGGTTGTGGACCAAATCCTCAGTGGGGGGCATGCAAGAGGCAGCCAATTGATGTTCTCTCTCATCAATGTGTTTATTTCTCTCTCCCTCTCCCTTCCTCTCTCTCTAAATATGAATAAAGGGAAAAAAATTAAAAACAATTAGAGGAAGATATTTTAAAAAGGAAGCATATACCTTGTTCATGCATTGGAAAAATTAACATCATTAAAATGTCCGTACTACCGAAAGCAATCTATAGATTCAATGCAATTCCCATTAAAATACCAATGACATATTTTTTGGAACTCGAACAGATATTCCAAAATTTTATATGGAGCAACAACAACAAAAAAAAAACCCAAATAGCCACAGCGATCTTGAAAAAGAAGAACAAAGTAGGAGGGGTCACAATATCGGATATCGGTTATACTACATAGCCATAGTAATCAAAACAGCCTGGTACTGGCACAAGAACAGACATATAGATCAATAGAACAGAACAGAGAACCCAGAAATTAACCCAAGACATTATGCTCAACTAATATTTGACAACGATGGCAAGAGCGTACAGTGAAGTAAAGGCAGCCTCTTCAATAAATGGTGTTGGGAAAATTGGACAGCTACATGCAAAAAACTGAAGCTAGACCACCAACTCACACTATGCACAAAGATAAACTCAAAATGGATAAAAGATTTAAACGTGAGTCATAAATCCATAAAAATCCTAGAAGAAAAATGTAGGCAACAAAATTTCAGACATCACACGCAGCAGAATTTTCACTGACACAACACCTAAGGCAAAAGAAACAAAGGAATAAATGAACACATGGGACTACATCAAACGAAAAAGCTTCTACACAGCAAAAGAAACAACCATCAAAGTGGAAAGGCAACCCACTGTATGGGAGAGCATAATTGCCAATGATATATCAGATAAGGGGTTAATTTCCAGAATATATAGAGTGCTCATACAACTCAACAAAAGGAAGACAAAGAACCCAATTAAAAAATGGGCAGAGGGCCTAAGTAGACACCTCTCCAAACAGGACTTACAAATGGCCAGGAGATATATGTAAAAATGCTCAACATCACTAATCATCAGAGAAATGCAACTTAAGATGACTATGAGGTATCACTTCACAGCTGCCAGAATGGCTGCCGTCAACAAATCATCAAACAACAAGTACTGGCTTGGATGTGGAGAAAAGGGGACTCTAGTACACTGCTGGTGGGAATGCAGACTGGTGAAGCCACTATGGGAAACCATATGGTGTTTCCTCAAAAAATTAAAAATTGAACTGGCATTTGACCCAGTGATCCCACTTCTAGGAATAATCCTAAGAAGCCTGGAACACCAATCAGAAGAATATATGTACCCTTATGTTCATAGTAGCACTATTTACAATTGCTAAGATCTGGAAACAGCACAAGTATCCATCAATGGATGAGTGGATAAAAACGATGTGGTACATATACACAATGGAATACTCTGCAGCATAAGAAAAAGGACCTCTTATCCTTTGAGATGACATGGAGGGTACTGGAGAGCATAATGCTAAGGGAAGTGAGCCAGTCAGAGAAAGGCAAATATCATATGATCTCACTTATTGTTGGAATATAATGAACAAAATAAGCTGATGAACAAAATGGACCCAGAGATGTGGAAGTGGGGTACAGACTGACAAACCTCAGAGGAAGGGGTGGGGGGAGGGAAAAGATAACCACAGAACTTATACGCATGTAAAGTCAGCCCTCGTTTATCGCGGTTAATCAGTTCCAGGCTCTACCGCGATAGGTGAATTTCTGCGAAGTAGGATTCTTTATTTATAAATCGAATATTTTCACAGTGAGAGCATAGAAAACCTGTTTACGACCTTCTAAATATGTTTTTTAACATTATTAGAGCCCTCTAGATATGAAATAACACCCTTTAGTCACTATTACACTCGTATTACCCAATATATTAGATAACATAAGAGAAAATAAGACATATGAGACATTACAAATATATTATTATTGTACATTTATTTTATTTTTTATTAATTTATTTTTGTTACAGATGTTTCTCCTTTTTTCCTCATTGACACCTTCCTCCCCATCCCCCCACCCCGTCCCCAGCTTTGTTGTCCATGTCCATCAGTTATGCATACATGAGTATAAGTTCTGTGGTTTATCTCTTCCCTCCCCCCCACCCCCTCTTCTGAGGGTTGTCAGTCTGTACATTTAATTACACACACACACACACATTTCTTACACACAATCACTAACCTATGAAAATACTGCAACTTGTTCAATGATGAAGCACAGAAGATGAAGAGATGTACTGCACAGCAAAGAAGAGCAAGATTACTGCTCCTCTGAAGGCACGACCTCAGCAGGAGAGTCTTCAGGTGGTGCAGTATCTTCAGCAAGTGCGTCATTGTCTTCTTCTGCTGAAGGAGTTCTAGGAGTAGGCAGTGGGTGTCTGGGTGCATGGCTGAAGAACATCGTGATAGGCAGTTGCTGGCGCTGTCTTTTCATATGTGTGAGGAAGCTTTTTTAGGGTTCTATCGCTCCATCAAGTGCATTCCAGAACCACAATGCATGCATCATTTGTGGGTCCCATTCGTCAATCATGTCCTGTACTACCTTAATAGTTCTCACGACTTGCAAGAGACGCTCAAGTGTAAGGCCAGCTTCCTCCTCCTGACCCCCAGGAACCTCTGGCTGCTCTTCCTCCTCCTCACTTGCAGACTTAGTCATCTCCACCAGATTCTCGTCAGTTAAGGGATCCGGATGTGTCTCTAGCAGCTCATCCACGTCATCGCGGGTCATAATCGCGAAACCTTCTCCTCCCAGCATCCGGGAGAGCCTAACTGCCTTATCCACTGCCTAGTTGCTTATATTCTTTGGGGTGAATCCTCTGTAGTCGTGGACAATTTCAGGCCACAACATCTTCCAGCTGGACTTCACAGTCTCCGTCTTTATGTCCTTCAATGGGCCTGAATGTTCTTCAGACAGTTCGTGATGGTATACTGCCGCCAGTACTCCTTCAGCAAGAAGTTCTCCTCAAGGTCCATGCCTTCAGTGAGGTGCTGCAGGGTGTTTCATGTGTAGAGGTCCTTGAACGCGCAAATAACACCTTTATCCATGGGCTGGATCAGTGAAATGGTGTTGGGAGGAAGGAACTCGATCTTCACACCATTGTAGGATAGGTCTTGCACATGACCTCCAGCATTGTCCATGAGGAGAAGGACATTAAACTCGAGTCCCTTCTCCGCGAGATACAGCTTGACTTGGGGGATGAAGCACTCGTGGAACCAGTGTGATGACAGCTGCTTCGTGATCCAGCCCTTGTCATTGTGCATCCAATGCACTGGCAGCAGGTTCTTGTTTTTATTCTTCAGGGCCCTAGGGTTCTTGGCCTTGTAGATAAGGGCAGGCTTGAGCAAAAATCCTTCAGCATTTCCACACATAATGATAGTCACGTGATCCTTATGTACCTTGAAGCCACGGACCTTGGCCTCATCCTTGAAAATGAATGTCCAGGAAGGCATTCTTTTTCAAAACAGTCCTGTTTTGTCCATATTGAACACCTGTTCTGGATGATACTCGCCCTCCTCAAGGATCTTCTGGAACATGTTGTTCACGTAGCCCTCTGCTGCAGGCTGGTCAGCAGAGGCAGCTTCTCTGTGGAGAACAACACTCTTCAGATGATACCGCTTCTGGAACTTCTGGAACCAACCCTAGCTCACTGTGAAATACATGAACATTGCAGAAGAGGGTCCTTGTTGAGGTTCGTCTGTCCTAAAGCGCTGACAGAGCTGCCTCGCCTTCTCCCGGATGAACAGCAAATCCAACGGAATGTTTTTCTTGCAGCTGTCGCTGATCCAAATGGCTAGGGCAGACTCTGTTTTCACTATGAACTTATTACAACTTGTCACGATGTGCTTTGCTTCCTTATTGAAAGAGACAGTAGCCGTTGCATGGATGTTCTTTTCATCTTTACAGACGGAGCAAACAGTAGACTCATTCAAGTCATAATGGCGGGCAACCTCCACAATTTTCTTGCCATCTTTGATCATATCCAAGAGTTTCACCTTCTCCGGCCCTTAGTTTCATCGTCAGAAGTCTTAGAAGAAGCAGCACGTTTAGGAACCATCGTGGAGCTTAGATAAAAGTTCTCAGAAATTGCAAACACTTATAAGAGCAAAGATGCTTCCGATGAGGAGTGATGTAGAAGCGTGTATAAGAGAAACGAACTTGCATGAGGCTGAGCCAATCAGTGGCCAGGATAGGAAGAGGATAGGATAGCCAATCAATGAACAGCATGCTCTGATTGGCTTGGTTTCACGACACCTGATTTTTTGGAAAAAAGTTATTGCCCACACACAAGGAGTGGTCGAGCGGTTGCACCTGGCATTGAAGGATTTGCGAGGATGCTCGAATACATAGGCCTACAGTCCATACGTACAATAATTTTAATTTTAATTGTAATACAGGGGTGTATAATTGACTCAAACAACCGAGCGCACACTGTATCATTTTCACTGTCTCGATCAACTTTGTAATGAATATATTTGAAAAAACTATGATAGAATGAAGCCGTGAAAGTCGAAGCACGAAGTGGCGAGGGACGACTGTATGCGTAACCAGTGAACATAGACAACAATGCTAGGGCAGAGGGCGGGATCGGGAGGAGGTTGTCAACGGGGAAAAAGAAACATCTGTAACAAAAATAAATTAATAAAAATTGCAACAAAAAAAGGAAAGATGGACATTGGCCTTTAGATTTTATCTGAAAGCTTCTGAGACTGGAGGGGATCTGGAATGCTCACTTCTCTAATGGGAAGAATATCTAGTATCTCACACTTCATATATTCTGACTGCTGTTAAACAGAACTTAACCTTTCCATATCACTGCTGTAGATGCATGTCTAGGATCCAAAAGTTATGGATAGGCAAATATGTAAGCTTAAGAGCTTTGTGAAGTACATGTTGGAAAAAAAAAATGTCTTCTCTCAGGGAGTGAATGAGTGAATAAGTCAAGTTTAGTGGAGGTTTGAATAAATCTCTGATCAGTAGATTCAGAAACAGTGTTCAATCGATGGTTAACGATGTTGCAAGTGCAGTCATACTCTTTGAGGGAAATGTGATGGAATATCAGGAAACCTAACTCTAATATAGTTATACTATGAAGTGACAGAATGCAGGACTTGATACACACTTTGGCATATTTTATATTCCTGTAACCAAAGATTAGTAATTGTCTACCACTTTCAGGTTTTGTCCATTGCATAAAATAATAGCACTTATCAAGCCTTTGATATGCACAGATGAAAAGTACCTTACCAATATAAATTATATTTTCATGGGGTTCCTGAAGAGATCTGATACATTTATATAACTTTTCTCTCACCCATTTATTGCAAATCAAAATTATTGCTTTATTAATACTGTTTTGCAACATTTTTTTAAATGCATTACACTGGAAAACCTCATTAACCTAATAAAATATTTTAGACATTACCATGGCATTAGAGACACAGCTATGTTACTTTGTATTATTTATTATGTCAGTGGATTTGCTTAAAGGATTTTTTAAAAATATGTTTTTATGGTTTTTTAGAGAAAGGAAAGGACAGAGAGAGAGAGAGATGATTGTAAGTGGGAAACATCCACTGTTTGCCTCCTGCACGCGTCCAATCAAACCTGCAACCTGGGTATCTGCCCTGGCTGGGAATCCATGCATGGGATGCTGCTCCAACGAACTGAGCCACATTGGCCAGGGCTAAAGGATTTTTTAAATAATAATTTTGAAATGGTGGGAAGTTGTGCAGTGAAGGTGGAGTATGGGGAGCAGGGAGGAGGGTGTCAATGGGGAAGAAAAGGAGGGACATCTGTAACAATTTTAACAATAAAGATAAATTTTAAAAATAAAATATAAAATGGTGAAAAGTATTTAACATGAATTTTGCATTTGATTGACTGTGAAACAATAATCTTGGAAAATGTTTCTTTTAAAAAGACTGAATTTTTTATACTTTTTTTGGTTGTTTTTTTATCCTCACCCAAGGACATTTTTGCCTTTCTCCTCAGATAGAGCGGGAGGGCGAGAGGGAAGAAAAGAGAGAGAGAAACATCGATGTGAGAGAGACACATCGAGTGGTGCCACCCACACGACCCCAACCGGTACCGGAGACAAACTGCAACTGATGTAGGTGCCCTTAACGGGAACCAAACCTGGGCCTCTCTGGTCTGCAGGCCAATGCTCTAACTGCTGAGCCAAACTGGCCAGGGCGAATTATTTATACTCTTAATGTGCCCTATAACTACATTTAAAAATTTTAAATTAATAATATATTTACATAGTTTAAATTTCAAAAAGTACACACAGCAAAAATTGTTTTGTTTACCCCTGTCCCATAGATAGTTCCCTTCCCCAGAGACAACCAATATTATCAGTTTCTTGGATATCCTCCTAAAGACACCTTCTTTGTTCATATACAAGCAATGTGTGTTTTTACACAAATAGTAGTATTCTGAACACTCTTTTCTTGATTTTTATAGTACCATTCTCTTTCCCAGGAGACTTCTCAAACTGGGAGTTTTCAATATCCTTTGCAGGCTCTGATTCCTCAGTATGCCCTCAAATAACAGTGCTCTTCTATTGTTTGCTTTCACTTTTAGATCACTTTCCTGATTGCCAGCTAAGTAATTAGTTGCATAGTTAATGACTTGCTATCTATTTTATTGAGATGTAAACAGAGGCTACATTGGGCCCTTGCTGAACTCTTCAGCCTCATCTCTTCCTCACTCCCTTGTAGGTCAAGTTCAAGTTCCTGTGAGCTTTTTCTCCCTTAGTTTGAACCCTCTTTGATCCTATCAATATGTGGCTCCTTCTCATTCATCAGGTCTTAGCTTAAATACTACATCTCAGAGAGATCTTTCTAAAAGGTCTGAGCCGGCTGGAGATCACATCCACAACACAAGGCCAATGTAGAGCAAAATGGCTTTATTTCATTTGCCTCGGTGCAGCCGGGCTGAGCTGAAAAGAGTTCAGCCTCGAATCAGGGTTGGGGTGTCGGTTATATACTCTACTTTTAGCTTCTGGCAGTTCCTGCTGATGTACTTTGGCCCATTGTCCACTTTGCAGTAGAACTGGTCTGGTATCTCCTCCGGCATCTGCTGGGTTATCCATTGCCTTGTGGACAATCCAGATAATCCTTATCCATACTCAACAAAAGGCTGAGCAAAGGTTATGCAAGCAACACAATTTCCAGTTTCTGCCTTTTGCAAACTTTTACCTTTACCCTTTAAAACATTACTAACCCTTTTACTTTTCTAACCTTATAAATCTAAGATGATCTCCTTTTAATATTTGTTGTTTAAACCTTCTTTATTTCCTCCTAGAATATATAAAAAATTTTAATTATTTTATTTATTTCATCAGTTTACTGATGTAATTTATTTCTTCTCCATTAAAATATAAACTTTGCAAGTATAGGGATCACTTATGTCTTGTTCCTGAAGTATCCTTAGCACCTAGTATGTGTCTGGCATACAGTAGGTAACTTATAAACATTTGTTGATGGAATAAAAGGTGCGAGGAAAAAAGAAAAAAAAAAAAGAAGGAAGGTTGATTTTACTAGTTCACCACTATTTCCTCAACACAAGCACAGTGACTATCATATTATGGATATTTAATAAATATTTGATTAGGAAATTAACTTTCCAGAATTCTGTGCTCAGCCCTCTGCTTTCATTCTACACACTTATACAGAAACATGGGTAACTTCATTGGCACTATTACTTCAACTACCATTGACATGCTAAATGACTCCTAGGCCTAAATCTGAGTCAATCACTCTCTGGTTCAAGAACCACATATATAATAGCCTAGTGGACACTTAGTGATATCACAGGGCCCTTAAACTTAGTGTGGCCAACAATGAATTTATTACCTTTCTAATCAAAACTAATTCTCAATTTTTTTTTTTTACTTTAATAAATGAGACCATCATCTGCTTAGGGACCGTTGAGTCATCTATATTACTCCTTTTCTTTCATAGATTCTACATATAATCAATCATGTCTTCTATGTTCTAATTCCTTAACATCTCTTAACTCTTTTCCTCTATATTTCACTCAAGTAATCTAAAATGTCCACAACAACATGGGTGTTCCTAAAATTCAAATCTGGTTATATCACTTTTCTTAAAATTTTCTGGATATTCATGTTTTCCTACCCACTACTCAAATAATGCTAATAGAAGAAATTTTTAACTTCCAAATTTATTAGTCATGGCCCTCTCACAGTTTGGCTCTTACTTACTTATGTTATACGTATTCCAGAACCCAGTCAAAGGAATGATATGCCACAGCTCTTACCCATGCCTCACTTCTGCCTAGAGAAGCTTTTTGACATTCTTAATTCTTATTCTTTAAAACTCAACTTAAACATTACCTCCTCTTGAAAGCTTTTCCTCATTATGCCATGCTAATATCTGTCCTATTTCTTCTGTGTATTCTTCTATTGTGACACTTACCACATTGAACTTTAACTGTTCATTAACTTACCTTCCTTTCTACCACCAGAACTCAGCAGACTGGTCAGATGACTGAATGACTACAGGAAGGTTTATGCTTCAGGAAGTTATAAAGCAAGTTGAAACTATGGTTAGAACCTAGAGCAAAAGTTGGAGGAAGATAAAACCTAGATATCAAAAAATGGGATTACTAGTACAGACAAAACAAAAAACAGAGAATGGAACCTAAAGAATCTTGTGAGCAAAAGTAAGAATCCAAACATTTAGAAACCAAATAATAGGG
Organism: Tadarida brasiliensis; assembly: GCA_030848825.1. Lineage (NCBI taxonomy): Eukaryota > Metazoa > Chordata > Mammalia > Chiroptera > Molossidae > Tadarida > Tadarida brasiliensis. The sequence continues at coordinate 35,890,546 of CM061267.1, read as the reverse complement.
ACTAGTAGAGCTTGCTGCAAGATAGCCATTATTGGGCTTAGGCTACTGAAGGACTGGGCTGGGATTTAACAAGGACATACTTTCCCAGACAAGGTTTGCCTACAGCACAACAAACAAAAACAAAATCTTTAGCTTGATATATACTTTGTACTGGAATAATTCCTCTTGAATAAATAGTAGAATGCATAAATGCATTCATAGAATATGATTAATGGATACTGTGCTGTATTTTGTTTTAATTTTTACTTTATGGCATAAACCTCTCAGGATTCAGTATAGATATGAGATCCCCAAACTTTTTAATGTTTTTAGAGTTTAAGTCTGAGTAGAGATTACAGGTAGGAATGTCTGTCTTCGAATTCCAGTTGTATAAACTGAGGCAATTTGTTATGTATAATTAAGTCTCTTGAAGGATAAGTTTATCTGGGTAAAGAGAGAAAGAGGGAAGGAGAATAATTCGAGTGGTTACTGTGTTATGTACTTACATGCATTATCACAATTAATCCTCAGGATAATTGAATGGAATGGATGTTCTTAGATCTATTT
>CM061267.1:35822500-35885000 GCA_030848825.1 Tadarida brasiliensis | reverse complement strand
CTTTAAATACTCCTGTTCAGTGCTTGATGAAAAGCTTACAAATATCACTCAATTCGTTATCAGTTCTTTTTAATACCATAAAACCAGGAAGCTTTTGAAAAGCTATTATTATGATAGACATTTTACATGTAACCAATGCTTGAATTTAGACCAAGGCCGGCAATGCAATACAGTAGTTTCATATGCTAAAATAAACTACAGATACAGATAGTGTAGAGAGAAAAAAAAGAACAGAAAAAATTTTATCAAAGAATGTATAATCAAATATTTCCTATTAATAATCTGTTAAAATAGGAACAGATAATATAATATGAAAATTAGTTTTGTAGTTATCGTATTGTAGTTACATGTTATTATTTTTCTAAGTACCAGAGCCTGATGGTTAGGGCTTTCTTTGTCTTTAAATTTTAAGGAAAGAATAAAAGGATCTATGAGCCAATTGGTGGCAGATCCTGTTATCAAGGATATAATGTTTTTCACTGTAAATCTCATCTACAAATTGTGATTGTTTTTTCTAACTCACATTTAGTGAAGAAAGAATTGGACTTACAACTATACTAAAAACCTTTCCAATCACATAATTGGGATGTTTAATTAAGTGACATACTTATGCAAACCCAACACATTCAGAAATGCTCCAGCTGAACTAGATTTTAAATAGATGACAGTACACTTATTATAGCAAATAAAAATGTTCGTCCACTTTCATAACTCCTAAAATAACTGTTTAGATTCACTTGAGGGGAGTCATGATCTTTTCATTGTCTCTTAAAAGCTTTTTGACCCTTTCAATGAGATACACTTAGAAGTTTAATGTAAACATATTTATAATTTATTTCTTAAAATCTAGAGTCATCTCCTACTTATTCTAAGATAATGTAAATGCTTTTGACTTTTATTATTTTGACTCATTTCAAGTTTCAGAATGTTTCTTCTCTCATTTCAGAATATATAACCCTATTTTTATGTTCATGTACCCAGTACTTCTTGGTGTACAGAGCAATACGTCTGGTTTATGCTTAATTCATCTAATGAAAAAAATAACAGAGTAAATTAAGCCCTTATTTGATGTATCACTAGAGGGACTTTTAGATCTGTCAGTATAGTAAATGCCAAGAGAGAAAAAAAAATTCTCCACCTACCAAAGTTCGCTGTTTTCCTTCACTCTTGAAGATTTTAATTGATAGAGTACAGTTTTCACTAGTAAATCCACTTAAGTAAATTATTCCTTTTGGTTTCATTTGGTAGCTGCATAATATATCATGTTTTCTTAGACCCAACCAGACTTTTCTTTGACTTCTCACCAGAAAATATCTGAGGTAAGTTCTTTCTCCCTTCCTCTATCAAACATCTAAATTGTGGTTCCTCATAAGAACATTTGCATGAACAAAATTATATATCTAGTGGACAATATTTCCTTAAGCTTAATACCTAACTTGCTATTTTAGAAAGTTATCCATAGACCTTCAAATCTGAGGCTGACTTTGCCTTTTAAGTATTGATAAGTAGCATAATCTTCAAAAAAATGTATATACTCAATTAATCTTTGTTCATCTTTTTAGTGAATTCCTAGAGTAGCTTATAGTAGCAAAGAAATGCAATGGGACAGTAACAAAAGTGATTAAGGAGAAATAAAGGAACTGTGTCACTTAAAATGAATCACTTAAAAATAGAGAAGTTCTAAATTTTGAAAATTATTAATTTCTAAACAAAGCAAGTTGAGCAGTCTACATCTAGCGTAACTGACACTTGTAGGAAAACTAATTTTCTATTAAAATAACTAAAACTTTTGTAGCCTCAAATATATCATTTTAGAAGACTTTACGTATGTGGATTTAGAGACAATATGATTGGCTTATCTGTAATGTTAGAAATCCCTAAGAAGTGCTTTCCTACATATATAATTATTTTTAATTTGTGTTTTTGTACATATCATACTAAAGTAGAATGTTCAATTAGTTGTGTGTTACTTGGCTCATCTTTCTACATATCTTATGTCTATGTACTGTGAGTTATAGATGGCAGTGTCATAGGTGGTAGGCCAGAATCTGCTTAAAATTTACTGAACATCACATTACATGTGATCGTATGATTTTAGGATGGCAGTAATGTGTTATTTTTATGCCATAAACTTTTAATTTCAAGGGAAATACAAACCAGTTAAGATTTAAAAAATAATTATCCAACCATAGCAAAAGAGGGAAAAATCCTCTAAAGAATGCAAAGGTAAAAAAAACTTGCTTAAATTTACTTATACACCAAATAACTCGCAATAGCTGCAAGCTGTAGGATAATATAATCTGTGTAAGCTGAAATCTGACTCTAAACTTGAAGTGCATGCCTTTATTCATAAAAATTTTCTTATAAAGTGCATATGTTATCGGTTACACAAAGTACTTTTAGTTATAGATATAGAGGTAATTAAGTGAAAACAATTTGCTAAAAGTGATAAGGAGCTGTTAGGTGAGAGAAGTGTGGCAAGTTTCTTATCACAATAAATTTTATAGAAGGTATGTATCTAGATGTATATATCTATATAGCTATCTGCATATATGTAATATCTACCTATCTACCTATCTGAAGATTGGCAGCCTTTTTTTTTTTTAAATCCCCACCCGAGGATATATTCCCATTTATCTTCAGATAGAGCAGGAGGGAGGGAGCAAGGAAGAGAGAGAGAAAAACATCGATTGGTTGCTTCCTGCATGACCCTAACCAGGGACAGGGACAAACTGCAACCAAGGCACATGCCCTTGGCCGGAATTGAACCCTGGACTCTTTGCTTCACAGGCTGACACTCTAACCACTGAGGCAAACCAGCCAGGGCAATTGGCAGCCTTTTTTAAAGTTTAATATATCTGTCATTCTCTGTCCCTTGATTTCAGTTTGATTCATTGTTGATTGGAGAGAGTATAATGTAAATGATTACAGAAAGAAAGGTCATTTTTATAGATAGATACTTGTTTTCCAAGATGCTTGTTTTAACCGTTCTATTTGTTTATCAAAGAGCAAACACTTAAGTAAACGGACAATTAAGTATTTAAACAACTAAACAGGTGGACTACCTTTTGGGTGAATTAATTTTACAGAATGTATTTCAGAATGCCTTGTATTATGATAAATTCAAACACAGTAACCTATAAGTATGTCGGTGTGTTCTTTAAAAATCCAGAAATATTTTTGGAAATCACTTTTGAATTTCTTTCTGTTATAATGTAATTATTTTCCTTCCACAAAATTAGATCTACTTAATTCCAGTTTCCATATACCAACAGGAAATAAAAAAGACATAGCTCTTTCTTAGTATTAAATATGAAGATATTTTTTCTTGAGAGAGGACTTAATTCACCCTGAACTTTTCTTTTTTCTTCTAATTTCTTTTTTATTATTAATTTCTCCTTTCTTTATAACATTCAATGCCAGACTTGAAAATTTTGAATTACATTTAAAAGGACTATTGAAATAAATTATGAGCCATGTCTTTTAATCTTTTTCTCTTTTCAAAGACACATGTTGTCCCAATAATTTGTTCTAAAGCATTATTTATATAAATACTTTCTTTTATTTATAGTAAGACTGAATTGTTTTTTCTAGGAAAGAAAGTGATTGTTTTTTCAAAGGTTGCATGCAAAATTGGCAAGTTGACATGCTAGTTAGTACTACAATCAATGCCTTCAAGTAGTGCAACTGCCTTGGAACTTAGCATACACCTCAGACTTTTATGCAAGGTTTTCCTGATTACCTCTCCTGCCATCCTTTTCCTATCTCTCCACATCCTTTGTCTCTTTCTCTAGGACTTTCTCTCTAGTTTTTCCTTACTCTGTATTTTTCTTGCTTCCTCTTTCTCCTGTTTCTTTCTTTCCCTCCTTATTTCCTTTTCTTTTTTGACTCTTTAATTCTGAAACTTTGAAGAGAAAAGAAATGGTAGAAAGAAAATTTTAAGCAAAATACTTTTTTTTCAGTTTAATGAAAAATCTTTGAGTAAATTTTAGATTTCTGGACTTCTTGGTGTAAGTTTAGTTAACTTGAAATAAAATTTTTAAAAAAGAAGCTGTGATTCCTTCTTTGAGAAGATTGATGTATATCAATCTTTCTAGGATATATACCGTAGATGAGTTACTACATGTACTCATGTAATAATATGTTATAATATGTATTTTTCTAGTACTATTATGTATTTTATTTATATATGACATTTTGAAGATAATGATTATTTTTTATGAGTAAACATGCTACATACATTATTTTTACTAGCTTTGATAACATATTCATAAGCATATTTTTCCTATTATTTAATCTTTATTATTCATTTTAATTATACCTTTAAACTATTTCCAAAAGCTTTCATTTACAGCACTCTGACTTAAGATGATCGATTATGACTTATTGAGAACACTGACTTGTAATTGTTTATTTTTAAGTATGCTAGTAAAATCTCAAATACCTTAGTATAATATATTAGAGGTGTGGAACATAAAAATAGAATCTCATGAAATCTGATACATCTAGGAAGCTAGTGTATAAAAACAGTGGTACTAAATATTATTATTAAATAATTATATAATATAACAAATATTGCATACAATTATCAGTCATCATCAATAAGGAATTTATTAGAGATGACATACAGCTGCGAAATATGTTAACAGACATTGGCTGTGACCACATTTTCTCTTTCTCTCTCTGTCTAGGTACCAGTGTCGGTGGCCATGATGACTCCCCAGGTAATTACCCCTCAGCAAATGCAGCAGATCCTTCAGCAGCAAGTCCTGTCTCCTCAGCAGCTCCAAGCCCTTCTCCAGCAGCAGCAGGCAGTCATGCTGCAGCAGGTAATGTGGGTTCCCTGCTTTGGTGTTCTAGCATGGCACAGAATATGGCCCGTGTTCAAAACATCATGGGCATATTTGACAATTTATTTGAAGGGACAACCTATCAGGATGCTAGAACATAAATGTAATGCTTTAATTGCAGAGCTGCATAAGAACATTTAGATCCCTTGGTCTTTTTAGATTCATTAAAGTGTAAAATAAGAGCAAAGAGAGGTGTAATTTCAACATGGAATTAATCAGTATTTAAATATCCAAATGCTTAGGTACATTTGCTTTGTAGACTTCCCAATAAACGGGCAAAGAGACTTATAGATAATTGTTACTTTTAAAACTCCTAACACTTAGCACTCTTTTTAAGTCATGTAAGTACGAAATTTGAGCTGGCCATTTTGTTACAATAGGGAAAATAACATCCCAATTTTTTTGTCAAAGATATGTTCTTTGTTTAAAAAGAGAAGTATCTACTTATTAGAACAAAAATAAACAGCTAAGCCACCAGTTTATAAAATTTATCTTTAAAAAAAACAAACAAAAAAACTAACTGGGCTGGTGTGGCTCACTGTTCGAGTGTCGACCCATGTACCAAGAGGTTACTGGTTCAATTCCCAGTCAGGGTACATGCCCAGGTTGTGGGCCCAATCCCCAGTGGGGGATGTGCGGGAGGTGGCCAATTGATGTTCTCTCTCATCGATGGTTCTGTCTCTTTCTCCCTCTTCCTTCCTCTCTCTAAAAATCAATAAAGAAAAAATATTTAAAAATAACAAAACTAATACATACATCATTGGAACCCTAAGTATATATAAAGTGGACTTTATGTTATTGATTTACTTATCATAGAGAATCTTGTGCTTTACCTGAATTTTTATATATTTAATTACTTTGTTATCTTCTATGATGATGACCATAGGCCAGTTGCTTATAATTCTGTCTGACATTCTTCTGTACATCTGATAGATTAAAATTTTTTTTCCATTCATAACTGAACAACCTGATTCTCTATAGCTATGTATTTTGGTCTTATAAATGGTAGAATATAACCTATTTTTATATACTATTGGAAATTCAGATTTTATGATTTAGGGTATTTATTTGGCTTTGGCCCTTTGGAATACAGATTTTTATACCCTTTAGTTTAGGATTGTTTTGGATTCTAGGTTAGAAGATTTCAGAACTGCCTTGGGAAAATATGTATATAGCTCTGTCTCCTGAAATCCAATGTATATTTTTTGTTGTTCTTGTGAGGCAAATCTTAATGGACGCTCTACCGTATGCCAGTCTAGAAGAGTTTAGGATATTTGTAATACATGAAACTTTTGCCTTTATTTATTAAAGTCAAAATGGTTTATTCAGCAACAACTACAAGAATTTTACAAGAAACAGCAAGAGCAGTTACATCTTCAGCTTTTGCAACAGCAGCAACAGCAGCAGCAGCAACAACAGCAGCAACAGCAGCAGCAACAGCAACAACAGCAACAGCAGCAGCAGCAACAGCAGCAGCAGCAGCAGCAGCAGCAACAACAACAACATCCTGGAAAGCAAGTGAAAGAGGTAGGATCTGGATCACTCATAAGTATAGAAGAGTGTGAGGTTGGGAAGGGCTTTGAGGTGGGCGTGGTCTCAGATCTTCTTATCACAAGATTTTTGCTGTCAAAGATGCATTATCATACATTTTTACTGAGCTTAATAACAGTGACAGCACTGTCCTGCTGTCCTTTTTTTTTTTTTTTTTTTTTAGCTTGGAACTTGAGAGTTCCAATCGAATGCTGCTGTTGTCTAATGTTCACTAATGAATCAGTGTACAAAGAGTATTGTGTGGTGGACAAAGTACAGACTACCTTGTATTTATGGAGAATTTAAGTTGGTGAGGGAACCGTAGTGCTGCAGCTCAGAGAACATGCATGCAAATTTGGCCTATTGTTGGGGGTTGGGGGACTAGGGGAGAAACTGGTTGAGCACAGATTTCAAAGTCACAAACCTCTGATTAATGAACTGCTACTGTAGGTTTGGAGTAGCAAGTAGAAAGTTACAGTTTGATATGCTCATAAATCAAACTGACAAGCTGGCTTCTCAGGCCTAGCTTGCACTTGTCAGCAAACTGCATCAAATACAAACATAATACAAACAAAACATGTTGAAGTAGTTAAATTGATCAGCAGGTATCAGAGCCCGTTGTCTTCAAGCCGCCATTATGCAAACGTCCAGGAAACAGTTTTGACCTCCCGAGGCTTTGATTCTGTTTGGATTTGTGAATAGAATTTCAGACAGCCATCAAGTACAGAATAGAAATTGCTCCCTTATTTCTCTGGAGGCTTTGGGCAATCCACATGACTTGCTCCATTATGCAGTCTGTTTTCCAGTGAGCGCATCAGAAGTTTCTTTTCCCCAAACTAAAAAGAAAAGGTCTTCCACAGCAGCTTGTCTTTCTCTGAAGTTTGACTTCCTTCTCATACCCTTCTGAGTCCAAAGAACTAGAGTTTGTATTGTAATGCCTCACAAAATTGGAGTTATACTTTTCCTTATAATAAGGACACTTTTCTGGCCTTGAACATAATTCAGCCTTTAATATATTCCAACAAGAGAGGAGAGGAAGGAAGAAAGAGAACTAACAGGCCTATCCTGTGAAGGTTACATCCCAGTTTGCTAATAGATCACTAGAGACCATATTCATGGACCTCTGCAGATCGAAGTTATTCAGTTGGAAAAAAAAAAAGAGAGAGAGAGAGAGAGAGTGTTGTTGAACTTAACTGTCTATAAACTGTTATTCTTTTAGTCTAGGTAAATTTGCTATCATCTACAATAAGCCAATTTTTTTTTCAGTCTGAACCTTCGTTACGTATTTTCACTATACTTTGTCCCATGCTCTTTATGCAAGTTCATTGGGTCTCTACTGCTGTGTAATATCTGAAAGAAAGGCAAGTGAAAATCTAGAACTTGCATATATTCTGTTATTGAAAACTTAACAGGTAATGAGAGAAGTGTGCATTTCTCTGAGATCTGTTTGTGCATACCATGTTCTCAGCTGTTGACTGGGCTACGTTTTCTGACAGCAGCAGCAGCAGCAACAGCAGCAGCAGCAGCAGCAGCAGCAGCAGCAGTTGGCAGCCCAGCAGCTTGTCTTCCAGCAGCAGCTTCTCCAGATGCAACAACTCCAGCAGCAGCAACATCTGCTCAGCCTTCAGCGTCAGGGACTCATCTCCATTCCACCTGGCCAGGCAGCACTTCCTGTCCAATCGCTGCCTCAAGGTACATACAAAATGTGGTGCACACTTCATTTGAAATGTTGCACTTTCTACCATTTCATGGCCTGTCTACCTTATACCTTGAGAATTTTGTTTTTATGACCTTCAGGTTTATTATTAAAACACAATTAACATAGTTGCATGGCATATTGTTTTGAGACTCAGAAATTTTACTATACCCTGCCTTCAAGTGTTTTGTTAGATATTAAATGTGCATTTATTAGTCACATGGCAGAAAATAATTTATAAGGGCAACACAATTCAAGCACTATTAAACATACACTGAAAATCTGGAGGGAACTGGATTAGTGGTAAGGCTAACAACACTCATTTAACATAAATGAGCTGAGTTTTGTGGACAACTGATCAGAAAAAGAAAGAATTTCCTAATCTTCATGGTAAAACCTCCATATATAAAAGAGAAGCTTTATGTATTTCTACAGAGCACATTTCTAGCTATGCTGTGTGGGATCCCATCATATATTGTGTGATCAGACTGATCCTATTTTTTCTAAAATAATGTTACCTATGCATATATTGTAAATTATAGCTTTAAAAAGCTGTCAATTGTGTTATTTGTTTTTATAAGAAAATTTTGGATGTACTTTGATAATACAATAATACTATAAAATAATAGAATATCATACAATAATAAAGTTGTATATATTTATCATTTGACTCTTAACTTTTTGGAAATGGAAAGAGTTCTCGATTTAAAAAAAAGAAATAGAATAGTAAACAAAATGACTCCTTCCTTATGTGCTAAAATTCTTGATACAGGTAATTAGAAGTCATATATTGTTAAACTTCATAACAGCATATGCTAATTTGCATTAGGATTTTGTTAGAACAAACTTTAATCTCAATGAACTTTATTTTGAGTTCATTATATTTGTTACGGGGGATCACATTGTAGTAGTATTTGCTGTACGTTTTTCTGACTCAAGGATACACCAAAGAAAATAAAAAACAATTAAATATACAAAAATTAAAATTAGGCAAATAAAAGTCTTTAAAATGTACATAATCATTGTTTTTGCCACGAGAGATTAAAAATAGTATGGTAAATGTTTTTTTTTCTTTATCAAATTACTGTCTTCTTGGATTATTTTTCCTAGAATTTCCTCTTTCACTTGACTTCAGATCCTCTAATTCACATGATCTTCTAATTCAATTCTAGGAAATCAACAAAGTTTAAATAGTGAAAGGAAAGGAAGGCAATAAACCCACTTTTCTGTGTCACTCCTAAGAGAATTGGAATAAATCATGGTGTCACCATAGCAATGAATGTTCTATTAACAAATTATTGTTCTTTAGGAAAATAAATACAATTTGAGGATGAATGAAGAAATAAGGTTAAAACAAGAAAGAAATTTATAAATTAATTCAGTGTAAACATGGATATCCACTAAATAAGAGGCAAAAAATATTATCTTACTGACTTTTTTCGGTAAAAATTAAAATGTGTATTTAGGATCTAATTATATGAAAATCTCCTCAATAGGGATATATGATCTACCATGATTTTGTTTCACTAAAACCATTCAAACAAACATTTCAAGAAAGTTTAAAATAGATGGTTATAAAAAGAAAATGTAACTTATTTGAAATATATTCATTAAAGTATATTTTTCCAAAACAAGCATAAAAAATATCTTTCTGAACAAGGCAATTTATTATGATATAACCATTCTAATAGGTTTCCAATGAAAGTTATTCTCTCATCTCTGAGCTTGCTTTTGATAGAATTATCTTTTTTCCTTTCTTTTTATTTGTTGACTGGGCTGTAAGATAAAACACACAGGATAGAGAACATTGAGGAAAAGAAAGTAAATCTGAAAAGATTTGAGCAGAAAATTTATATTTTAAACAAAAAAGATGAAAATCATTATCATGTTTTTCACTGTTTAGATGAGTAGGTCTGAAAAGTTTCATTGTTGAGACATATCAGCCAAAGACAGTCAGACTGTCATAACCAGCTACAGTAAGTAAAAAGATATGACTTCATAGCACTGTGCTAGAAACACAAAATTAGAGTGTGGGAAAGTAAAGAAATATTTGTTAGATAATGTAAGCCCTGAATCACTTCTGTCTTAGTTATTGGTTATTTCAGATAAAAAATATTTTAAATATTTTTATTTATAGTTTCCCAGTGCACTTTGCACCAGGTTTTGTTTGGTTGCCTGATTAGCCATGAATAAGAGTCATATGAAAACTAAGTAGGATTAATGTGTAATGATAATGTTCTCATTGCATTCTTGAAAATATGCCATGTTTGAAGTATTTATCCCCATGATTTAACACAACTTCCTTGGACTGCTTTTGAATTTAAAACTTTTTAAAACTATATAAAAAAATGTGAATATGAGACTCAGATAATTTTGAAAAGAGTAGGAGACATACCCACATTTTTCTTTATATTTTAAAATAATGAAATGTGTTTTACCATTTCAAAGTAAATTATTTTAAATATGGAACATTTAAAGTCATCATGAGGATTACTATAATACTGGATTTTAATGTAAAATAGGCAATTAGATTATTTCTATGTGTATAGAGTGACTGTAGATATACAGAAATAAAATAAAAAAGGATGGATTTGTAAATCAATCTCAAATAAAAATACTGAATATAAAGCTATTTCCTACCTAGATAGCACAGTATTTATATCAATTTGTAATTATTTAGGGACACATTTTCATTGACTACGGGTTAGAAAATAGGAAATTATGGTGCATATACTTTAAATTTTTATATGTTTTTCACATAAGGTAGAACTCATTATATCCCAATATACAATATATTCACTGGTTTACTATGATTATAGGGACTAAAATATATTTAGTAAAAACTCCACTTCATTCCAACTTTTTACATATTTTTGAACTTATAAAAGTTATTTAAAACATAACATTTTCATTACCAGTCTGAAAGACCAAACAAGTAATGTTGACTATCAAGCCAACACTATTTTGAACTAATACTTTGTAGAACTAGAACAGCTTGGAATCAGAGAACTGTTGAATAATAAAGACAAGAAAATATTTTGAAATAATATATATAGTAATGTCATTTATGCTGAGTTAGCAATGTGCTGAAGTTTGTCTTTGGTATGAATATTTAGCCAAAATCAGTTATTTGGCTTGGACTTCATCCTCTGCATATGGAAATCTAAATAGCCAAATGCCTACTTCCACACCACTGCTGGCATCCTTGATTTTTTACTAATCTATGGTCATGTGCTTACATAGATCACCATTATATAATCAGGGTAACAGCACCAGTAATATGAACAATGCATGTCATGCAGAATTATTGTTACCATCATAATATCCCCTTTCAAATACCAGTAAGCCTTCTATTTGTAACTTGGAGGGAAATTTTTGCGGGGGAGGGGGATTGTATGCTGAAACTTCATCAGTGAGCAGAAGTATAAATGTACATTTATTACTCAGGTATAAAACTTAGCAAAGTTACCTGTGAATGCTGTTAATATGTATAAAAACTAACTTATAAATTATTAAATACATTGCAAAATATTAAAGTATGTTGAGTTAGTTTTTGAGAAAATGTAAAAAAGATATAAAGGTGAAGATTAAATTATATTATGATTCTAATTGTTATAGAATTGTTTAATGAGATAGCATGCATAATTTCATTTAGGCCAAGAGACTTGAAAGAAAACTTGTTTGTCAATTCTTTATGTCTTGAAGGAAGACTAAAAAGTAGAATGTCAACTTTACCACATTAAAATTTTGTGATGATAAAAACTGAGAAATAATTGTTTTGTAATAGAATATCAAACGTTAAAATGCAACCTGTGAAAATTTTAATATTAAAATCATAGGAGTTATTTTTAAAATGTCAAATGTATTCCTGTATCCCAGACGTTCCTTTGTTTGGTGGCTATATTTGCTTTTGGTCTCAATTTCAGCCAAATAGTGATTTTTACTTCTTATAATTCAGCATTTGGACAAAATGTGTTATTTGGTGCACCTTTATTAAATATATATTTTAAAGATGGGCATTATACCTACAGGTTATAGTAGGCCCTTAGTCAAATATAAAACAATAATGTGTTAGGTTTGGCACATTATATATGAACAAATAGATCTCTGAAAGATAGACCAGAAGCTGGAGTAATGATTGCCTCTGAAGAGGAGAACTGAAGACCCAGAGGTCAGGACTGGTAGGGAAATTTAATTTTGCAATGTATACCATTTTCTGTGATTCAATTATTTCGGCCATTTGTGTATACTAGTCTTTCAAAATGTAAAATTTAATATGAAAAAAATTATGTGATACTATTTCAATAATTCATATTAGTTTATCAAATTGGTTCAATAAAATATATGGATGATAAAAATACTTCTATCAAAATTTGTTTTCATTACTTCTAATTTAAATAACCCTAAAAAATAAGCATAGTACTAGTAAATAAGAGAATTAAAAATTTACAGTAGACTTACTTTTCACCATAATATGTAAAATGTATTAATTTAATATTGGAAACTAATTATTGGACATAGAAAATGAAAGAACATTAAAAGAACCTTTTATTTCTTAATGTGCAAGAGCTGCCAATGTAATTTTTACCAATAAGTAACATCATTGAAATTTTTAAACCTTGTGTGCCCCAAAGATGTATAATCTAGATATGAATTATGAAATTTTAATTAATTCTTAGTATAGTGCATGGCACCTAGTTGTTACTCCACAAACTCTGGTTCCAAAATTAAAGAATTATTATTTAATTGCTTTATCTATAGTATTATATACAGTTTGGTTAGAAATTTATTTCTTGATTAATTCAACTCCTAGAAGAACAAACCCTTTAATGCTTATTTGTATTACTAGCATTGAACAAGAACAAGCCCAAGTCGTCATCAAAAAGTAGAATAGGGTTTCTCAATTTCATGTGGTCATAATTCTGAAACTTTTTACCACTAGTATGTATATATCCCTGAAATAAGTTATTAAGTTTACTATTTTTTTATGATGGTCCAGTCCAGTGATGCCCAGATTATGCTTGCCACTACACTGGTGTTCTGGCCAAGTGAACAACTCTTTTAAGTAATGTTCATTGAGGTTTCACTCACTAAAGGCATTCAGTGAAAAAAAACAGAAAAAATCTCTGCCAACATAAAACTTACATTTTAGTGTAGAAGACAGACAAGAAACATTAAGTAAAATACATAGTGGTAGTGCTACAAAGAACATTTTTTAACTAAGGTTAGGAAGAAGTAAAGTAGCAATAAGAAATGGAGGAGTTGAACTTATAGACAGGGTGGCCAGGGAAGAAGTCCTGGGAAGGGGATATGTGAGTAATGACCGAAAAATATGAGGGAGCTCTGCATGCATTAACTCTAGAGCAAGTCAGTGTCATCTCTAAAATGGGGATAATAATAATAACAACAACAAAAACAATAGTGGTTTGGGATATTAGGTTAGTTATTATGTATGAAGCACTTAGAAAAGTGACTGGCATGTCACAAGCACTATGCAAGTATCTGTTAAATAAAAAAGATGAAAAACCTAGTAGTGGAGTAAGTTGGAGTCAGAGAGGCTGTATAAACAGAAGCTTAGTTTTTAACTTGTAAGCATTGAGAAATTTGTTAAGGTTATAAATAGGCAGCCTGCAATCCAAGGAAGGGGCCTGGCTGGAGATCACTTGATGAATCCTAAGCCTATGCCTGGTACTTAATATTAAAATAAATGAGTTCATTAGGTTTTTTTATTTTCTTCAAACACATTTGTAAAATACTGAGTTAAAAAAGAGACTCAAGTGTTCTTTGTTCCGAGACATCTCAGAACTGTTTTACACGTTAACATGAATCAGGACAGTCCTGAGTGCTTAAGACACAGAGGCCGCAGACCTCCTAGATCTCTCAGGTTGATAGTGTTTAGATGAGTACTGTTCCATAGAGCACAGTGTTGGAAATACTGAGCTTAGTATATTACTGCCAGAAAAGTAACTTAAATTATTTCTTGTAAATCATTAAAACTTTAAAACTCACAAAACTTTCAAAATCAATTTTGTACAAATTTGATTGGCTAGTTGTTCCATTTTTATAGTTTTATAGCCATAGAAAAGAGCCAAGCAAATTGTACATTTGAGAATTTTGTCTCAAGCAATTTGGTCCTACAACCAGAAATTATGATTTAATTGGTTTGAGCTTGGTGGGGGCATTGGAAGTTTTGAGATATCCCCAAATGATTCTACTATGCAGACACTTTTGGAAACCACTCTTGCTAATATAAATCTCTTTTTGATATGATCTATTCTCTGCCCCTTATCCATAATATTTAGAAAAAATGTCCTCCTTCTTTTAATTAAGAATCATTACTTGGATAGTGAATGGTTATTTATTCATCAAATGTTTATGTGCTTGGTATTTGTTGTCATATCATTGTGATATCATGCTGATACCATTAATTTTCAATACAAATGACTAGTATAATGGAAATCTGCTTTTAAAAGGTAAATGGATACTTAGGTTAACTTAATTATTAATAAAATCCAAAATCTAAATTATTAATAACATCTTTCACTGATATAGTCTCTAAGAACATCTAAGAGTCTTTAGCAAGATTTACAATTTTATTAGCCACTTAATCTATTAGAATCAACAAATACCGTTTATAATTCTTTAGACATTGGCCTTAGAGAATAGTGATGCTCATAAATTGTATGCCCTTTAAGAGCCATAGAACTTCCATGTGAAAACCAATATGTCTTTGAGAACTGTATGCTTTTGTTAAACTCAATAATATCAACTGATTGTTGAGCACATACCAGGCACTGTTCTAGGCATCGGGGATAAACCAGTAAAATAAGAAATTCGTATTATTTTTTGTTTGTTTGTTAATCCTCACTCAAAGATATTTTTCCATTGATTTTTTAGATAGAGTGGAAGGGAGGGAGGGAGAGAGAGAAACATTGATGTGAGAGAACCACATCGATTTGTAGTCTCCTGCATGGGGATGGAACCTGCCACCCAGTTATGTGCCCTTGATGGGGAATCGAACCTGAGACCATTAGGTCTACAGGCCAACACTATAACTGCTGAGCCATACTGTCCAGGGTAAGAAATTTCTATTCTTATAAAGTTTAAATTGCAATGAAGGGAGACTGATAAGTAAAATAATAATAATAAGTAATATAGCTTCAGAGACTGATAAACACTCGAAAGAAAAATAAAGTAGGGTAAGGTCATAGAGAATGATAGAAGGCAGGGTGGGGAGAGGCAGTGGTTGACAATGTGGTCAAAACTTCTGAGAAGGGGTGATGCTTGAACCATTCAGGGGTGGTGAACCTTTTCTATGCCAAGAGCCGTTTGGATATTTATAAATAATTCGTAGGCCATACAAAATTATCAACTTAAAAATTAGCCTGCTATATTTAGTCAGGCTAATTTGGTGAGGCATGTGATGTTAGCTGGTACTGATTTTGCAGCCTTATACAGTCCATTGGCCGGAACTTCCCCACTCCTGAAGGGAGGAAGAAAGCCATGGGAACATCTGCAACCAGAGTGGCATAGGCTATGGGAACAGCCAGAGCAATAGCTGGTAAGGTAGCAAGTTTTGATACATTTGAGGAGCAGCAGAAGGCTAGTGTAACAGAATGAAGTAGGGGGGAGAGAGAAAGAGAGAGAGAGAGAGAGAAAGAAGGTCAGAGAGGCAGACAAGAGCCAGGTGATAAATGCCAGCACCTCATAGGCCCTAGTAAGGTGTTTTTTGTGTGTTTATTTGTTTTTCTAAGTGTTCTGGAAAGCCATTGAAGAGTTTGCCTGGGAAGTGCCATGGCCTAATTTACATTTAAATAGATAAATTTTGTCTGTTTTATGAAGAGTAAATTATATGAAGTCAAGGTAAAAGCAAGAAGACAGGAAGCTATAGCAGTGGTCCAGGCAAGAGTTGATGATGAAACAGAGAGATAGAGGAGTGATGGTGGAAGTTTTGATGCAGAAGTCATGTTGATGCTATCACAAAAAAGGATTTTGCTACTTGAGTTTGGCCTTTTGGACACCTAACACATATAGGCAAGTAAATCAAAAAATTACAATCAGAAAAGTTTTATAACCCACGGTTGAAGCTAGAATTAAATTTTTATATAGAAATTATTTCCTATGTAATAGAAATAACTTACTCTATTTAAAGCCATTCTTTTTTTATAGAAGAAAAATAGTTTTTTAACAACTTTGGAAACCTGAGATCCTATTTTTTTTTCTTTAGTCTCAGGCTGTCTTAAAATCATGAGGAGCCAGAATCACCTAAATAATAACTTTCAGTAAAACTATCTTTATGAAATAGTGATGGGCATAACAATTTAAAGTCACCACTATAATGAGTAATTTGGCCAGAAGTTGTGGTTGGAGCAGTGAGAATTCTTTGGTTGGTCTACTTACCACTATGTCTAGATCACTGATTCTTCCACTTGCAGGGCAAGGGGTGAGAGGGTTAATTCTCCTCACCATCATATTCTGTTACCTTTCTCCACTCTCCCTTGCATATTCCATCCCACTTCATTCCTACATACCTCTTGATCAATCAGTGTCACTGTATCATCTAATCTAGATGTTTGTTGGGTTGTGGGAGAGCAGAGTGGTTTGATTGGCACTTCCATTGTTCTATTAGATGGTAAACATAGTAAAAAAAAACCACAAAGATTTAGGAGTCATAGGCCATTATGTTTACATTCTGTCCACTAATTCTGAGATTAGTGATTTAGGGCAACATATTTTATCTATATGAGCTTCCACCTCCTCATCTGTAAAATGTAATGATTTCAACATGGAACAGACAAATGAATCTCAGAGGGCAGAGGGTGGGGGCGGGAAGAGAGTAACCAAAGAACTTGTATGCATTTATGCATAACTCATGGAAAGAGACAATAGTGCAGTGAAGGCCTGGGCTGGGAGGGGTGGGGCAGGGGGTTGGAGTAGGGTGGAGGGTGTCATTGGGGGAAAAAAGGGAGTGCATCTGTAATACTTTCAATAATAAAGGTAAGTGAAATGAAAAAAATGTAATGATTTCTAACTTTAAATGAGGTTAATTTAGATTATGAATGTAAACACCAGAATACAGTAGATGCTCAATAAATAATAGCAATCATAATTACAACTACATTTTCCAGAAGTTTTAATATTTTTAATATAATATTGTAACAGCAAAAGCATTAAGTCAGACTGCCTGGATTTAAAACACAGCTTTACTGCTCTGGACAGTTTGGCTCAACAGTTAGAGCGTCAGCCTGTGGACCAAAGGGTCGCAGGTTCGATTCCAGTCAAGGGCACATACCTTGGTTGCGGTTCGATCCCTGGCCCTGGATGGGGCCCTGTGGGAGGCAACCAATTGGTGTGTCTCTCTCACATTGATATTTCTCTCTCGCTCCCTCTCTCGTTCCCTCCCTCTCTCTCTATCTGAAAATCAATGGAAAAGTGCTCTTGGGTAAGAATTAAAAAAACAACAACACAGCTTTACTGCATATAAAATTTGTGACCTTGTATATATTTTTGAACCTCGCTCCCATTTTGTTTTCTTAGCCATAATTGGTTAAAATAAAAATATCAGGGTAGAAGGGGTCAAATATATGGTGATGACAGGAGATTTGATTCTGGGAGATAAATACACAATGAAATATACGCATGGTGTATCATAGAATTTTACACTTGAAACCTATATAATTTTATTAACCAATGTCACTCCAATAAATTTAGTGAAGAAAAGTTTGAAAAAGTATCAACTCCATTGGATTTTAGTGAAAATGAAAGAACATAAGGTATAAAAAGACTATATGAAAGTACAATACTTGGCACATATAAGTACTATTTTATAAGTCAAATACTATTTTATAAGTCAAATATAAGTCAAACAATAGTCTTTCAATTACTTGTTTGAAAATTACAGATAGCCCTGGCCGGTTTGGCTCAGCGCTTAGAGCGTCAGCCCATGGACCAGAGAGGCCCGGGTTCGGTCCCTGCTAAGGGCACGTACCTCTGTTGTGGTTTGTCCCCGTCCCCGGTTGGGGTCGTGTGGTGACAACCACTCAATATGTCTCTCTCGCATCGTTGTTTCTCTCTCTCTTCCTCCCTCTCTCCCTCCTGCTCTATCTCAAGATTAATGCAAAAATGTCCTTGGGTGAGGATAAAAAAAAAAAGAAAATTACAGATAAAAGTATAAGAATTGTGCCTTGCTTTTATATTTTCATTCTTCATAAATCAGGTTAATTTGTATAATCTTAACCAGGGAGTTGTTTAAAATGAGTAGTGGATTTGTTCTATCAGTCATAAAGTAAAGGAGAAGTTTATATATTACCTGCTTAATCAATCTCTGTAGTAAGCATAGTGTCTTAATTAGGACCTCAAATTGAAATCCAAATATTTCACTTTGGATTTACAAAAATGAAATATCAAAGTAACCTGATTAATTGTCAAATATAGTTTCATTTTGAATTGAGAGTTTATTGTTTTTCCCTGACATTTTTGTTAACTCTCCTTATATCATGTTTTCTTTTCATTTCTTTTGGTATAGGTCTTATTTCCAAATCTCTTTCTCTTTCACTTCCTCACTGATACAATAAATTTCACTTCCTCACTGATACAAAACTTAATACAATAAGTAAAACCTACTGTTAAAAGTTAGTTTAATTTTTAAGTATAATTCGCTAGATTTTTTCTATTAATTCTTGATATTATTCTGAATACTATTATTCTCAGTACTATTCCCAAATTGGGAGTCTTCAGCAAATAATTGATTATTTAAGAGAAAAACTGTGGTGCTGATAGTGTATCAAGTCACTTATTATTGTTTTAATTATGCTGTAACATCACTTTTATTATTGGCATCAATACAGTAATAACACTAATTTCATTATGTGAATGAACTTCACCTTGTTATATTAGTGGCTCTTCTTTTCATTTTATAGCTGGTTTAAGTCCTGCTGAGATTCAGCAGTTATGGAAAGAAGTGACTGGAGTTCACAGTATGGAAGACAATGGCATTAAACATGGAGGGCTAGACCTCACTACTAACAATTCCTCCTTGACTACCTCCTCCACTACTTCCAAAGTGTCACCACCAATAACCCATCATTCCATAGTGAACGGACAGTCTTCAGTTCTAAATGCAAGGCGAGACAGGTAAATCTCATAAGATTTATTCTATATTTATCTATCACTAAATTTTACTTTCACTATTGATAAAACTAAAAATTATGATTTGTATTCAACAAGGGGAAAATATGTAAAACAGCAAATTAAATGGAAACCTTTAGATTATTTCTCTTACATATTATATTATATTACAAAAAGCAGTTCAAATAGTAGCAGTTTATGGTTACAGTAGTAATTTGCCTGAAAAAAAAGTTATTTTTAATAAGTGTATGTGGAATTATTGTGTTGGTATATTTTTATGACTAAGATGCTGTGATTAACCTGAATGCCACAGGAACATTTTACCATTTTTTAACTTAACCAGTTTCACACATGAGCTAAGAAATCAGAAAAAATATATATATATATAATATATATATATTTATATTATATATATAAATATATATATGATGGAGTTATAAATATGCTAAAAATAAACTTATGGTGATAACTTTCTGAATAAATTTGACTCAAAATTCATAAATAATTTTTTTTTTCAGTTACCAACATTGAGTACATTAGGTTAGATCATTTTTAAAGTTACTGTTTTATTTTAGTTGCATAAAGACTGCCTTTGTAAGAGGAGCACCCACACATGTACTTTTGTCCATTTAGTTTCATTTATTCAGACATATGGATGTCTAATCAAATCCTTTAAAGTAATTTACATAAAATATATAAGCTAAAATATTGCTCAACATGAGAAGTATCCTTTTAATAGATGAAGCATAAGTATAGGATTTCTTAACAACATGGCTGATGAGGCTTATTATATATAGCTCTAAAATCCAAATTTAAGTTAAGTGGAATGATAGTGTTCTGTTATATAATATGAATATCTGCCTAGCTGCCACAAATATTCTTTCTCATAAACAAATATTTTTTCACCCGCTAGTGTGGCTCAGTGGTTGAGTGTCCACCCATGGCACCAAGATGTCGCCAGTTCAATTCCCAGTCAGGGCACATGTGAGCCAAATCCCCAGTATGGGGCATGCAGGTGGCAGCCAATTGATGTACTCTTTCATCAATGTTTCTATCTCTCTCTCCCTTTCCCTTCTTCTCTCTCTAAAATCAATAAAGAAAAAAAAATTTTAAAAAACAGCAACCCATTTTCTTTAAAAAAAATTTTTTTTTCAAAGACATTTAATTACAGTGCAGTTTAAAATAAAATGTTATAATTTGGTGATGTTTCTGATCTTCATTTGAGTATCATGAAAAATGTTTCTTGTTAGCTTTGTATTATTATAAAATGGTATGCCTCTGAATGCTTTCACACTTGTTTTAATTGAGATTAATATGATGATTATATATTTCAGAAGTTGGTTGATTTCTCTGGTATCTCTCTATCTGATATAATACTCACTTATCAAAAGTCTTTGATAATTGTAGAAGAATATAGCTAATGAACTTTGTTCCAAAGTAGAATTTTTTTTTTAATCAGCGGTTACTAGTAGAAATATATATATGGTTCTCACGTATATATAGTATTGAACAATTTAAATGTTCCTAATGCTCTTCTTTAAAAAGAGCATTTCAAAAATCTTATTACTCTCTTAAAAATACAGAGTTTTTTTTTTCCCACTTCACCACATATGAACATATTTATTTTTATTTAGTGGTAAATGTTACATTAAGGTCATTTGGTAGGCTTAGCATATTATATCATATAGTCCTCTTAGTTTTTCATCCTTTATTAACAGCCATCTTTGGTTCTATTTCCCATCTAATTGGAACATCATCTAGCCTTGGCAGTTGAACTATTCAGTAGAACGATTAAATTTTTTGACTGCTCTGAGCTGAATTGACCTGTTTTGACCTATTTGTCACTGGTTATAACCTGACAGGCTCTAGCAGCCTGCAATGATTATGGCTTTTTGAGATGAATCTGATGCCCTGTTCCTTTGTTGCAGCTCATCACATGAAGAGACTGGAGCCTCTCACACTCTCTATGGCCATGGGGTTTGCAAATGGCCAGGCTGTGAAAGCATTTGTGAAGATTTTGGACAGTTTTTAAAGTACGTTTTTAACTTTTTTTTAGGGGAGGAAGGAGGTTATATGGGAGTTTTAGCTAAACAAAAGAAAGCTTAGAGAGGAAAGTAAAGGTCCGTCATAAGACACACTATAAGTTTTCTGTGTGTTTCAACAAGTGGATTAGCAAAGTCAGACTAGGAGGTTTAACTCTTCATCTTATCTTTTCTTGAGAAAATTTACAAATCAACAGAGGTTTTTGAATGAATGAAAAATATTAACCTACTATAATAGTATCATTAATAAATGGGAGGTATGTTTTCAGGGTTCACTTAAATTTCAATTTTTCAATAAAAATTTCAAGTAAAATTATATGAGTCATATTAAGTATATTTTGCAGGTTTACTTTTTAAAATTGAAATCTTTATATTCCTTACTTTAAATAATAATATTTAAAATGTGTATTTAACAACAAGAATAAAAACTGAAAGTTAATACGAGTTAAATTTTAAGATGACTATATTCTATTCACATTGACACTTGTTGCCCTCAGTATCATAAAGAAACATACATGGCTGTATGTTTGTATGATAGATTATATGGCTTCTCTAGCTTAAAATCAAAACTTGGTGTAGCATTAATTTCTTCATACAGTGACAATTTATTTTTTTAATTTTTAAGATCTTCTTTTTCAAATGAGAATATGCATTTTTCATGACCATTTTCCATGCACAATTCCAGTATGCAAGAGTTCTAAACAGAGAGCTACAGATAGGTTTATGGAGATGAGTAATTTCACAGGCTGAGACTCTTATGTTGTTGTGGAGCAGCTAACAGGGTGAATGAACTGTTTCATGCTTCATCAACAATTAAGTTAATTAGCTCATTTGAAATTGCACTGCTATTTTGCCAGGATGTTGGCAGAAACATCAGAAATATGTGTTTACAAATGGTAGACTACAGGGTATAGAGCAAAAGCACCTTAACAACAAGGCACAAGTACTTGACATCATAACTTTATAATTGAATTACAGTAAGACTTCCACAAGGATTTTTTAAACCTCTTTTCATTCTGACCAATTAAAAGAAAATTTGCTTCCTATATTACTATGACTTTTTTAAATGCCCTGAAATGAAAATTTGCACTCCTATTTTACCAGAACAGCTGTGAGTTACCATTTTGTTTGATATGAAAATGATTTGAGTGTTCTAAGCAGAGAGCAATTAAAATGATAGGTAACTTTGCTAAAGTTTTCCTGTTTTGGAAAAATAACATTTGTTATAACATTAAGATTAGTTAGAAGACTAATGCTACTGTTTCTTCAGTATGGTAATTTAAACCATAGCATTGGCCCAATCACCATATATTTTATTGCTTTAAGTTGTTCTTTCTGACAAAATTCAAAATAAATCATTAAGAAAATAGCATATCTGCCCTGACCGGTTTGGCTCAGAGTATCGGCCCGCAGACCAGAGAGTCCTGGGGTCGGTTCCCGCTAAGGGAGGGCACGTACCTTGGTTGCAGTTTGTCCCCGGCCCCTGCTGGGGTTGTGTGGGTGGCAACCACTCGATGTGTCTCTCACATCGATGTTTTTCTCTCTCTCTTCCTTTCTCTCTCCCTCCTGCTCTATCTGAAGATAAATGCAAAAATGTCCTTGGGTGAGGATAAAAAAAAGAAAAGAAAATAGCATATCTTTTCTTCAGGATGATTTCCTTTATAGCACATGGAAAAGAGCATTTTTATTCATCTTAAATACTTACATATATTTTTATTAGTAACAAGAAGATGAATAGGAACCCTCAATTTACCCTTCATGGTTCTTTTTTTTAATTAATAATGCTAGTATTTTTTAAACTGAAGTATTACAAGTAAGAAAGCATTTTCTTTCAATTAAATATCAACTTTGGTTCCAAAGACTGACCATTTTTCCAACCCATTAAATTTATAGGGACGACAGAACAAATGACAGCAGATTTTAAAGCCTTTCTGTTAGTTCATTTTTTATGATATGCTTTAAATTCCCTAACTCAAAGATATGTGATAATTTCTGCTAATGCCAGTATACTGTACTGAAATAAAATATTAATAAGACATATTTACATACTGGTATTGTGTTTTACTTAAAATGTGTGTGAAATTTAAAGGAAATAAAATAATAATTTTATTAATTAATTTCAGTTTATTTAGTGTCTGTGTGGAAAATGAAATGAAGAAGGCACCACCACTAATACAGATTTTCTTCGAAAGAAGATTTTGCATTTCTTTTCTAATAATGGAGAGAATTGAGAGTCTTAGAACAAAAAACAAATGTCAGACAAGTCAAAAATCTGTGAAAGGATTTTAGCTCTTAGTTTTCTTGTTTATCCATTCTCTGGAAATTTTATAGCCAGTGTTTATTATAAAAGGGTATTTTTGAGAAAACATTGTGGCAATTTTATTTCTAAAATGCACTAGAAATAAACTATAGCTTGAACTTTACTTTGGTATCAGAAACTTATTCATTAGTTTGAAGTCAAGTAAACCATCCATTATTACTCTTTAACCTACATATGTTAAATAACAAATGACAGTAGAAATGATATTCAGTCCCAAATTCCCTTTCTTACATTACATTCCCAAACCAGTAGAATCTCTTACATTTTTTGCCCAACACCAAATGAAAAGCCACCAGAGGACAGTTGCCTATATATATAAATATATATATTCTTAGTCATATGTGTAGATATGTACATAACAACTTTAATATTCAATATTAAATATTCAATTGAAATATTTTCTATTGAATAAAAAAAACTTAAGATTAAGTTAGAAACTGTTATTCGTAACAGCCAAATAAAAGCAGAAAATAAAAGATGAAGAAGAAAGTTCAGGCTAAAAAGGTATTTAGGAAAATTTTTGAATTTTTCTGTAAAGTAGGTGTTGACAGAAGCATATCATTTTTCTGACTACTAATTGAAGATCTCACTAGATCACTAATACTATTTAATACTAGTTCTTCATTACTGTCTTATAAATGTCAAGGTGTAATAACATCTGATAAAACTTGTATAGTTTGGCTGCAAAATTAATTATCATTCCACTGGACCTAAGTCAGCTTGAATGTAGATGGAATGACTTTTAGAGCTTAAACTAAAGGTTTAGCATATAACATTCCAGTTAGCAGACAAGTGTTCCTGAACTTGCATGTGCAGATGCCAGCAAACAAAACATGGTCTGAAATACAAAGATGGATTTACTCTCTTTGAAGAAGGACAGAATGGTCAGTGTCCATAAAAATATCAATCTGTTAAAGAGTAATTAGTAGATAATAAACTGATTAAGTTTATTCACAAAGATAAAATTTTTGAGTCTTGACGCTGTATAAAGAGCAACAGTAAACGTAGTAGAAATAGCTTGTTTAATGGGAAATATGTTGTCTTTTTTCTGGTGGCCGACCAAAAATTATGCTTTTGCTTAGTGTGTATTGTCGATTTCTTTGTCTTTGACTAGGCAGCATGGCTACAAAATTATGACCTCAAGAAAGCATTCTTTGAACTTGTCAGAATGTTGTTTCTTTTGGTGACAGTGTCCCCATCTCTCAAAACTAAGGCATCTCACATAATCAGCTAAATGAATAGTGACAGCTAACATTTTGTATTTAAACTCTTGTCAGTGTTTAAACATAAAAAGCTTGATGCAAAATAAATCAAACACCAGTGATTTGCAAGTGAAACATTTTGTTAAAAACTCTGACATAGTTGGATTAAATCTGATCCCTTTTTAGCTTATAAAATAACATAATTTTAAATGAATTTAAAAAATCTTGAGTTTAAAATTGAACTGCTAATCTGGGGTGTATATAATTGAAGTTACCACAGGCATTCATAACCTTAAAAGCTTCATTAAAGATAATTGTGCATTAAATAAATTGGAAGGATCCTTATCTATATATTATCTTTCTGAAATGCTTGCTTAACTGTTTTTAGGAAGAATTTGACTGCTTATTTACATTTTTTTCTAGTCCACACTACCTACCTAGCACACAGATTCAATGCAATTTTGAAAGAACGTCAGTAGACCACATCGTTTATTCCATTTTGAAAACAAAAATCAATATACCTATAAAGTGACCCATAAATTAGAGCTGGCTCACACAATGTTTGTTCAGTGCTGCCTTTCTGAATGCACCCTTTGCATTTTTTCTTCACCTCTGTGTTTGAACTGCAGTCTCGGTAAGAAGCTCATTAGGGGACATTAGGGACTGGAGCTAACCAGAATTCCAGAGCTTGCTTTGCTCTTATTAATGCATAGTAGAGTAGAATGCATTTAAATATTTCATAGACATTCAGTAATTTGTGTGTAATCGTCTTGTTAGCAGACCAGTAGAAGTAGAACAGGCCTGTGAAATGGTGTTAGTGATTGCATGGGTAATTTACAGACCTTTGCCATCAGAAAGAGTATTATTGTTGGTTAGTATGAAGCTGTGAAATAGAGCTACGGATAAGTAAAAAAAGAAACTTAATAAAGGTTTTGTAACAAGCATCTTCAGGGATAACAACCCTACTTGGTCATTTTGAAGCAGATATAATTTATGACATAGGCAATATATCAAATGCATAAGATAGTATTATGGAGCATTCATATAAAAAGGGTATTTGCAACATTAGTTCCAACTTCCTGCAAGGGACATGATTAAATGATTAATGAAATGTCCCTTTGCATATGCATTTTGAAACAGCAATTAGGCACTGACTGAGAAAAATCCACCAATCCTCTCATTTTTCAGTATTATCTCATTCTTGATTTATAAATCATAGAGAATTTTTGAACAGCAATATGTAGTACCTGAGATAGTCATAAAAACATAAAAGAGAATAATTTGAGCACAAAATAGTCACAAATACATAAATTCATAATTTAATGTTAATATTCAGTCTATTTATTTAGTCTTATTACATTGTATTTATATCTGACACTATTTTGTACTTTGATTGGCATAATTAAGTAGGGAGAATGAATAGGCACTATTATTTTACATATCACTGGTAAACAATAGCAACGAAAGGAGAAGGGAGATGTGGCAGAGGTATGTATGTGTTTTTCAAGTTCTCAGTAATCCACTGGAGGCTGTTCTATAAATGATCATTGAAGGGCTGCAAGCTAGCCTATAATTACAGGAAAGAAAGTGGCAGCTCTGGCATTTCATAACTATGTGTCCTCGAAAAGTGCTTTGTGAGTTTGTCACCAATGATAATTTAGATAGAGGCTCATTACTGAACATCACAACACTTTAAAAACCTTTCGCCTTCATACAGGAGAATAAAGGACTGTTTTAATGGCAAGGTTCTTTTGTGTCCCACTGAAAAATTCAATCAAGACAAAACCTCATTGACTATTATTGTAGTCTATAGTCTCTATTCTAATAAAAGCTGTATAGATAAATTGAATAGGTTTCTAAGACCCAAGTATATAATGCAAACATTTTGTACTTTTTTTTTAGTTCTTTAAGTATAGGATAATTATCACTAAAAAGTACACAAGTGTAAAAAAAATCCTTTTTTAAAGTAATTTTATGCAAAAATAAATGTTAATACTGCATATATATTTTCTTGCGGAGCTGTGTATTCTACTTATCTTTTTCCAATTATACCTAGTCTTTTTGTATAGCTAAAGCATTTTTTAGAAATATTCATCACTTAGACTGATTGCGGAATAAATATCTGTGTGTTCCCCAAGTTCATAGTGAAAAAACCCATAAGAAAATACAGCGATATTAAACCTTTAGAATACAATTACCATTGTAGCACAGTGATAGAAAATAATCTCATTTTTCATTAAAATTTTGGTGAAAAATCTGAAAAACAACTTTTAAATGTCTCATTAATAAGGAATTAGTGACACTTTACATCATAAGCTAACCTCTGGTTTAACATTTCATGCCTCCTTTCCAGAAAGAGTGAGTGAATTTTAGTTTTTGTTACAATTCATAACAGAGCTAAGCAGAGTTGAGCTTAGGGCAGACAGATATAGTGGAAGTGCCTCTCCTGCAATCACCACACACCTCAAACTTGACCTGATACACCTCACTATTTTAGTCAACAGTTTTCCTTCAACCAAGAATGACAATTGTGACAAGATATATAGAAGTTTGTTGTTACAATCAGTGAGGAAGTACTGAAACACACTGATTTAATTTTTCAAGGGAAGGGGCTGAATGGAACAAAGGTTTCTATTTGTTGAATCTAGATCTGCTAATTTTTAATACTTATTTATAAATTAGTTCTTTCTCAGAAACACCATTTTAATTCTTCTATGTATGTTACATATATGTGTGTCTATATATTTTTCTTCTTCATTATTAATTTTAAGACACCTTTTTTCTGTATAGTTTGAAGGTGTTCTTTTTTCCCCACTGTGGAGGAAAATATGACTTCAGTGCAGTGCTTTTGAAGTGGAGCATATACCACTGAAACATACATTGCTTAACATTCTGTTTTGTATCTTGTGTTTGTTTAGGCACCTTAACAATGAACATGCGTTGGATGACCGAAGCACTGCCCAGTGTCGAGTGCAAATGCAGGTGGTCCAACAGTTAGAAATACAGGTTTGTCGAATGCTAACTTAATGGACTCCTTTCTCATATTTCTGGTGGGTTAAATTGAGTACTGGGCAGAGTTGAGTCTTATAACACAATGCCTGAAAGAAATACATAGAATTTTAGATTGTTTATAATGATGCCAATGATTGATAATTCAGGATGTATTGATATAGTTTAATTTACTTATTACTTAGACATATCAACTTTAGATTGCATCATTTATAGTTGGATATGCAAAAAGAGTCAAATCTAAGTTTTCCCTAATAGTGGTTATACCAACCCCCCCCCACTGAATATGATTTTATTGTGGAGACAGTTTTTGCATGAACTAATCATGTTTTTTTTTGTTGTTCCAATAGATTGTAGAGTATAGCAAAAATCTTTATAGCAGCAGCCTGTAATATATTACCCTGAGAAAAATCTTTTCTACCTTTTTTTTTCTTAAATTAAAGAACTTGCAAAAATTTTTTGCAAAAAAATTTTAAGACTTGTCTATATTGGAGTAATGGCTGCAAATCATTTATAATATCACAAATGGTAATATATGTATTGTATCAAATGCTGCTAATTTATGTTAAAATTTTAGTTAATATTGAAACAGAATTTGGCCAAAAATAAATAGAACTCATAAAACTGATCAGAAAGCAAGTTTATCACTGAATCATTCTTTTTATGTTTTTAATACCTTTTAAGGCTTCTTTTAGTATTTCAACTTAAAGATTATTTTTTATCAATCAAACCAATACTTGGTTTTATTTTATTAAACATACAATTTATTTTTCTTCACACTTTACTTCATCTGGAGTTGTTTTAAATCCATCATGTTGTAGCTTTTTCTCAGAGAGCTGTAAAAAATGCTTTATTTTTACGTGTAAAACAATCAAGGACACATAAAAATCATAATTACTTATGTAGTTTTAAAAAGCTTTTTGTAAACCTGTTTACCACTTATAAAAGGTGGAGTAAAACATAAGAGATCAGCTGATGATGACAGTCTGCAGTGTGACCAATTATGCTTTTTTTTTTCCCCCTGCTGTGTCTGACTGATGGAAAAGTAAGGTCCGTCACTTGTAATGAGACCCAGTGCAAGTATAGATGCCGACTTCATGGCAGAGTTCAACGTTTCACACTGCCTGGTCTCTGTCACTCTATTGAATTAGATTGATGATGGCAGATTGGAGGGGGCACTAACTGGACCTCAGTGGGAATGCATGAAGTGTGTAGACAATCCTGGCAGGCACTGCGCTTTAAGAACCCTTCACCCCTTCACAGCTGTTGGCACGAGTCCATTGCTAACAGTGTCCACAGGACTTTAAAGAGACACCATAGGCCTTCTAATTTATGGTTTCAGTAACTTGTTACTGTCAAGGCAACTGTGACCTCAATTCTCTTATTGACAAAAAGATGAAGTGTTATTTGTTTTCTCTGACCCTTTAACGTAAGGAAAGCTATTCAAGTTTTTCCCCCCTTCATAGCTAAAGTTGCATTTCCTCCCAGATAAGTTCCTACTGACACAGACTTTTATATGCAGGAATCATTATTCCGAGACAAGCTCAATGATAAGATGTATCACTGCAGTAAAATAGCTGTATCGGTCATTTCTAAAATGCTTCTGATCTCACTCTTTCTTAACAGCTTTCTAAAGAACGAGAACGTCTTCAAGCAATGATGACCCACTTGCACATGCGACCCTCAGAACCCAAACCATCTCCCAAACCTGTAAGTGCATATTGCTTTATAAACAGTAAATAGCTCTACTGATGTAACAGACTAAGAAAATGAACAATTTAGTGACAGCTAGAAAACAATGAGTGTGGTGAAAATATGGCAATAAAATGAAAGTAAAATGCAATCGCTTGTCAAATTGTATGTTTCTTTTAAAGTAATGCTATCTTTTACAAAATCTATTCAATCTACACCATGGGTGACACTAAACAAAGTACACCTATCAGTGCACAAATAACTGCCTTGAGGCTGAAGCAAGAGAGTATCTTTCTGTGATAGGTTTACAGATATTAAAAGGAAATCCGCTTTGAGCAACCTGAAAAGCAGGAACAGTAAAAATCACAAATTGAAAGGTATGTGGTATACCAAAGAAGACTTTTAGATCAATCATAAGATACATACAAATAGATTTTATTAATCAAGCATTTTCTCAAAAATGTTGTAGTGTTTTCAGAGTCAATTTTCTCCTATTTCTTTGGTTGTTATTTGAGTTAAGGTATATTTCACATATTGATATGTTTTACTAGATAATACACATATTGTTAATTTAGAGAGCTATGACAAAGGAAAATGGGTGATTATAGAAAATAATAACTGCAGTTTCCTTAAAAAATATACAAAATTGAAGCACAACCTGATAATGTCATCAGGTACAAAGACTGTTGAAAAGAATATACTTTATCTCACTCTGCAAATGTTTGCGCAGAAACTTAGAGTAATCAACTGGGTAACTCTAGTTTAATGAAAGTTTGTAGGGATATGTTTTAATAAATCTCCTGTATAGCCTGATTATTAGTGATTACCAGCTTTGTCTCTCTCCATTTCTTTAGGAAAAAAAGATCATTTGGTTTTGTAGTAGGAGAAAAGATAACGGACGGACTATATTGTATGAGTGTTCTCCTAGTATCTCTGGTATCACTCATTGATTAATATTATTCAACATTTACTTTTTTGCATAAAGAATATATTTATTTAAACTCTGCTAAGGTATTTCCGCTAAGATATTAAAGTTTTTCCTTCGTACTACATTTAGATGTAAGGTACTGCAAACGCAATTCTAATAGAAAGAAAAGAGAAATATATATTTTTTAATCTGACATATTACTTTTTAAACTCTATAATGTCTAAGTTTTACTTAAAAAAGTAAACTTTTGAAAATATTTTTGATCCTATGGTTATGAATTTTTTCAATAATATTTTTCCCCTCATTGCTTCTATAGTATAATGTAGATAAGTGCAAAACAGAATAATTGTCTCATAAATCCATCAGGAATCTGTAGCTTGTTCTTTTCCAATTAATTATTCAATCAGTAAATTTTAAAAAACTCTAGCAGCATGGTTACATCTACACTAATAAAGAATTTTCAGCCTATAATCCAAAACAGAACCTGAATGAATAATGTAATTGAAGTATTACATTACATAAACCACACATGAAAGAATTGCTAATTGCGTTTGATGGTGAGCAATTAATATAGAATCTTAGATGAGCGATTTAAAATGAAACCACAGTTTAAAGTTCCCTTTGGAACCAGTGATATCTGAAATAGCAACTGCACTTCAAATTGGTTTCAAAGAAGAGTGGTCAATACACACACCCTTAAAAATAGCCTAAAGTTTATACACTGTACGAAAGAAGCTTCAAATTTGATATAATAGTAGATATTTATGGTCTCATGTGCCCTGGCTCAGTTGAGACGGCCCACACATTTGATAAATATTAATAGCATGAATTTATTACCAAAGAGAAATGAGCTCTGTTGGTTCATCACTGCACCCTTAACAGCTATCAGTACATGAACACAAGGTGCAACCGCACTGTCTATTATATGACCCCATTTACTCTCTGAATGGTACTTCATTAAATGGTACCTTTTGGCCATGCTATGGATGGATGAAAATCAAAGTTATCAAGGCTGCGAGTCCTGAATAATGAGTTTCACCCAACCTTGACTATATTCTGATGAGCTGATGTGGCTAAGTGCTGATCCTGGCTTTTACATGCTTCCTTTTAGTTAATAATAAATTCTATTTTATCAGTTTGTGATTGCACGCCTACAAACATGATATGCTTATTATTGCAGGATGGCAGAATAAGTTACCATAACATTGTAAACATGAGTAGTTTACATAGAAAAAGATGTATTTCTCCTGTTTTGATAACTTTTACCGTGTTCACAAAATGTTCAGTGTCCTGTCAAGTATTCATCAAGCAAGATAGATCTTTCCTTAATATTGCAATATTGACACTTTTTCTGGCTTCCGAATGTGCCATTTTATTCTGGTTTATGATTTCTAAAAGTGAATATGTAACCATGTAGCTGAGTTTGTTAAGTATGGAGAACTGCTTTGGTTTTCTGTTTTCTTTTTATAATTTTAACATCTATGCAATACTGATGATATGATCTAAATATAACATTTCTAATTATGCATTCTGGTGTTGATTTAAAAAAAATAAAATATCATTTGCAACATCACACACATAGATGCATGTGCATCTTCCTGCATTTCTCAAACTATATAGATACTTTTGTACATCCTGAGAAAGCTTACACCAGTGGCTTTGTAGATGTATTAAATGAAGCATTTAGTAGCATTATCTCAGCTTTTATTTATGTACGTAACAAAGAATTCCCAGCCCAGTCTGCTGGCTTAGAGTGAACAGAATAACAGTTTGTGGTTTATTGGGAACAGATGCATTTGGGGATGCCTTCAGGGTGCCAGTCGTTATTATTAGACTGCTAATGTGCTTCTTCTGGCTGCTGCCCAAGAAAGAAGAACAATTAGCTGGCATATGTTAATTTTTGTTTCCCTAACAAATCTCTCTACTGACTAAATGTGTAAAACAAATCCACAAAGAAAGATCAATCAATGCTGTACACATCATTTTCTCCCCATTAAAAAAAAAAAAAAAAAAAAAAAAAAAGGTTTATCTTAAAAAGTATATTTGGGATTTGAAAAGCAGGTGTTACTAAATTATATATAAAAGTCAAATATTCTCTATTTAGCCACTAAGCAATTACTTCACAGAGAAGCAGAACAATTAGAACTAGTTTTCTTGCTTGGTTGCATAGATTACTGCGTATAAAAAAAAGGTCAGCAGATTACCTTTTATGAATATCATTTAAATGTATGGCAGAAATCTTTTTATGTGCTGCCTTATGTAAAAATTTTGCTAATTGGATGCTATTTATGACAAAGGTGTGTAGTAAATATGGCAGAGGTGATATGAGTTTTTTGATAATGAAAAACAGGGCCTTTCTGAGAGGGGAGTAATGAAGGGCACACTGTTAAACAGCTTGCATACATTCTCACCTTTTTCCTTTTTTCTACCCTGACACCCACTTTCCGGGGTACATCAGCATTAAGTGACACTGTAATCATAAATTGAAAATGATACTTCCAGAGGAATTGGCAAACTTGACATTTCATTATATTTGTTAACACATGCCACAAATGATTGTTAGTGAGGAAATTCCATTTCCCTCTCTCCATCTCCAATCAGATTTAATTTGAAAAATTTCAGCCTCCTCCGGCTAATTTGCAATTAAGACAATTTTGTTTGAATATGTAGTAATGTCATTACCATTCCACCAAATTAGCAAGGAGACTAAAGGTCAGTGTAAAATTTTCCAGCTGGCTGGAGCCACTCAGTTGAGATTTGGGACTCTGGAAAAAAAAAATTCTGGCAGCAACAAAATAGCAACTTATTTTAAATCCTGTTGGTTGAAAACATTGCACCCTTCATTATTGCTGCTGTTGTTGCTTCACTGGGG
Source organism: Tadarida brasiliensis (assembly GCA_030848825.1). NCBI lineage: Eukaryota > Metazoa > Chordata > Mammalia > Chiroptera > Molossidae > Tadarida > Tadarida brasiliensis. The sequence goes on along the minus strand of CM061267.1, from coordinate 35,851,732 downwards.
GCTAGGCCTGTTTAGCAACAGGGGCAGTCAATAATAGGCAACTGGCTTTTATTTAAGGAAATATACTTTCCCTGAAGTCTGGTATGACAAGAAGGATTTAGTCCTAAGTAACATTGCCATAGATTATTAGATAACCTCTAACAGCATCCTCTAATTAGAGTTCTTATGATACAATTTCATCCTGTAATTAGTTGAGATTGGCTGCTTCATTTTGCAGCTTATTAGTGGCAACACAGCTGTAGAAGTGAATCCACTCTCATTTGTCAAACCTTTTTAAGTCTTTTTCTCTTGTCTCTACCTTTTTCCTGCCCATCTCTTGGGCCTTTGCAGCTAAATCTGGTGTCTAGTGTCACCATGTCGAAGAACATGTTGGAGACATCCCCACAGAGCTTACCTCAAACCCCTACCACACCAACGGCCCCAGTCACCCCGATTACCCAGGGACCCTCAGTAATCACCCCAGCCAGTGTGCCCAATGTGGGAGCCATACGAAGGCGACATTCAGACAAATACAACATTCCCATGTCATCAGGTAGGATATTAATGCTCAGTAGAGCTCTTTTACTTTGGGAGAGGAAAACTGTAGCTGAAGCAACTGTACAGGAGTCATTCCAGAGCACATGGAAACTCGAATCATGATTTATGGAGTGATAATTGTTTTATTCCTGGTAAATGTGGATAGGCACATTATGATGAATTGTTCTCAATGGTTGTTCAGAAAAGACAGCTCTCCCCATTATAGACAGTGAGAGATGTGTTGTCCAGATAGCCCATATTATCACCTCCATTCAATGAGATCCTTTGATCTCCAAGGGAAGACTATATCATCACAGCACCTGCAAGTAATGCTGTATGAGAAGAGCCATTTTAAGACATGTAGGAATCACTGTGGCTTATAGTTCAGGTGCTACCTAAGTAAAAATCCTACCACAGCTCCTAATTCCTACATACTACTTATGTAGCCTAAGATGCATATGAAAGGAAAAGTTTGCATGGAACACAAATTTCCCTTCTCTCTCTTTCTTACCCTTCTCCCTTCTCCACCCCACTCCTCACCTTTGCCCCCTGTGCATCTGGATAATCACAGTCATACATTGTAACTATTTTTATCTCAGAGACCCCTTTTTACAAAAAGTGGAGTTATTTTCAATATGGGCCCTTTGAGGGTTTTGTGTTCGGTTAGAGGGCCACAGATGCCTAGAGATGATCCTGTGGTTCTTTAAGAAGTATTAGATGAGAAAAGCAAGGATTATGGCATGGGGGCCAAAAGTCCGTATAAGAACATACCTAAACCACCTGCTTTAAAGAGGACCTGGCTGTTGGAAAAATCCTCAAGTCAGCTGGTAACACCTTTCCTGAAGTACTGCTAACAACTAGGGGATGCTTCATTTGCACTTTACATCAGAAATGGCCTTTTTCATATAATTCAATTCCACTGTCATGCTTTGTGCTTTCACTAGTCAGTGGCTTTCTCACTGAATCACTTCATCAATAGTAAGGGAAAATATGAAAAATCAATGATATAGACTGTGACTTATTAGCAGAATTAACATAAGGTTTTTATTTTTGTAGAGATTGCCCCAAACTACGAATTTTATAAAAATGCAGATGTCAGACCTCCATTTACTTATGCAACTCTCATAAGGCAGGTAAGTAGAAGGAAAACTAACTTTACCTGATTAAACTAAAATTTATTAATGCCTAAAGTAAGGCTTGGATAAGAAAGTGTCATCTAGTCAAGTTAGTAAACCATTATTTTTTGTCACTCTGTATCTTGTTTCATTTCAGGCTATCATGGAGTCATCTGACAGGCAGTTAACACTTAATGAAATTTACAGCTGGTTTACACGGACATTTGCTTACTTCAGGCGTAATGCAGCAACTTGGAAGGTAACTACTTTTCCAGCAGTTTTAAGATGTCTCTAGCACAGTTCCTTACAGATAGCACAAGGAACATTTATTTACATGACATAAGCAGATTAGTATCTGCGTCCCCTCTTTTTAACCTGCCTCTTGAATGGAGTGAATTCCCTCTCTCAAAATGACAAGTGAAAGAATAATTTTGCCTCTGATATAGTTTTCTAATTTGGTGCAATTAATAGCTGAGGCTTGGCAGAGAAACGAGGGCCTGACACACTAATTACAGTGTGAGCACTCAATCATCAACACCTTTGTTAGTCGCACAATATTACTTTTTCTCTTGCATATTATTGGCTAATTAGTTTGAAAAATGTCTGTTTGGCTTGTGCAACAAATGGAGGCTGTAGGTTTTGTCTTGGTCTGCGCTTTTTGTACACATCATACCTCATCATGCAGACTGAAGCTGCCACAGAGTGAGGGCCGTGGCTACTCAGCTGGAACTAAAAGAAAGTAAAGTGAATATTATCCTGTCAGAACATAAATGCAGTTTATTTACTTAGACAAAAGGGTTCATCTATATCCCTGTCCAAACAACTTTATTGTCTGGATCCTACAAGGAGCTAAAAAAATGTTAGTTCTGTGCATCTATTTTTGGAAAAGAGCAATGTCTGGAAAGATAAGGGCACTCAGCACAGACTAAGTGAACTGTTTTATTTTCATTTCAAAAAGCAGTCAGAAACATCAATTAGCCACAAGCCATTTGGTGCAAAAGGGGAAAATGTTTGTAGCTGAGAAGAATAGAAGCAGCAAAGCACTCATCAGCATACTAAGAATTTTAGACTCTCAGATACACTAAAGTGAATTAATTTGGATTTAAAATGTAAATTAATCTGGCAAGCGATTACAGATAACATGGGTGTGAGGCTAAGAATGCTTTTAATTTACAAAATGTTTAGATGTTATTAGTTGCTACAGTATGTGGTACTATAAATGAATGTAATTGTTTTATTTATGCTCAGTTACTTGTTAGGTATTTTATATGATGAAAATCTCAGTGATAATCTGTGGAATATATGTTTTGGAGGTTTTTTAGTAAGTAATATTTATGCTGAAGGTTTACATTTTCTTTTGTTACTCATTAGAGAATTTAGTGAATGTTCTGTCATTTGATTTACTGAAAGAAATTTTAAAAGAAATGAAAGGTGATTTAATATCTTAGCTTGGTCTCATCTCCACAGCTCGGGGATCCAGCAAAACTCATTCTGAACAGCTTATTAGTTCTAACTATATCGCATGCATAATAAAACTGCTCATTTGCTCATTAATATTAAAATTATCATATTCAGAGCCATGGGCATTAAGATCAATCAAATCCTTGGATTTCAGGTCAGATGCTAGATCTGCTTATGCTTTTTCTTTCTTTTTCTTTTTTTTTTTTAAAGAATTCTTAAAGCAGGCCAGAAGCTTGTCTTTGTGCAAATAGAAAGAAATCTTTCTCAAAATTACTTTGTTTTATATTCTAATGTAAGAATTAGGACATTTCTGAGTACTTGATAGCTATATGCCAGAGTGCCTTGACAAGAAGAAATATTTGCTTATATTTATAATTTGATTTATGGAAAATGCTCAGGTAAATTATATCATCTACTGTATATTTATTATAGTTAAAATTTTAGGAATGACTTAATCTGATTTAAGAAGTGTTAATTTTGAGTAATTACTCTAATGCAAAGCTGCCAACAACATTGTTTATGTAATAATTATGGGAAGAAAATGTACTCTTGGGTTCCACCGACGACTTTTAATTGAGTTTAGCATTTACAAAAACTTTATTAGGAATTAAAAGAAAAATCTAAGTGTGTCTTATTGTGCAGGCAGAATGTTACACTGTAACTTGCATGTCATCTAATAATACAGAATAAACAAACTCTGTCATTTCATTATTATAGGGATGAAAAGAATGCCTTTGAGCTTATTTGCATAAAGCTTTGTGCAAAATTAACACTTGTCACTGTAGCCTTTTTAGCATTTTAATACCTCAAGCAGGACTGGTTCCTTTGGACATTTCAACCATCCCTGAGTGCTTGATCAGGGACACAACAAAGCTGACCTAATTGTTCTGGCATTTTCAAAGATACTATAATTTGTACAGATATTGCAATTTAGACCAATTCAATGAAAGGGAGGTTTTGACACACGTATTATTAAAATAGCTTGGAAGGTTCTCTTATCACAAAGTTCAAACTGCAGATTCTAGTAATTTGTAAGTTTGGGGTTTATAATGTGCCATATTTTGATTTAATACTTAAACAAGTTAAGATTTTTCCCTCTGATTAAGATCAATAATATAGTATTTTTGGCTGCCTTATTAAGAAGTATGATTTTTGTCACTTTTTCCCTCTCTTCTGCCTGATGTAGAATGCAGTACGTCATAATCTTAGCCTGCACAAATGTTTTGTTCGAGTAGAAAATGTTAAAGGAGCAGTATGGACTGTGGATGAAGTAGAATACCAGAAGCGAAGGTCACAAAAGATAACAGGGTATGATTGTAATAGTTTTGTAATCCTGCATCCTCTAGAAAAAGTGAACAATTTAAATTGGGGGTGGGGTGTGGAGAGGATTAGCTAATGGTATGCTAACTAACAGTCCCTTGTCAGCTAACTGCTTTTTGAATCTAGGCGTAAATGGCATAAATTAACAATATCCTACCAATTTTTTTCCATAAAAATTGTCACAAGACTTTTTTGGTTACTCTTCTCACCAATTCAGCATTTTATTTGTATAAAAAATTGTTTTCCAGGACGGAACATGCTTTCTAGATGGAGACATCTGCCTATTTTTATACAATACTATAATGTCTAATAAAGCACAAAAGCCTATTTTAAAATAAAGCTACTTTTGCAGGCACTGGTATTCCTGAAAGTGCCTTTCCATGAAGAATTTATGAAAATATTTTATTAAAAAATAGTGATTTTGTTTCTCAAGTACTCTTTACTTTCCAGGCGGAACTTTATTACTTGGCCCCACCCTGCTTTTCCCCCAACCATGCCAGCTACCTATTCAGTGCTAAGATGATCAAGATATGGCAGTGTGAGAAAATTACTGCCTGGGAAGTTTGAATCAATATTTTTTTTCTAGAGAATAATACTGCCAAACATAAGTCAGAAATATAATAGAACACATTTTGTGCCTAATGAGTTAACTCCATGTAGCATTTACCTGCTCCCCCAAACTACTACGGCCTTTTGTGAAGACATGACTTGAATGTATTTTATTTACTATTGAAATTTCACTTTTGATTTCTGTAGTCAAAGATGTCCTCATTTCTGTATTCAAGAAATAGTTAATTCATTATGTTCTCATTTAATTAACTATGGTAATTTTTATGTTAATTCATAGTGTTCTAGAAATTAACCATTAATTATTTTCTGATTACATCCAATAGGTAATTGTTATATATTTATATTTTTTAAATTTTATAGGAATGTGGTTATTTTTAAATAAAACCTTCATGTAGCTAGAAATAGGTCATGCCTCCATTTGCTTGCACACCATATTTTAAATTTAATTCTTTATATTCCTGGACCAAGTCAATATATAATATAGAGAGAATTATATAATTAAACTATATTACCTCATTTCTTCGGCCTTAGATCCATTTCCCTCTGGACTGGGAGTGTGAGAAAACAGGCCAGAACATAGCTTACTAGCTAAGATTATTGATATCTTGATATTTTCTATTTTTCCTTATAAATCATCTTTATATTTTTTCTTCCAGAAGCCCAACCTTAGTAAAAAATATACCTACCAGTTTAGGCTATGGAGCAGCTCTTAATGCTAGTTTGCAGGTAATATCATCAAGTGCACCTTTCCATTATCTTTGTATTTGAATGTTGTTTTTTTGTCATGGTTTTGTTTTTAGGTGGGACTGTGATTGTTCTTAATAGTTGGTTTATCATCTATGTGAGTTGTACTTAGTACTGTAGAAAACACTGATTCTAATTCAAGATACTTTTGATGTGAAGAAGCAAGAAGGACACCCTGTGGCAAAATCTGGAATACTCGGTTTTCCTGCATATGCTAGATTGATGGAAGCTTTTGCAAATGCATGTGGCTATGCATTAATATTTATCCAGGCTGTCATAAATGATTTCACATCATAGTGTTGGGGAACATGGTGCTTGTGGCAAAAACTTTAAAGTTTAATTATAATATATAATTTTTATGCAAAGGAGGTAAATGCCAGGACTTCTTTATTTTGAGTTAAGTTCTGGTCATTTTTAAAAAGCAGAGCAACTGCTTATATTATCTTGGAGTTTCTCACTACACACGAGGATACAGCATTTCATTATGTGGAAGGCTGGAACATGAGTAAAAAAGTTTTCTGGGAGAACTATTCCTTTATATTTTCACATAACACTCTATTTCCTTGGTATCTCTGCCACAAGTTGCCAATTAGAAATCTTGCCCTTACCGTACATTTTATTTAAATGCTTCTAAAATATCCACATCATGATTCAAACTCATTAAAATAAAATTTATGTGTTAAAAATTACTTTAAACATTTCAAATGTTGTTTTACACCCTCTTCATTTCACTAGGCTGCCTTGGCAGAGAGCAGTTTACCTTTGCTCAGTAACCCTGGACTAATCAACAATGCATCCAGTGGCCTACTACAGGCAGTCCATGAAGATCTCAATGGTTCCCTGGATCACATTGACAGCAATGGGAACAGCAGTCCGGGCTGCTCACCTCAGCCACATATGTAAGTGTGGTTAACAGACTCCATAAAAGAAAGAGCTTATATTCATATGCTTCTAAAATTGAGTATTCTTCTAAAGTTTTTAATGATGTATAAGAAAAAACTACAAGTTTAAATGGAGTTAAATTGCACCATGTTCATGATATGAATTTGTGTATCTAAATCAATTTTAAGACATCTTTAGAATCTCTTCAGTGTCCTATAATTATTGTAGTAACAGTTCTCTACAAATTCTTAATACAATAAACATTCTCTTAGATGTAAAGCAGTGTCTAAGATGACTCTATATCTTATGGGTCATTATCACAGTTTGGTTTGTATGGTGCAGTAAGAATATATAGATGGAGTAAGTTGGCATAATTTTTACTACTATTAAAGGTCTCTAAACCATTTATGGACTATAGTCAAGATATTGTCCATTTTTATAAACCATAAAATACAAAATTTAACTATTTCCCACAGTTTACATAGAAACAGTAAAGTGTAACTTTTTGACTGTCATATTCATCAGTGTAATTACATATTCAACTTTAATTACTAGTATGTCTGTATTGGCAAGGTTTATACATTATATTTTATGCAAGACTACGATTCTTATTAATATTTAGCAGCTAACTATATCATTAATTACTCTAAAATCTTTCCCCTACCATCTTTTTAATGGAGCTGAGAGAGTAGATATATTAAAAATGTAATGTATTGTGAATTTCAGAAATGTGTATAACACTTTAAAAAATGCCTGGCCTCATTCAATAGGCCAAGCATATCAGTTTCTTGTTTACTAAAAAGTACTGACTCTGGGAGAACATAGAATTCAAGGGGAAAAAATAGGATCTGAATAATGAAGTGTAAACACCATCCAGTTGTTAGATTGAATTATCACTGATGTCTATACGTACTTCCTAAAGTTAAATGTCATATACTTCCAATTTTAAGTTATTAATGTAAGCGTATTACTTTCTCTCATTTTTATATTGTCTTCCCCTATTTTTGAATTACATATCTAGTCAAAGACGTGAAAGAGAAATGTGGTTCTTATATGTGCCTACTTTCATTTGACCTTTCACAAAATATTATTTTTATTTACTTTTTAAACATCTTATTCTACTTGACATACTAATGTCTTTAAGATCATGTACCTAATGGCTTTATAGCACGTTTACCCTATCACTTTTTCAAAAAACACACTGTAAATATTAATGTGTTTCATCAGGTTCCAAACCATGACTTTTTCAAAACGGAAAAATTTTTCTTTTGGAAGTGTCTTTTGATGTATTAAATAATACAAAAGAAGTAATAAAACCAGAAGTAGAAAGAACGTGAATATATGTTCTCGAGAGTAGCAGTACAATAAAACAAGGAAAGTGAACAATTAGACAAGAGTTTTACATTCCTGCTGTATCCTATAGCCAGGCAGAGGGTAGCTGGATGCCTTTTACTTTCAGCAGTTCTCCTAAGTATGCTAATGCTCACTCCCTGTATAAAATGTGTAAAACAGTAAAATTTTAAAGAGCAAATAAGAGTTAGAGCCTGTTTTCCTCTTTTAAAATCTGACCTATTTTAGAGAAATGACATTCATAATAAAAGTATTTAAGCTGTTGATGAAACTCCCTGCTGCTAATATGTAGTATGTAGTTGTTGTTACAGACCGTAGATAGAGGATAGGTGTAAAGAAATATTTTTAATGTGTTGGTATTAAAATAAAAAATTAATGATTCAATAAAATAGGTTATTAAACATTATATTTTAAGAACCTAAAATATTAGGCTAAATTATGGTATTGTTAGATTTGTAGTATTTTTCATTTGGCAATTACTATTTTAGGGTCTTCATTTTTTAAATTTAGCTACAGTATAATTGTGGAATATCTCAGACCAAAATATATTATGTTTAAAACAATATATAAAATTTCTGTATTTAATGCCAGATTTACTGCTACTATGGCTTTATAAAATTAAAATGTTGAGTCAATATATTGTATTTTTTCTGCACATATGAATTAGTGCATGTAAAAATATTTATATGTATTTTCCTTAAAGAGATAAAAGGAAAGTTTCCCTCAGCTTGTTGAAAATGGATTTCAGAAAAGATAAAAATTATAGGATGACTGAATCTTGTCTTTTTCTAATTTATCTAAATTATAATAAAAGTTTTAATTGTCATGCAAAATATTGTGTTGACATTCATTCTTTGAATCTGTTATCTGCTGTTACCATTAACTTTTTGTATATAAGATGTCAAATATTGTTGATAGAATGTCATTTCAGTATTTTGTATTTTCATCTTGATAGAATTTTTAGATTCTTGTACATAAAGAATGTTATGCATTTTATGTACATTATGAGGCAAAGAAAAAATACTATCTAATTCTCTCAATCAAAATTTGGTTGCATATAATTGAATGAACTTCAAAGTATTTTGAAATTAAACAGAAATGAAAGAATTTTTATGAACCATTTAAATAGCATACTTATATGTCCTGAAATGAAGTCATGGTACTTGTTATCGTTGTTTTGGAGGGGGATAGTTATGCTGATGCAATTAGAAACTAGAAACAGAAAACCCTGGTGGTATCAACAATATATAGGCTCCAGAGACAGATTGCAGCAGTTCCAATCCCAAATTTAGCATTTAATAGCTGAACAGGATTCATTTTTTCCCTCAGTTTTCTCAGCTAAAAATGAGGTAAGTAATAATATTTACCTCATAGGATACTTGCAAATGAAATGACCGCCTGAAGCATAATAATTGCTCTGTGTGTTCCTCATAGTGCTGTGTACACATTAACTGGCTTATATTACCTCTTTTAATACCTAATTGCTATTGCAAATGAGACCATAAACAATATTAAAATATTCCCCATTTCAATACATTTTTAGGTACTTTATAAACCTGTGTTGTTTCCTTGACACTCACTTCTCTTTTCCTCCCACCTCTTCTTACAATTTATGAAGTAACGTCCATGAGGTTAAACAATATGAGGCTGGAATTTATTGTAAGCATCAGCTAGGGTCAGTGGGATAAGAGATTTTTTTAGATAAAATGATGTTATCTGAGGTTGTAGACAATGAACAATTCAAAAAGAGAAAATAATATTAACCCAGAACAAGAACTCATATGTGCCTAGAAAACATTGATTATTAGTTTTGATAGGAATTCAGAGTATAAAAAGTAACATAGAATTTAGAATACATAAAGTGGGACCAGACTGTGGAATGTCTTAAATATCAAGTTATGGGTTTTATTTTACTCATTATGGAGCCTACTAATGTTAAAAGCTTGAGTTTCACAGTATCAGAACTGTGCTTTAGGTAATCTAAAAATGTATTGAATAAATCATGACTGAATGAAGCTCATGTATGGTAGGATATGCTGGAGTTGAAGGAGATTGGAAGCAGAAGTAATTCTTGTAGTATGTAGTATCTGATTTAAGTTCAAGACTGGGAGTGAAGAGCAGGAACTGATACAAGAAGTGCTGTAAAAAGAAAAACCAGAACAAGACAACCGATTGAATACTGGGGACAAAGAAGAAAATTAGGACAAGTCATAGCAACTTTAAAAGCTCACAAAGAGCAATAATGGACACAAGAGAGGAGAGGCTCAAAAGGGAAAGTGATGAGTTTAGCATTTATTTGCTGAATCCAATAACATAAGTGTCCTTAAGATTCAGGACAAAACAAAACTGAAACTTTCTTTTTTTTTTTTTAGTCTTTTCACTCAACTCCAAAATGGTAAAACCATATATAATAGAATATAGAAGTATTCCTGAGATTAGTGGAGAAGATGTTTTGAAGCTTTAGAAGAATAGAATAACTATGGGTTAGTGCTTCTTATAAATTATCTTTGGAAAACAAAAGATGCCAAATTATCATCCATAGTCTTCATTTTGATGCTCCATATTTAATACTTTCCTTCCATTCTCACTTCTATTCTTGTAGTGCCCTGAACAAAGGCTTTTGCCAAACTAGTTATTTGTTTTGCTTTAACTATTTGTCTTTCTGCCCTTTTCTTTTTTGCTTTTCATCTTCTTTCTCTCACCCAAATTCCATCTTTCCTTAAGGGCCTAGTCCTATTTTCCGAGTAGGCTTTTTCAAGTAATTTTGCTCTTAGGACCCACACTCTACTTCTGAAGGGCTTACTCCTTGTACCATTATCTGGAACTAGCTCACTGTGTTTGTGAGCATGTATGTGTTTGTGCATGTGTGCGTGATCATTTTGCACATATCCCCAACTTAACAGAGATTATATTTTAGACATATTATAGTATATAAATGCCTAACACATTATACCATATGAAGTAAGCATTCAATGCCCATCTGATAATGATTAGGAAGAATTAAGTGGAAGGTGACAGTTTAGCTTGAAATGGATTGATTTCACAAAGAAATACCTACAAGAGTAAAATCCAAGATTGTATTAGAACCCTAAAGAAGAGGGGAGAACAAGATATTTTAGGAAGAAGAGATAAATAAATATAGTGTTCATCTTTATGAGGGAGCAAAGAGATCTTTCTAAATATTGATAGTGTACACTTGTTAAATTTTATTTTTAATTTTAATTATATAGTTAATATGTATTTTATAACTGTCCAAATTTATGTGAATAAAAGTGGCAGGACTTTCCACCACATTTATGATTATCCTTCCAGACCTTGTTAAATTTTATTTATCTTATTAAAGGTGAATTTAAAAAGAAATAAATACAGTGGGGTCAATGCAGTATAAATCAGATGAATGTTCAAGTGGATTTTAGCAAGAAGTAGGACAGGTTAAAGCCAGGTGGAATAATATAGATTTGAAACTTATTTTGACTCTTTTTAATCAATAGATTTTTAAAAATCTTTCTTTTGTACTGCTGTTGAAAGAGTTCTAGAGCCATCGTGGTCTGATGAACTTCCTTTAAGAGTCTGAATTGAGTATCAGTACAATTTATAATACTATCTCTTTATGCACCTCAGTGCCAATATACCTGATTACCAGACTTTTCAGAGTTCTATAGAATATGGATAAAATTACTTTAGATTTCTATTTTATATTGATGGTTGCCTCTGAAAAGAATTACTTCATGAATTAGGATTAATGATGTGTTCAGACAGAAATAATTTAAACATACTTTCTTTTCCCATGTGTTAGACTTACATGAATGAAAAGAGAAGAAAACATCGGAAGTAGACCTGGAAGGTGAACTCCTACTAGTAGAATAAATCCATTTCCTGTCTCTTTTCAAACCTGAGGCAAAAAGAGAAATTTAATGATGTACCCACCATATTTAGTTCTACTCAGCTGTTTTCTTTTTATTTAGCAATTGTTTCTCCTCATTCTCAATAAGTTGGCTCAGATTTGCCTATTTTTCTCTTGTAAAAATGTTAAATGAGATTCCCACTTTTCTATTTTCAAATTTTGTTTCTAGGGATCAAAATGAATGTTCTTTCTGAGCTGGTTTTGTGTTGAAGGCTTTAAACACAAAGCTTTCCATTGTCATGTTTTTCTCCTTCCTGATTATTAGACTCTCCTACTGTTGAGTTTTCAGATGATTTCTTGTTTCATTCCTGAATCCTCTTAACCTCTCTTATTAAAGCAAATATATGAAGTTTGAGAGTTAGTGATCTTCTATGTAGAATCAGATGTTAATATGGTTCATAGAATAAAATTTTTGTGTCCTTAGGAGCCAAAACTTTAGGGTAAGAAAGTCAAAGGCTGAGACATCACCTGAAATTAGTAGTGCAGTATTATTTCAGGACTGCAATGGAGATTCATCTTTTTCATTTCATTTTATTTTATTTTTTAGAGTGGAAGGGAGGCAGAGAGAGAGAAACATCGATGTGAGAGAGACATATTGATTGGTTGCCTCCCGCACGACCTCAACCAGGGCTGGGGATCGAACCTGCAACTCAGGTATGTGCCTTTGACCAGGAATCGAACCTGAGACCCTTAAGTCCACAGGCTGACATTCTAACCACTGAGCAAAACTGGCCAAGGTGAAATTCATCTTTTTGATTAATATATTCTACATGCCCCAGAACTTTCTGTACATCACATGTCCCAGTCATCTTTACAGCATCCTCTGCCTCTTGAGAACGTCAGTGGTTATTATCATTCTAATAATAAACTTCAGCCTCTCCTGGCAATAATATTTTGCAACCAAAGACAGTTAAAAGGGACTTTTAGACTCCCACTTTGTAAAACAGTATTGAAAATCTAATATAAACTGTGAATTGTCATGAAACATAATGAAAATATTCAAGTATATAATATTACCTTTCTTCTATTCTCTTTGGCTGCCTTAAATTTTAAATTGCTGTTTGTAGGCACATGTAGAATTGCAAACCCTACACCTTCGGTTGGTGATATTTTATATTAAATCCCTACAGATCTTAGATCCTTCTGTATGGACAAAAGCATTTGAAATGGCTCTGTATTTCAGAGGAAAGCGGTTGAAAGTGACTGACAACGTCAGCAATGCTCTCTCTCATTGTCTAAATGCCTATTAAACCTGCACTGTTTTTGGTAATATTTGGATCATTAAGATGCATTACAGAGTTCTAAGCATAAAAACATTTTTATTGCTTTACATATGTTTCCACAGATTTTCTAATTCACAAATTGTCACAATTTTTCTAATTCACCTTTATTCCCCCCCCCCCCTAACATTTCTGGGTCTCATAATGTTTGTTCTGGCTTAATTCCATTTTTATTTAATCTCTAAACATTTTCATTAACTTTGCTAGTTAGCTTTGAGATCTCTTTCCAAAGTGATTGTAGAGAACTTATGATTATGTGAGCTCTTTGTCATCTTAACTCTTTTTGTTTTTTAAGTGCTACAAGTGTGGCTCAGTAGCTGCTGTTCTTTTTTACATTATTCCAGTCCCCAGATGTGGCACTTACAACTCATTCTATTTCCTCTTAATAAAAAGATCCTCCTAGAGGTACAATGCCTTCAGCTGAAAAGTGTTATATCCTCACCATGCTAACTGTGGAAATTTGTAGGTTCCTATAGGGTCTTGAAGGATTTTTATAGAACTATACAAATGATATCTGACATCCATGATATGAATCCCCACAATTTAGGCAAAGTGTGTCAGAAAACTTTTAGCTGATACTATTATAGCTTATTGCTTCTGTTTTCTATCTAACAATGATACTTTGTTAAAAGGTACATTTCATTTACACTAACACTAGTTGAGCCTTAGAAATTTTATTTCTCTAAGGGTCAAAAACCATTGAGTGAATTGTTAAAAAATGAATATTGCTATTCAGTATTAATTATTTTCTATTCCTAGTACCAGGGAAAATTGAAGGTTTTCACATACCTATATGATATTTTGACTTCAGCTTTTGACATTAAGTTTGGGAAGTAGATGTGTATTTGGTAAGAAAAGGGACTTTATGACTAAAGTTGTTGATTATATAAAGTCAACTATCATTTCCGAATATTACTTAATATAAAAGTAATTCACATAAGATGTTATATTCTAATAACTGTTAAAAGTAGTGCATTTTGACTACTTTGGTGGAATTTGAAATTGATCAGTCACATAAGTATCACAATATACTTGAATACTTTGACACCAATAAACACACGTTAAAACTTTATCTCAGGGTTCCTATATTCTATCAGCAGTTTTTCTCATTAGGACAGAATTAAATAATTTATGTAAACAATAGATGACCAAATAGTTTAATATAACTAGTAGAAACTAACATTCTTTAGTTTGCTTAACATTATCCTATTCTTTGAAGACTAAAAATGGAGTAATAGCAGGGCACTTAAAAGAGAGGAGCAAAAGTAATCATTGTTTATACAATGTTATCTTACTATCAATAAATTTATATTTGCAACATTAAATCTAAGATCTCTTTTGTTAAATTAGCAGATCAAAGAAGGTAGAACGAAAGGTAAATACTGTTTTAACTCCCTATTCCATTCTTATGTTTAGAACTAACAGAGTATAACTGAGCATAGCTCAGGAGAAAACTGAACATTGAGTCAGTCTTATGGTTTAGTTTGAGCAAAGTAATAGCTCCAGAAGAGCAGCCAGTCTCATAAATTAGACAGACCTAATGATATGAACCATATGCAATCCTGGTGGAGAACAATCTCTGCAGAGATATCCAGGAGTCAATTTCACCAAAAGCCAGCAGTTGAGGGGTTGCATCTCCTCAGGGCAATTTGGCAAAAAGAAATAGACAGCTGTCCAGAAAAATGGTTGATCCACATGGTAGGGTTAGAGGTGGGGTGGAGCTAGCCACAGACATAGGGCCCAATTAGGGGACTTTGAGGTCAAGGTCAAAATCTTCAGGGAGCCAGAACCCAAGTTATCAAAGAGGGAATTAGAGAGAAACAGGACAAACACTTTGTGTATCCGTATACCCATCCTGACATTTCTAACTAAAACTTAGTTCAAGTAACAAAGCAGAAATGCAATCTTTGGATGAATGAATCAAAATACTTTTAGAGCAGTAGCAAAACTGACTTAATGCCCAGTGTCAAGATGTGTTTTAGCTTTCTTTTATTTCTCTAACTGACAGATTAGAAATATAAAGGTCCTAGATTCATAGCTAAATGTTTGTTGAAAGTTTCTGTTTGTGAGACACAAATTGGAATGGTACCAATTGTATCTCAATAGGCAACTATTTTGATTCTGAGATTGGGCACAATCTGTTTGTACTCATCAATGACCAAAGAAATTACAAGTATATTTTTATTTTATTGTAGCCATTTGGGTGACAGCTATCACTTTTCTAAATCAAATAGAATGGGAAATCTTAAAGAATTTCGTTATGTTTTTTAATCAGCACTGAAGCAAACTATCTGAAATCATTTGGAAGTGAGCCTTCAAATCATGTAAAATTCAATTTCTTTAATCAGTGTTGCATAATAAGTGTCAAATGCTGAAGGTAGGGGAAAAAATCTTAGAGAAATGTATACACACACACACACACACACACACACACACACACATACACATTTGTTGGCAGCAAAAATACAAAATTGGCACCAGAATGTTATTGGCGATTGGACCTCAGTTTAACAACCTCAGTACTTGAGTTCTGGCTAACAAAGAATTCAGAATCAAGATTCAAACTATAAGAGAAAGTTTATTTAGAAAGTTACAGAGGTAGAAGCAGTGAGCTGTGAAAGAAGTGAGCCAACTGAGCTGCTTGGGCTCAGAGAACAAGTCACAGAAGCAAAAGAACCCTTGGAGCTTAAGAGAGAGAGGCAAGGAAAACACACCTGTGGGAAGAGGGTGGGGAAGAACGTTGGTGTGATCTATAGGGAGAGCCACCCTGGGCCCTCCAGCCTAAGGGCTTTTAAAAGTGGGGATTTTAGGGGAGATTCCACAGAAGGATCTCAATGAAATATTTATCAGCTTTCCAAGTGTGTCCTTTCAGGGTTGTGGTCTCTACTGATTGGTTGATACCAGATCTGGGGGTCATTATTCAATGCAGCTGATTCTGAGGTTATCCATGGCATTGCTTGTCTGGTTTTGCTGCTTTTCTGAGTCTGGAGCTGAAATACAACTGAGGCCTAGATATTATCCCTAGGAGTTAATGCTTAAGGGAGTGGTAGTGCAAGGATCTTGCATGGGGTTCTCATGAGACCACTCTTTGGCTCCTTGCCCCTCCTTCAAGCAGATCTGCCTCATGATTAGTGACATTCTAGAGGAGGAAAGAAGAGGGGAGAGTCCAAGCTGCGTGACAATATGAAAAGTCAAGGAGTTTAAACTACATAACTAGAAATATGCTAGGGGAGGAAAGGTTACCCTGGGGGTGAAGTCCTTGTTTTCCCAGTTTCTAGGCACCTGGTATATTCTGCCCTGGTGACCTTCTGTACCAGATCCATCATACTTGCTCTGCTCATATCCCTCTAACTGACTACCATACATTCACTCTATAAAGTTATGTTTTTCTAACCTTAATCTATCTTTTTGTTATATTTCTTTTTTTTTATATAACTTTTTCTTCTTTATTGATTTTAGAGAGAGAGGAAGGGAGAGGGAGAGAGAGATAGAAACATCAATGAGAGAGAACATTGATTGGCTGCTTCCTGCATGCCCCCCACAGGGGACTGGGCCCACAACCGGGCATGTGCCCTGACTGGGAATCGAACCAGTGACCTCCTGGTGCATGGGTCAATGGTAAATCACTGAGCCACACTGGCCAAGCTTTGTTATATTTCTGAAAATTTATATTGTCTTTAAGTGAAACTTTGGAACTCAAGCTCAAAGTCAGATCTGCTAGGATATAGGATTGAATTGTATACCACATCATTAAGACTGGCGATATAGCTTAGAAGAGAACATTTTATTATAATTATCTGAAAATAATATTCCATTGCAATTAAACACTAAATGACTACATTTTTAAAAGAAAGTAGAATAAGGGAGTAAAGAGATTTATTAAGCCTATAAGGATTACAGTTTTATTCTGACTTTAAGAAGAAAAATTGAAATTTATTTGGCTGTTTATCCTTAGCCAGGGTGAAAAGTATGTGAAATTTAGTAGGGCATTTTCTAATCATATTCTGAAGAAAGCAAATTATATAAGCATATATGGAATTGAGGCATCATTTGTTCACTCCAGTTTTTCTATCCCCCTTTTAAAAATGGCTGCACAGACCTGGCCAGTTTGGCTCAGCAGTTAGAGCATCGGCCCATGGACCAGAGAGACCCAGGTTTGGTTCCCACTAAGGGCAGGTGCCTCAGTTGCAGTTTGTTCCCTGCCCCAGTTGGGGTCGTGTGGGTAGCAACGAATTGATGTTTCTCTCTCTCTCTTCCCCCCTCTCTCCCTCCTGCTGTATCTGAAGATAAATTCAAAAAATGTCCGCAGGTGAGGATTACAAAATAAAAAAGATGGCTGCACATTTCTGGGAGGAGAAATATTTTCCTTTTCATTAAGAGATAAGCCCAATTTTTATCTGTTAAACTGGAGTGGTGGTTCTGATTACTGCCCTAATGGCAACTATATGCAAACTTTTGCAAATCAAAACAAAGATCAATTCATTCAACACTAAAATTTTTGTGGTAAATGTTATTTTAATTTACAAAAGTGAAAACAATCTTTAAAAAATAAATAAATTGGAAAACATTGAACCATACAAGTAAAGATCTGTTTCATAATTTCTTTCTTTCTCTTTTTAATATGTTTATCGATTTTTTAGAGAGAGGAAGGGAGATATAGAAACATCGATATGAGAGAGAGAAACATTGATCAGCTGCCCTCTGCATGCCCCCCACTGGGGATCTAGCCCTCAACCTGGGCATGTGACCTGACCAGGAATGGATCCAGGACCTCTCAGTCCGTGGAACGACGCTCAATCCACTGAGCCACACCGGCCAGGCTGTTTTATAATTTCTTAATTGATAAATTAGTAGCTACTTTATCATTTCTAGTTGTTTTTAAACGTAGGCCTTCTTATTCATTTCTGTAAATAAGAGAATTAAATATTTATCTAATGTGTGCTTAAATTTAGAATATCAATTCTAGAATTTATTGGAAGAAATCAGGATTATTATTTTAAAAGAATAAACAGCTTGATAAAATTAAATAATTTTTATGACTGTCTAAATAACCTTAGTTATTTAATTATTCATTACCCTAAGATTATGTCATTTTTAAAAAGTAGTAACAAAATGTTTTCTTTTAAAAGTAAACTTTTTACTTTTATTTCTTAGCTTATTTCTGTGATATATTAAACTAAAATACTTACCCCCCAAAATTCCAAATGTTTAAGCATGAATTGTTTCTCGTTTCAACCTGACTTTATACAAATGGAGATAACAAAACTTTAAATTTTTATAAATCTACCATTAAATTCCAAATATAATTGTATCTTTTTTGTGTGTCTATACTAGAAGGAAATGAGTAAAATTGAATTTTCACAATCTCCATTTCTCATATGCTTTCTAAATTTTACCAGTTTTCCTGTGAAACTTCTCTTTTGAAAAAAAAATTACTTTAAAAATTTTGTTTGATGTGATTACATGTTTTAAGATATTAATCAATAAACATTAGTTTCTCAAAATTAACTATCAAAACTAATAATTGCACCTCATGAAATTAAATCTTTCCATCTTAAAAAAGGAGTCTGTATATTTTGGAATTTATTTTACTTTTTCAAAACAAAGGCATTTATGCAGTAAGCATGAGGGTTTTACAATTAGAAAATTCTATTTAAATGAACATTTATGCAAATGAAATTGATTAAGTGCTAATCATATGCTTTGATTTTTAAATGCTTACATACTAGTAGTTACCGTTATTCATTCAACAGCTCCATGCCAAATACTAAATAGATAATATAGTTAAAAGAAAAACTCATCTGAGTAGTACCTTTTAATTAGAAAATTTTGATGATATGTTGTGAATTAGTCAAAACATATGGAAATCAATGAATAGCATTAACTATAGCAAAACTCAATCTATTCTGATATTTTTAAATGTCATTGACCAACAAGTAGAACACAATAAATGAAGAATTAGTATTATTATAAAGATTTTCTATTAGAGTTAACCAATATACCCCATGTAAGTTAAAGGTATTGAAAATAAAATTAGTAAAAGGATGAAGAAACTTTAAAATCAAGGACTTGGACAAATCTGCATTGAGTGGGAAATAGATGCACATTTTTTCAATGCATTTAAGATGTTTTTGAAGTACTGTATATATAAGCTCATTTTACTGGATAAAGAAGCAATACAGTTTTTTTAAGGCAACAAATCAGTTTATTAATGCAGCTAGTCCTCTGTTTGTGTTTTAGTACTGAAGGCAGGCTATGAGACTAAGAGATTAAACTACAGTATAAAGATCAACTACTACTCTGCATTTCCTTCTAGTAGATGCAGTGGTTCTCAACCTTCCTAATGCGCGTCCCTTTAATACAGTTCCTCATGTTGTGGTGACCCCCAACCATAAAATTATTTTCGTTGTTACTTCATAACTGTAATTTTGCTACTGTTATATCTTAGGTGACCCCTGTGAGAGGGTCATTCGACCCCCAAAGGGGTCACGACCCACAGGTTGAGAACCTCTGTAGATTGGCAGATTGAATGAAGTAGAGATGAGTTCCATTCATTTAAGTTGGATAAACATTTATTGAGCACCTATTATGTGCAACATACTCTGCTGGAAACTTGTAGATAATTTGTATCTACAAAGAGGTAAAACTCCAATAAAGGGATGGATATGTATATAAATAATGAGAGAGACCAAGTAAAGGAATGAAGAGAGTTATAACCAAATTGTGAATTCAAAGACTTAAGTATATGCATGAATAACAAGAATTCGAAAAGGTTTCATGGAGGATGTACTTTTTGACTTGGGCTTAACAAGAAATAGACTCTTAGGTTGAACTATATGAAATTATTGATATTTGATTGTTTTTTGCTTATAAAAATAGCAATCATTTTTTTAACCTAAGATTAAGCAGAGATAAGGAAAGAGGATACATTTAAAGAAATCACCAATTATTTGGGATTATTAGCAAGACCCTCAAGGGCATATATCCTACTTTTAAAATGGCTTACCTCTTTTCTTTTTTGCTGCTCAAATCTGCTGGCAATACAATATTTGTTTTCCACTATATTTAGTTTTTAAACATATTTTTCTTTAAAATGACGAACTGAAAATTAAAAATAAATAAAATTTTCAGAGATCAAGTCTTTATGAGTGTGGCCATTGCTACTAAAAGCATCTTAATCACAACAAGGACTGTAGAAAAATTCATTTTCAATATCTTTCCATCTTTCACTTTCTAGTATCCCAAGTTTCATGGGATCTGCTTCCCCTCCTCCTTGAAAAATTAGAACAACAAATATAAAGATTTATCAAAATTGCATATAAGTTATTGAAAAGTCATCATCTGTTTTAACTTTTATAATTTTTGACATAGATTTAGGCCCTTCTATCACCTTGGTAGACTATAAAAGGGAACTCTTTCACATACATATAAATTTAAGAGCAATAGATGCAAAACCTCTTTGCTCCACAACTTATAGCTTAAATTCTTTACTTCTCTTCACTGTTTCTAGTCCTACCATCTTAGTCCTGACAATTATTACCTTGTTACACTGCTTTAGTTAGTTCCTAACTGGTAACCCTACCTCCTTTGGCCTACACTCTATCTACGCTTTGCAAATTAGTCCCCCTAAAACTCTTCTACCTTTTCACTGCCATGCTCAAAATCCATTAATAGCCCCTTCATCAGGCAAAGAATAAATTTTAAGTCCATAAAATGCCATTCAAGGACCCTTCACCATCTCACCTTGTTCTGCTAATTTCTAACATGTCTTTATTACTAACCCTCCTTTCCCTGTGGCCTCTACACACTGTCAGGGTTCCCACAACACATCTAAGATTCTTCATTTTCCCCATTCCACTCAAAATGTCCCCCCTTTTTAAATCCTCACCTGAGGACATGTTTCTTTTATTAATTCCAGAGACAGAGGAAGGGAAAGAAAAGAGAGACAGAGACAGATAAATATCAATGTGAGAGAGAAACATCAATTGGTTGCCTCCTGCACACTCCCCAATCAAACCTGCAACCTGGGTATGTGCCCTGACCAGGAACTGAACCTGTGACCCGTTGGTGCACTGGATGATGCTGTAACCACAGAGCCACACTGGCCAGGGCCAGATGTACTTTTCCTCAACTCTGCATAATGAACATTTTCATATACTATTTCAAAACCTACCTGAAGTGACCACCCCCTCCTTCATAGAGCTGTGACTGATTACATTGCCAGAATTTGTCCCCCTTCTTTCATCACACTTTATTTACTATGGTATGGATCACGTTCTGCCTGGCACCAAAGTTGTCTTTCTCTATTAGACTGAAAACTCTATGAGAATGGGAACGAATTTCCACAGATCCTAGCTCAGTGGTTGGCACATAATATCTGTTGAATTAATTTTTTTCACTTCTAATGAGAAGTAAAAAATATATTTTGTTCATAATTAAAATTTTCTCCTTCTAGAAATCACTAACTTTGAAACTCTATGTCAGAAAATAGCAACAGACTGTATATCTCTCCATCACTAAATACTTTCTATCCAATTACCTAAAGAAGTTACAGATAGCTTTCTAATTCTCCCAAGTGTAAACTATATCAAATTAGGAGGTGCTATGCCTTCTTTGAGCAGGACATGTAAATCACTGCTTTTCCATAGTAAAGAGTAATTGGTGGATTAAAAGTAGTTGAATTATAAATCTTTAGTTTCAAGGGCAGAACAATTATTATACAGCTTGAAATAAATTTGTGGATTCTAGTTTGAAAGGCTATCCATTATTTACCAAATGGATAATTTGCTTTAAAGATAAAATTATTTTCGAATCCACTAAAGGAATATGATACATTTTATCAGGTTTAGAAGAACTACTAAAGTACTATTAAGGGAAACATGTTTACCTTCTATGTGCCTTTCTGTAATGATACAGTTGCCTGGTATGTATTAAGTGCTCAATAAATAAAGAATGGCTGGGAATATTATTCAATCCAAACTTCATAGACTTGTTCCTTAAGATATATTAAAACTAAGTCTACTTATCATCCTTTATTCAAGATCTTACAAATGAGACAATAAATATATCAGTAACCCCACTAGCTTTTTTTTTTCCCTTCTTTTGTTCATATTTTTTAAACAAAAACTACTATGTCCTCAATGTTTCAAATGTTATCATCTGTTTTACTCCTGGAAACAACTGATTCTATTTGTTTAAAGTTGTTTCTACTTTACTTATTATTAGAGGTTCTATTAAGGACTGCAGTTGAATCTGTAAAACACCTTAAATCATTCAAGTCAGTGGGGGAAAAATGGCATGATGAATATCCAAACCATCTAGAATAGATCTTCTTCAAACCCAGAAAGAGTTTTATAATCTGCATAGTCAACAATTTCTCTTTTTTGTCCATCAAAACTTGCTCTTACTTTACTATCTTTGATATCTATTGGGATTCTTCTTAGAGACAAATAATCTCCCAGCTATTAACTCTTCCGTTATTGCCTAATTGCTACTTCTCTTAATACATTTCTGGCAGGCAATCTTGTAGTTATTTGAGTATAGTATCTTATACATAGAAGGTACACAGTAAACTTTAGTTAAATTAATAATTGGCAATAGGAGATAATGGGATTGTTATTGGCTTTTGGCTTTTTCTGTTAAGCGGGATTGATGCTCTTTATGCCATTACTTGACTCAGTCCATACCATAAAGGAAATTTTGGCAGAAAAGTGTATTATCTAACAGGCTTATATCTATTACTATGTCTTTTAAAATGTCCCTTTTTTAGTCTACTTTGAGTTAATCTAGTACAGGTTTCTCCAACATAAAATATATTATTAGACTTCATATGCCTAATGTGTATAGCACATTGTGATGTAGGCCTGGGTCATTCAATGCATGTATGTTAATGATTTTAATGACAAGCTAATGATGAGGCCTGGGATTGATGTCTGAGGAGAATAAGTGTAGTGACTCTATACAGAGCATTTCAATGATGGCCATTCTACTTTGAAATTTACTTTTCTCTGTTGATCTAAAAATGATCTGAGACATGACCTGGGCTTTTGGCTTAGTGTTTTAGTTTTCAGGAATGGATTAATAAACAATTCTTTGGAATAATTATAATATTATGTTGTGTTATTTTTTAATTTTATTTTATTACTTTAAATGTACTTTCAAGAAAGTATAGCTAGGCTTTAGTTTAATAACCTTAATAACTGGCATCTGACATGAGGGGCACATATATCTTTAGTTTATGACTTTCTAATATAGTAATAAAAATCTCTCTTTGGGAGAAGGGCTAAAATATTTTTAGAGCTAATTAAGCTCATACAATATTTAAACATTAATTCATGTATTTATACCATATCTTCTTCCATAAAGGATTTAAGGTTATGATTATATCATGTCTGTATCTAACATTTATTGATCACTTATGATGCAGGCACTGTTCCAAGTGGTTTACACATGTAAACAATTATTTAATCCTCATAACAACTGTATAAAGTAGGTACTTTATTATTCCTGCTTTAAGAGTAAAGAAACAGAGGTACAGAGACATCAAGTAACTTTCCCTATGTCACATAGCAAAAAGTAAAGGAGCCAGGATTCAAACCCAAGCATTTTATCCTCGAAGCCCACTATATTCTTAAACAATATATTTTAACCACTTAACTGCATGACTGAAGATTATAAATAAAGTACCTAGACTATTCAGTATTATTTGCACCATACTTACAAGTTAATCAAAATATTAAATACATAAAATTTATTGTATTAAATCACACCCTGGTAATTAAAACCTTTATATTATTCTACTAGAAAAGAGGATACATAAGGAAGAACAGTTGAGCATTCAATAGAGAGGGAGTTTCTTTAAAGGGATTACTTTATTTTTTTGAATTGTCAGAGAGTTTTCTTTGGTGAAGGGGAGCATTTTTTTCTAGAAGAAAATCTGATTATCCTCTAGTGATGTAATACATGGTACCTTGAAGAATTTGGAAAAATGAACACCATAGAGATATCCACTTTTTTTCTAGAAATAAATTAAATGACCCTCGTATTCTGTAATGGGGGCAAGAAGGGAAAGATACTACTAATGGCCACAGAAGTGACTAATTTCCCATTCATCCTGCAACCCACCGAAGGCATGTGTTTCTTTGTGTTCCATTTCTTTTGAATTGGTATACAACAGGACAGGGGAAAACATGGAGTTCTTTGAGATTCAAAAATGAAAAACCTATTGTAAAAGAGATAATCATGATAGAATTTTATGATCATTGAAAAGGATTCCACTAATTTATAGGTATGGGATGCTTAAACTTATCTTACTACTTCTTATTTCTTTCTTAAACATTGTTTTGATGGCAATCAGATATTAAAAACTGAGCATAATTATTGGCTTTGTTTTTAGTTTATTTTAGTAAATAGTAGCCTAATACTGTAGTCTTAAGGTAAAAAAATTTTTTACGTCATTCCCAGGTCTGATACCTTGTTCAGAAATTAAGCTGATGGAAAGGATTCCAAGAATACTTAATTCCAGAGATAATTTTTTTTAGAATTAATGCATATGAAACTATTATATTTATGACTTGATGGAACATTATTTATTCAGTCAACATGTATTTACTACGTTCTTGCTATGTTTATAGCTTTCCTGATCTGTGAAGTTCATAGTCTAGTTGGCAAGACACAACACAGCCACCACTAGAAAGAGTTTGGTACAGTACCCATGATTAAGGTGACATGGGATAGCAGGAATAACAAGGTTCCAAGAAACATGTATACCAGTCCTGGCTCTGCCTGTACTTATCAAAACACTTGTAAAGTCACTTTCTAATCTGTAGAATAGGAGCAGTGAATAAATTATGTTTGATACAGTGTTAGGATTCAAAGATTCTATGGTATTGAGTATCAGAATGATCAAGAAAAAATGCTTTCGGTGGGTCAAATTAGCAGATCGGTGTAAGCTGGACAGGTCAAACAAAGTCTTTAGAAGTAGATAAGATATAAGTTGGTTTGGTGCTTAAATAGTAGATAGGATATGCATAGGTACATAGACCAGAAGGGAATTCCAGGTTCTATGAACACACAGAGGGTTGAAGAGGGAAGCACAGACAAAGTCAGCATGAAATGTCTTGGAGTGGGAGCTGATGTATTTTAAGGATAATATTTTGAGTCTGGAATTGAAGTTACTCAGAAATACTGTTATACATGGGTAGGTTGAGTCCTACCTATTGAGAATGGCTGAAGGATTAGGGTTTTGGCTTAATATTGTGTCATCCCCATGTCTTACTTCAGATGGATTTTTTTTTTACAATGAAATAAATACATTTTATGCATATTGAAATTACCTGAGAATGCACCTGAACATACTTCTATAGTATCCTTTTTATTTAAAAAATGATCTCTTTGTGTTTGTGTGTTAAAATAAGTTGTTTGTTATTCAAATAACATGCAAACAAGAAAAGTAAACAAAAATGAATCAGATATTCATTATATGGCAGTGCTCCAACTGAGTGGAAAATAGAAGTGAAACAGGGAATTAGGAAACTGAGTCAGAATAGGAAGGTCTCCTAGGTGTTCTCAGTGCCCTGACAACATTAAGACACACCCACTACATAAGAGGTCAAATCTTCAGCTAAAATTATAGGATGCCCCAAATAATGTTAATTGACTTGAGGGTAATCCCATAAAACAGTGGTAAATATTTGTGTATATCTTGCCATCCTCTCAATATCTGTTTTAAAGTATTAAGCCATTTAACCTTGAAAGTTTTGATTATTCACAGGTCATGTATGAGACCTAATTAGAAAAAGGTGCTATTATATTAACCTTAATAATTTTTTCTAATTATTTCAGAACTTAGAGTTTTCCTTTCACTAAAATGTTCTGAATCTCAGACTGAACCTAGAAAATCTAAAATTATAAATTCAACTCAAAATGATTATTAAATCATAATGTCATTTAAAAAAATAAAAGTCATTAAGTAAATGTGAACTTTCACAAGTAATCTTATTAGAAGATTTGATTTGTATATTTTAGAGAGTGCTTTGAGAGTATTAACATTATATTTAATAAATGTTTAAAATTCTAGACATGTCTACATGTTACCATAATAACCAGTTGGTTTATCAATCATTTTACTGAAACTATAGGCTAGTTCAGTGAAACATTTAGTCAAAGTAGTTGAATTCAATTGATAGATATTTTAGTCAAAATAGTTTGTTTTGTCTTTAAAATTATCTTCAAAAATAGTTTTTATGATTTCAGTCTTTTACTATTCTGAAATCATCTGTATACACACACACACACACACACACACACGCACACGCACACAAACACACACCCCTCCCTCCCACCTACCTCTGTGGTATGCATTTTCCTAATAACACCTTTTGAGTTTTCTAATCAACTGTGTAACCTTTTATTAGTTTATTCATCACATAAAATAGTATCTACAAATAAGTCATATGCATATATTAGGTGGTTTACTTCTTGAATTTATAAATTATTCTTTAATAAATAACAGTTTTTTCAGGGACTACAATTTTATTTAGTAATTTCTCATGCAGGACAATAAATAGTACCTTGGAGATTTAAAACTACAGTGGTTTTCCTTACATCAAAAGTGCAGTACTGTGGATTAAATGGAGCTTTTTATACATGTAAAACATAAGCACAATAACTTCAGTTTCATTAAATATCAATGACAGACTCTCTTTTTGAGTTTTTATTTATATTGACTACAATAGAATTTCATGATTTACCCCACTAAGTGCAACAGTGGTCTTACAAAAGCCACTTCCCATAGTCTACAACCTATGGGAGTAACCTATACTTAGAACTGAGAGATTAGAGCTGATCATAGCTTTATATCGTAGAACCATTCGGGAAATTTCAGTATTCTTTGCCCATGCATGCAAGATATTGGACTAGTTATAGGAACCATCACCCAGAACTGGCTTCCCCAACTATCTTTTTGCTATTTTTCATAAACACAAGTACTTCTGTGGTAGGCAGTTATGATCAGAGCAAGGATAGTGGGCCAGGTACAGAAAGTCACCAGGGTGGAAAGCCCCACATGCCTAGCAATGGGGAAAACAAGGATCTTGCCCCCAGGGTAACCTTTCCTCCCCTAGTATATCACTTGTCAAGTGGTTTAGACCCCCTGACCTTTCATATCACTGATCATGCAGTTTAGACCCCCTGAGCTTTCCTATTGCTGATCATGTGGTTTGGGCTCTCCTCTGACCTTTCCTCCTCTGGCATGAGTTGCCTCATGTGACTCCCCTACAGGCCTTTGTACTACCATTCCCTTACATATTAACCCCTAGGGATAACATCTGGGCCTCAGTTGTGTTTCAGCTCTAGGCCCAGAAAAGCAGCAAAACTAGGCAAGTGATACCATGGCTGACATCAAGACCAGCTGCATTGATTAATAACCTGGTGCCCTGGCACCTACCAATCAGTGTCTTGCCTTGCCAGTGAAAGTCATGTTCTTTCATGGAGTCTCAAAGAAAGCATTTTGAGAAAGCCACATGTGGGAGGGTGGTGGTGTGATAAGATTTATTTAGGAGGAAATAGAAGGTGGTCCCTAGGTTCCCAATGTCCCATCTCCATCCATCCTGCCATGGAAAAAGTCCAATCTTGTATTCATCAGGGCCAGAAACAGGGACAATGTCCACAGATTCTGTACCATATTAAAGCTTAGTACTTTGGAGCCCACACAGTGGGCTCCAGGCAGCTGCTAGACCCACATGGCTGCTATGAAATGCATGAGTGAATGGAGCAATCATGTGTTACTGTGCAAATGAGAGAGAGAGAGAGAGAGAGAGGAGAGGGGTGGTGGTGTAAACTTCTTTGTTAAACCGGGATTATATTATCTCGGGTTTGGGAAGGACCAGGCACTTCTTCAAACTAACCAATTAACTTCCTAAGCTTTCACAGCTTTTGATGGGCCCATCCCCTAACCAATCTATTTTTTAGATCTTCCAGGGTTGTGTCCTTTATCCAAACCAATGCTTTTCCAGGCTAGACTGACTGGCCTCTGTGGTCGCCATCTTGGCTTCTATTGTGCATGTTCTTACCTATCCCCACAGTCTGGGCGAGTACACCAGGAAAATTGAAAAGCCTGTCCTTCATTCCTATATGGGGGAGGGTGGGGCAATGCTGTGATCTCCTAGAGTTTGTGAAGCTGTAGCTTCCTGGTTAAGTAGGCTTCCTAGTTGATTATAGTTAATAATGTCTTATTTCCTTTGCTCCCTTCCTTTATTAATAACTAGCTACCTATGCTAACATGTGGAGACTACAACCCTGAAAGGACACACCTATAAAGCTGATGAATATTCTATTGAGATCCTCCCCTGGGACCTCCTCTAAAATCCCAACCCTTAGCCCAGCCGGTGTGGCTCAGTGGTTGAGCACTGACCCATGCACCAAGAGGTTGCCAGTTCGATTCCTGGTCAGGACACATGCCCAGGTTGTGGGCCTAATCTCCAGTGCGGGGGCATGCATGAAGTGGCCAATTGATGTTCTCTCTCATTGTTGTTTATATCTCTCACTCCCTCTCCTTTCCTCTCTCTCTAAAATCAATAAAGAAAAAATAAAATAAAATAAAATCCCAACCCTTAAAAGCTGTTAGGAAGGAAGAGCCAGCATGTTCTCTCTTCCAGGAACATGTCTGTGCCATTCCTCTCCCCTTCCTATTCCCCCACCCAGGCACATTACTTCTACCTTTCTTTCTCTAAGGACCCTTCTTTTGCCTCTGTAACTTGTTTCCTGAACCCATTTCTTCTATGGCTCACTTCTACCTCTGTGACTTTCTAAATTAACTTTTGCTTATAGTTTGAGTCTTGGCTCTGAATTCTTTCTTAGCCAGAACCCAAGTACCGAGGTTGCTGAACTGAGGTCTGGTCTCACTCTACCAGTCTAACACATGGTGCCATTTTCGCCACCACCACCACTTCTTTAATAAAAGTTACAATGTTCTGAAACCTCACCACTATTTACAGTACTTTTAAAATAATTAATAGAATTTCTAGGGAAAAGATTAGCTGCTTAAGCAATCTACCTCACCAAAAATGTTAAATTATCATAAGATGGACCA